>OU342746.1:101449405-101754638 GCA_910589775.1 Avena eriantha | reverse complement strand
GTTGTTCTTATACTAAAACCACAAACCAGCACTAGAGTCATTGCATGTGTGTTCGTTCCATAAACCACACATGGATCCACTAGACTCATTGCATGTGTGTTCTTTTCCACAAGCAACTTATGGATCAACCAGTGGTCATTGCATGTGTGTTCTTTTCACAAACAACATGTGGCCCAATAGAGTCATTGCATGTGTGTTCTTATACTAAAACTAGCACTAGAGTCATTGCATGTGTGTTATTTCCACAAACCACACATGGATCCATCACTGTCATTGCATGTGTGTTCTTTTCACAAACCACACATGGATCCACCACTGTCATTGCATGTGCGTTCTTTCCACAAACCACACATGGATCCACCACTAGTGGTCATTGCATGTTTGTTCTTTCCACACACCACAAATGGAACAACTAGTGGTCACTTCATGTGTATTCTTTTCCATGAACCACTTATGGATCCATTACAGTCATTGCATGTGTGTTATTCCACAAACCACACATGGATCAACCACTAGAGTCATTGCATGTGTGTTCTTTTCACAAACCACACATGGATCCACCACTGTCATTGCATGTGTGTTCTTTCCACAAACCACACATGGATCAACCAGTCGTGGTCATTGCATGTGTGTTCTTTTCCACAAACCACACAAGGATCCACTAGTGGACATTGCATGTGTGTTCTATCCACAAACCACATATGGATCAACCAGGGTCATTGCATGTGTGTTCTTTCCACAAATCACATATGGATCCATTTGATTAATTGCATGTTTGTTCTTATTATAAAACCACAAACTAGCACTAGAGTCATTGCATGTGTGTTCGTTTCCACAAACCACACATGGATCACTAGACTCATTACATGTTTGTTCTTTTCCACAAGCAACTTATGGATCAACCAGTGGTCATTGCATGTGTGTTCTTTTCACAAACCACGTGTGGACCCACTAGAGTCATTGCATGTGTGTTCTGATACTAAAACTAGCACTAGAGTCATTGCATGTGTGTTATTTCCACAAACCACACATGGATCCATCACTGTCATTGCATGTGTGTTCTTTCCACAAACCACACATGGATCAACAAGTGGTCATTGCATGTGTGTTCTTTCCACAAACCACATATGGATCAACCAGTGGTCATTGCATGTGTCTTCTTTTCCATAAACCACTTATGGATCCATTATAGTCATTGCATGTGTGTTATTTCCACAAAGCAGACATGGATCAACCACTAGAGTCATTGCATGTTTGTTCTTATACTAAAACCACAAACTAGCACTAGAGTCATTGCATGTGTGTTCTTTTCCACAAACCACACATGGATCCACTAGACTCATTGCATGTGTGTTGTTTTCCACAAACAACTGATGGATCAACCAGTGGTCATTGCATGTGTGTTCTTTTCCATAAACCACACATGGACCCACTAGAGTCATTGCATGTGTGTTCTTATACTAAAACTAGCACTAGATTCATTGCATGTGTGTTCTATCCACAAACCACACATGGATCCTCCACTGTCATTGCATGTGTGTTCTTTCCACAAACCACACATGGATCAACAAGTGGTCATTGCATGTGTGTTCTTTCCACAAACCACATATGGATCAACCAGTGGTCATTGCATGTGTCTTCTTTTCCATAAACCACTTATGGATCCATTATAGTCATTGCATGTGTGTTATTTCCACAAAGCAGACATGGATCAACCACTAGAGTCATTGCATGTTTGTTCTTATACTAAAACCACAAACTAGCACTAGAGTCATTGCATGTGTGTTCTTTTCCACAAACCACACATGGATCCACTAGACTCATTGCATGTGTGTTGTTTTCCACAAACAACTGATGGATCAACCAGTGGTCATTGCATGTGTGTTCTTTTCCATAAACCACACATGGACCCACTAGAGTCATTGCATGTGTGTTCTTATACTAAAACTAGCACTAGATTCATTGCATGTGTGTTCTATCCACAAACCACACATGGATCCTCCACTGTCATTGCATGTGTGTTCTTTTCACAAACCACACATGGATCCACCACTTTCATTGCATGTGTGTTCTTTCCACAAACCACACATGGATCAACCAGTGGTCATTGCATGTGTGTTCTTTTCCACAAACCACACATGGATCCACCAGTGGTCATTGCATGTGTGTTCTTTCCACAAATCACATATGGATCAACCAGAGTCATTGCATGTGTGTTCTTTCCACAAACCACATATGGATTGACTAGAGTCATTGAATGTGTGTTCTTTTCCATAAACAACTTATGGATCAACCAGTGGTCATTGCATGTGTGTTCTTTGCACAAACCACATGTGGACCCACTAGAGTCATTGCATGTGTGTTCGTATACTAAAACTAGCACTAGAGTCATTGCATGTGTGTTATTTCCACAAACCACACATGGATCAATCACTAGAGTCATTGCATGTGTGTTATTTCAACAAACCACACATGGATCAACCACTAGAGTCATTGCATGTGTGTTATTTCAACAAACCACACATGGATCAACCACTAGAGTCATTGCATGTGTGTTCTTATACTAAAACCAACACTAGAGTCATTGCATGTGTGTTCTTTTCACAAACCACACATGGATCCACCATTGCCATTGCATGTGTGTTCTTTCCACAAACCACACATGGATCAACAAGTGGTCATTGCATGTGTGTTCTTTTCCACAAACCACACATGGATCCACCAGTGGACATTGCATGTGTGTTCTCTCCACAAACCACATATGGATCAACCAGAGTCATTGCATGTGTGTTCTTTCCACAAACCAAATATGGATCCATTTGAGTAATTGCATGTTTGTTCTTATACTAAAACCACAAACCAGCACTAGAGTCATTGCATGTGTGTTCTTTCCCACAAACCACACATGGATCCACTAGAGTCATTGCATGTGTGTTCTTATACTAAAACTAGCACTAGAATCATTGCATGTGTGTTCTTTTCCACAAACCACACATGGATCCACCAGTGGTCATTGCATGTGTGTTCTTTCCACAAAC
Source organism: Avena eriantha (assembly GCA_910589775.1). Lineage (NCBI taxonomy): Eukaryota > Viridiplantae > Streptophyta > Magnoliopsida > Poales > Poaceae > Avena > Avena eriantha. The sequence continues at coordinate 101,751,600 of OU342746.1, read as the reverse complement.
CACATATGGATCAACCAGAGTCATTGCATGTGTGTTCTTTCCACAAGCCACATATGGATCCATTTGAGTAATTGCTTGTTTGTTCGTATACTAAAACCACAAACCAGCACTAGAGTCATTGCATGTGTGTTCTTTTCCACAAACCACGCATAGATCCACTAGACTCATTGCATGTGTGTTCTTTTCCACAAACAACTTATGGATCAACCAGTGGTCATTGCATGTGTGTTCTTTTCCATAAACCACTTATGGATCCATTACAGTCATTGCATGTGTGTTATTTCCACAAACCGCATATGGATCAACCAGAGTCATTGCATGTGTGTTCTTTCCACAAACCACATATGGATCCATCTGAGTAATTGCATGTTTGTACTTATACTAAAACCACAAACCAGCACTAGAGTCATTGCATGTGTGTTCGTTTCCACAAACCACACATGGATCCACTAGACTCATTGCATGTGTGTTCATTTCCACAAGCAACTTATGGATCAACCAGTGGTCATTGCATGTGTGTTCTTTTCACAAACCACATGTGGACCCACTAGAGTCATTGCATGTGTGTTTTTATACTAAAACTAGCACTAGAGTCATTGCATGTGTGTTATTTCCACAAACCACACATGGATCCATCACTGTCATTGCATGTGTGTTCTTTCCACAAACCACACATTGATCAACAAGTGGTCATTGCATGTTTGTTCTTTCCACGAACCACATATGGATCAACCAATGGTCATTTCATGTGTGTTCTTTTCCATAAACCACTTATGGATCCATTACAGTCATTGCATGTGTTTTATTTCCATAAACCACACATGGATTAACCACTAGAGTCATTGCATGTGTGTTATTTCCACAAACCACACATGGATCAACCACTAGAGTCATTGCATGTGTGTTATTTCCACAAACCACACATGGATCAACCACTAGAGTCATTGCATGTGTGTTCTTATACTAAAACAGACACTAGAGTCATTGCATGTGTGTTCTTTTCACAAACCACACATGGATCCACCACTGTCATTGCATGTGTGTTCTTTCCAGAAACCACACATGGATCAACCACTAGTGGTCATTGCATGTGTGTTCTTTCCACAAACCACATATGGATTAACCAGTGGTCATTGAATGTGTGTTCTTTTCCATAAACCACTTATGGATCCATTATAGTCATTGCATGTGTGTTATTTCCACAAACCACACATGGAGCAACCACTAGAGTCATTGCATGTTTGTTCTTATACTAAAACCACAAACCAGCACTAGAGTCATTGCATGTGTGTTCTTTTCCACAAACCACACATGGATCCACTAGACTCATTGCATGTGTGTTCTTTTCCACAAACAACTTATGGATCAACCAGTGGTCATTGCATGTGTGTTATTTTCACAAACCGCATGTGGACCCACTAGAGTCATTGCATGTGTGTTCTTATACTAAAACTAGCACTAGAGTCATTGCATGTGTGTTCTATCCACAAACCACACATGGATCCACCACTGTCATTGCATGTGTGTTCTTTTCACAAACCACACATGGATCCACCACTATCATTGCATGTGTGTTATTTCCACAAACCACACATGGATCAACTAGTGGTCATTGCATGTGTGTTCTTTTCCACAAACCACACATGGATCCACCAGTGGTCATTGCATGTGTGTTCTTTCCACAAACCACATATGGATCAGCCAGAGTCATTGCATGTGTGTTCTTTCCACAAACCACATATGGATCCATTTGAGTCATTGCATGTGTGTTCTATCCACAAACCACACATGGATCCACCACTGTCATTGCATGTGTGTTCTTTCGACAAACCACACATGGATCAACAAGTGGTCATTGCATGTTTGTTCTTTCCACAAACCACATATGGATGAACCAGTGGTCATTGCATGTGTGTTATTTTCCATAAACAACTTATGGATCCATTAAAGTCATTGCATGTGTGTTATTTCCACAAACCACACATGGATCAACCACTAGAATTATTACATGTGTGTTATTTCCACAAACCACACATGGATCAACTACTAGAGTCATTGCATGTGTGTTATTTCCACAAACCACACATGGATCAACCACTAGAGTTATTGCATGTGTGTTCATATACTAAAACCAACACTAGAGTCATTGCATGTGTGTTCTTTTCACAAACCACACATGGATCCACCACTGTCATTGCATGTGTGTTCTTTCCACAAACCACACCTGGATCAACCAGTGGTCATTGCATGTGTTTTTTTCCCACAAACCACACATGGATCCACCAGTGGACATTGCATGTGTGTTCTTTCCACAAACCACATATGGATCAACCAGAGTCATTGCATGTGTGTTCTTTCCACAAACCACATATGGATCCGTTTGAGTAATTGCATGTTTGTTCTTATACTAAAACCACAAACCAGCACTAGAGTCATTGCATGTGTGTATCTTTTCCACAAACCACACATGGATCCACTAGACTCATTGTATGTGTGTTCTTATACTAAAACTAGCACTAGAGTCATTGCATATGTGTTCTATCCACAAATCACACATGGATCCACCACTGCCATTGCATGTGTGTTCTTTCCACAAACCACACATGGATCAACCACTAGTGGTCATTGCATGTTTGTTCTTTCCACACACCACATATGGAACAACTAGTGGTCATTGCATGTGTGTTCTTTTCCATAAACCACTTATGGATCCATTACAGTCATTGCATGTGTGTTATTTCCACAAACCACACATGGATCAACCACTAGAGTCATTGCATGTTTGTTCTTATACTAAAACCACAAACCAGCACTAGAGTCATTGCATGTGTGTTCTTTTCCACAAACCACACATGGATCCACTAGACTCATTGCATGTGTGTTCTTTTCCACAAACAACTAATGGATCAACCAGTGGTCATTGCATGTGTGTTCTTTTCACAAACCACATGTGGACCCACTAGAGTCATTGCATGTGTATTCTTATACTAAAACTAGCACTAGAGTCATTGCATGTGTGTTCTTTTCACAAACCACACATGGATCCACCACTGTCATTGCATGTGTGTTCTTTCCACAAACAACACATGGGTCAACCACTAGTGGTCATTGCATGTGTGTTCTTTCCACAAACCACATATGGATCAACCAGTGGTCATTGCATGTGTTACATACCGTTCGATTGGGGCACTTGGACGATTGGGATGGTCTTCGCGAGAGCGATCCTCGAGTTGGTTGTTCTGCGGCAGGATTGGCCACGCTTGCTCTGGACAAATTGGCATGTTGCGAGTGTTACGACTCACGAGTTCTATGTTTCATATCCCAGTGTCACGTCCCCGTTACTTCTCTTCCTCCCCGTACTTCTCTTCCTTCCCCTCGAAGGCACTTTCCCCACTTCACTTCCATCCTGCCGTAGCCGCAAGCCGGCGACATCCGCCAATTCTCCGGTCACTACCTTCATGGTAAGAAATCATTTTACAAGCTTTTGAACTTATCCTACACATTCCTGCTATTCGCCAATCTAACTGCTGATCTTTTTTCCGATTTCTCGACGAACTTCAGATGTGGCAAATGTGGGAGCCCAAGAATCTAGAGATCCTCGCGTGCAACTTTGCAGCGGCGTTCCCGCTCATGTGCTCCCACCCAGGATACTTTCGTCGTTACTCCTACCACGAGCTCCCGCTCCACGAGCTCGCTTGCCCGCACGGCGCGTGCGCCTGCACAGAGTCGGGCTACAACTACACCGACCCGCCGGAAGAGCTCGTTGTGCATCTTGCAAATGGGCACTTGATCGAAGTGATTAGGATCTCATACGGGCAAGCCCAACTTCTCCAAGAGTAGGTGTCGTTCACTGACTCGGCACGCCGCCTGCTAATTTTCCAGGGGGGACGGCTCTGTTTTCGTCCTGACCATCACCGCCGGTGTTCCGGGAACCAGAGTCGGGCCACCGTCGTGGGTGCCGTATGCGTCAGGTTAGTCTCGTGCGCCTAGCCTATATACACGGTGCGCATGTGGGCGAACGCCCAGCCGCCATCGTCGGATAGCATTCTTGTGCTAGCCGAGGCGCCGAGCTGCCCGACGCCGCGGGAGGTGGAGTATGTGGACCTAAGGTCGATCCTATGCGTGCCATGTCAGTACCTTGTCGGTGCTGGACCGAACAGGCAGATGCATTTCTACATTTCTATCGAGAGGACCGATAGGCAAATGTAGTACTTGTGCTGTCGTTACTGTTAGACTTAAGCGATGCTTCTCACGTGCTTAGAGCATACGTGTTGTGCGAATGTACCCGAGTTGTAGTTTTCAGTACTCCTTAATACTTCGACGAGTTATTATATTGGTCAAATCAGCTTGCTGTTGTCACGTTGCAAAGTCCGCTTGCTCTAGATAGACCGACAATACCGTGTGCTCCCACTCCCGCATGTCAGTGTCACGTGTTCCGAGGGCCCACCTACCAGTGTCCTTCCCCTCGAAGCCACTGTCCCAACTTCTCTTCCATCCTGCCACTCCCATCCGATGGTTGTAATCTGATGATTTTCGTTGGATTGTTTACAAGTAATCTACGTTGATAATGCAACATGCAAATGGCACAGACACAATTTCTAAAGTGGAAGCACTCTCATGCTGCTATTGCACATATTTCTCAATATAGCTCGACAAACACATTACAATAATTATACTCGCATTAAACACAACTAAAATTGCAACCATCTTAAACAACATCTAAACCCACATCACACAGCTGTCGTCGGAGTCCACCTCGATTGGTGACACCGCCGTGCCCTTCCCAGCGACATCCACTCCCGCCAGTGGCTTGCCCTTCGCCAAGGAGGCAACAATGGTGTTCTGCACAGCTTCATCCCCGTGGTCCTCCACATCGGAATCGACAATGACGAAGGTGACGGGGTTGGCATGGACCGAGCGCCGTCACGCCTGGCGGCTCCTGCTCGAGCTCGACACCGCATTATCCCTTCTACAGGTAGGAGGGGCTGAGCTCGCATACGTAGCATCGTCGCTCCTCTCAAGAAACCATGGCCATTTGATACTGCGACGGTAGGATCTTGGGGTGGATCCGCCGCGGCGAGCCCTACCGGAAGCGGTGGAGTGGCTGGATTTGCCAGCACGAACCATGACAAGTTCCTAGGAGGGAGTAAGATTGTGGGCCAAGCGTGTCTGGTTCCTGAGCAAGACCTCCCAGTGATATGTACGCGGGCAAGGTACCAAAAAATTTCGTCCAATGCGCGCGACAGGGCTTTTGAACCACAAAGGCGCGAGTTTTTTTTGACAAGTCCACACGCTAGGTCCCCCACCTATCAGCCGAATGTGGACGGTAGGATTCTGCCCAAGTTATTAAGTAGGGATAAATCATGCTTCACCACTACCCTGACATCCAAAGGCTCCTCTTTCCTCTGCCCTCGCTCCCCTCGCTCATGGCTCGCAGCTTGTGCAGTTCGTCTCGGGCAGAATCAGGGTCGACTCAACACCGCAAGGCGGGTGCCCCTATCAGGTACCGGAGGGCGCCCTACGATTACTACCCCGATATGATGTGTTTGTGTGGTGAGAAGATGCCGAGATGGATTTCGTGGACCGACGAAAATACTGCAGGAAAATTCAGCAACTGTAGCATCAGAGCGGTAAGTTCCTACTGTAGGTACAATGGTAACCCGGATCCGGAAAGCATAATGTAATTCTTTTTTTTGTTTCCTTCGATCTACTACACAGGAAGGGAGGGGGACTAGCTATGACAAGTTTCTGTGGATCGAAAAGCCACTAACAGGTTTTCACAGAGAGCTTGTTCAGGATCTGCGTGATGCTGTGTGGGACAAGAAAGAGGAGATTTGTGCGATGGAGCGAGAGATCCGGGAGCTTCGCCAGGTGCAGGGGAGGCAGGGGCGGGAGGTGGTGAGACAGACGGGCTCAAGATTAGGCCAGATAGTGGACACAATTTCCTCATTATCTAGGCATTATCTGTTGCATTTGCAGTTTATGTTGCCATGTCGTTGTCCAGCAGCTGAAATAAGTTGTTGCTTCGTGGAGTGTAGCGGCCAGCTTAAGAAATTCTTTTCTAGCCTAGAAACTTATCATAAGTGTAATGCCAACAGCAGGGATTTATTAAGCGCCTATAAATAAATCATGTCTGTGCCACTAACACCCATCGATTTTGGAAAGGATTTAACCGCTCAGCTATCGCGATTGTTCAGATAGTAGTGGCACAGTCACAGTTTTGGATTCAACTAGTGGCCTCGGCCGTCTCAAATCCTAAAGTCGCGATACATTTTACTCCGAGTACGGGAGGCAGATTGTTTCGCCCAACAAGTTCCATGCACACAGCTCCAGAGTTTAACCGAACTACATATATAGGTTCAAGTTCAATACATCATTAGGCTGCTACACTACTAGCCCTCTTTCTCTGCTTGGGTGCCAACTTTCTTCCTCTTTCCTTCACGTCCACTGGCTTCTTCATCTCCTGCCTTCTTCCTCTTCCTGGGTGCCAATTTTCTTACCTTCACGTACCCTGCATCTCTGGGCCGAGGGAAGTCAGGCCAATCAGCACCAGAATCTTGTCCGGCATCATCACTCCACTCGTTTTGGTTTTCTTCCTGCAGCAAAATCACTGAGTCGGCTATCTTGTTTCTTACCTTGCGCTTCCTGTAAAAAAAACTACATGGATTACTACCTTATATCAACAGACTATAAACAATTTTTTTGTGGGAATGTACCATCTCATACCTAGGTTTGGGAGCATTAAGGGGACATCCAGCTACTCTATGGCCTATAAGATGGCAGGTCTTGCATCTGTTTTTGCCCTTCTTTGTAGCATAGAAAGCCGAACCCTTCTTCTTGAGAAAATTCTTAAACCTATTCACTTGGGGTCTTCCTCTTCCCCTTTTTGTAACTGGCTGGCAAAGCTCGAAAGACAGTTGGACTTGAGGCCACTGAGATGGGTCTGTACATGGCTCGACGGATCCAGCGTACGCAGCTCTGAACTTTTCCATAGAGTAGTAGTCTGACAAATACTGATCCAAATGTGGTAGAGTTCTTTTCTTCACCAAGAAGGCCAAGGCATGGTCGCAAGGTTTCCCGGTATGCTGCCACTCTAAGCAGGTGCATTCTCGCAGCTGGATGTTCACAACATCCCTTTTGCCACTCTTGGACATATCGACCACCTCACAGCTTCTGCTGGTTGACGGGAGAACCTTAAGATGAGCAAGTCCTCGGCTTCTCTTGTGTAGTTGTTGTACAACTGGCGGTAGCATATGTCCTCTAAGTCTCCTACCGATCTATCTCCTTATATTTAACAGCTTCATGATCATACCACGTATGCTGTCCATCAAGATATGAACATGACGCACTTTTATGTCCTTCACCCAGTTATTCAGGCACTCTGCAAGGTTGTTGTTTATGTAATCAACTTTGATGTCAGGGTTGAATTTACTCCTCTTCCATAGCTGCGAATGATGGATGGCTAAGTACTCTGGAAGTCAGGGGCTTCAGCAAAAAATTTGCTCATGAAATAATCGTTGCTACTAGGTTTGTAAACTCTAGCAGCAGGAAACATGTAACGAAATACGCTGCCTACGTAGTGTGGGTACAAGTTGAGCATCATATGGGCATGGCATTCTCTACCTTCAGCTCGCGGGAACACCTCCTTCACTGCATTCGTCAGCCCTTTGCATGCATCCGTGGATATAGCCAATGGATCCATGTGGCCTATTGATCTCCTGAGCTGCCTCATAAACCAGACCCAGTTTTCCTCCGTTTCTGTTTCAAACAGCCTGAATGCCACTAGGAACATCCAGTTGTGACCATCAAGTGCTGTGGCAGATGGCAGGCAGCCTTTCCATTTGCCAGTTAGGACAGTGATGTCTACACTCAGATACGGCCTACAGCCGTCCTTGAATCCATCGATGCAAGGTTTAAGCGCCATGAAAAATCTTTTGAAATATATTTTACCACCTTCTGATTCGGTGTCAATCTCCACAACACTCCCCGGACACCTAGCTTGTACCTCCGCCTTGAAGTTGTACAGCATCCTGAAGCTATTGGTCCAATCCCCGTGCAAGACCCCCAGAGCTTTCTCTTTCTCTTTCCAAACCGTGTAATACGGAAGGACAATGTTGTATTTAGAACCGAGGGTAGTCTGAATATTATTCACGGTCTCCTTAGGGTTATCCTTTAGTATGGACATAGATTGCATATCCACCCACTCCGTATCAGCCATTGAGGATTTCAGTTTGCTGCCTGTCGGACACATGTGTGGAGGGCCCATTCTGTTCACCTACAACACAGATTCATTTACAAGATAAGCGGAGTCGACTAGTTGCCAGAAAGATATCGCACATCAATTGTAGTTATAGAGTGAAAAGAGAGAGAGAGAGTTCTAATGGTTTGCTGCATTCATTGCCCCAATACCCTAATTGCAGTCGATGTAGGTAAGGATCTTGCTGTGATCCTCCATGGACAATGTACCTCGGCCCGTCCATTCATCCATGTTAACTTGCAAACTGCCTCATACCTCTCGACAGAGTTCTTCAGTCGATAAACGTCGAACTCCCCCTTGATACAAAAATTCCGGAACGACATCCCGAACTCATGCATGCTCCTGAACTCGGTGCCGACCGAAATTATAGGATACTCGTGGTCATGTTTCATTTCTTCTACTTCAACACCCAAATCATCGACTGGAATACCAGCCTCATCGTTAAGTTCCTCGTCTATTTCATCATCACCAGATTCTTGATCCTCTACAGTGCCTGCTTCTTCATCTGATTCAGAATATTTGCCATCGTCTCTAATGCCTAGTACTGCACACATCATATTGACTCCCATGGGTGGGGCTACACCATCGTCTCCACCCGGATGGACAGGAACATTGCCCCAGTCTACCTCACCGGCAACTCTATTTTCTCCAAGACACCCGGTTGGTTCTGCTGCAACCACATGGGGTGGTCTTACGTTTGCACACATCCCAGGTACTTCAGTGGACAAACAGCAGTTAGAATCAATTTCATCTTGAGTGTACAGAACCCTCTTGCTCTTCCTGTGTACATCCTCCTTCCTGATGTAATCTTTCCTGATGGTATCAGTAGGGCTCGACATCCGCATTCCATTCCCCATCGAACTAGGCCTTTTGCTGCCGCTCTTGGGTGTGATCTCCTTACTTCCTCCCCTCACGGGTGTTGGCTCTAGGGTGCTGGCATTATTGCCTGACCTCTGCGGCGTGTTCTTCTTCGAATTAGCCCTTTTGCTGCTACTATTGGGCGTGTTCTCCTTCGTGCTGGCATTATTTCCTGACCCCAGCGGCGTGTTCCGCTCCAAATTAGCCCTTTTGCTACTACTATTGGGCGTCTTATCCTTCGTGCTGGCATTATTGCCTGACCTCAGAGGCGTGTTCCGCTCCAAATTAGCCCTTTTGCTGCTACTATTGGGTGTGTTCTCCTTCGTGCTGGCATAATTCCCTGACAGCGGCGTGTTCTACTCCAAATTGGTGTTTTTTCTGCTCCCACTGGGTGTGGTAGCCTCCGTGCTGGCCATCTTCGCCTCTTTGCTACCACTCTCGGGAGTGTTCACCACCGTGCTAGCCCACTTAGCATTTTTGCTTCTACCGTTCGGTGTGGCATTTTGACTGGATCTCAGGGGTGTACTCTGCGGCATGGTGCCTTTTGTCGTGCGACTCTTGGGCGTCCTCTTCTCTGGCGTGGTCTCCTTGGTGACATTCTTCTTCGGGGTGCCCTTTCTGGGGATGCTCTTCCTGCTCCTCTTTATGACACTCCTCTGTAAGACTCTCCTCTGTTCGAAGCCACCCTCAGTCACACCAGCCCCAGTGATGCCATGGATCAGGTCATGCATGCCTTCTAAAAGTCCATCATCTCTATTGTCGAGTTACAATTCCTCTCCAACTGTGAGCACTACCAAGTGGAAGTAAACTTCACCTCTATAATGTTTCCTTGTAAACGGTACGACTAAATCCCTGGTATCTTTCACTTTGATAGCCTTTTTGCTCTTGTAACCATAATATAACAAACGTGCTTCCTGGGAGGACCCCCACAGCACCTTCACACGTAACGATGCCATCAGGTCAGATAACTCTACCACTTCAGGGTCGTATCTACGAAGGATTACATCAAACTCGTCATAGAATTTTTCTGTGCCATCATCTAATTTTGCAGTATAATCCGCGACACCGATACGAACGATTACTTTGCCATCATCAGGTTCTTCGGGATAGAAACCTCCGAGAGGTTCGAGAGATGGAGCGGCACCATCAGACCTAGCCCCAATGCCACTGTCGCCATCACCAGCGTCATCGTTAGCTGGATCAACCTCGGTGGAAGTACCAGGACTAGGAGCAAGGCGAGGGCCCTTAGCAGCGGGAGCTACATTACATGGTGGACAGGCAGGGCCCCTTCTAACAGCAGCCATAATAGGATCAGCTGCTGCCATGCCACCTCGACGATCAGGAGCAGTTCCCACAACAGCAGTGTTTCGAGTGCTAGCAGAGTCCAGACCATGAGCTGGCTTTAGACCAGCAGCTCGCTGAACCCGAGCACGGGTTCGAGGAGGAGAGAAGGCATCAGTCTTTGCAACAATAGTGGGGCAGCCTCTGGAAGCCTTAGTTTGCTCAACAGCGGTAGGGATTGGGTCAATAGCGTCCAGATCAACAACAACACGAGGACGACCAGTACCAGCAGATTCTAGAGCACGGGTTCGCACAACTTGAGGACGGTTTCGAGGAGGAGGAGCAGCACACAAGGCGGCGGTCTTGGAAACAACAGCGGGGCAGCCTCCGGACGCCTTAGTTTGCTCAACAGCGGCATGGATTGGGTGAGCAGCAGCCGCAGCAACACGAGCACGGGGAAGGGGACGACCAGTACCAGCAGATTCCAGAGCAGAGTTTTCCACAACGGCAATACGGGGACTCCTACGAGGAGGTTTCTTGACAGAAGCATGTCGTGGACGAGGTACCACATTTTTCTCAACAACAGCAGGGGTTCGAGTTAGACCTCCCTGTCCAACAATAGTTGGGCGACTCCCAGTAGCAGGAGCATCCTCATCCACTATGTTACACACCAGCATAACCACGCGAAGCCTAACATGCTGTTTCATCAACCCAATTAGCTGACTGTCACACGCTATAGGAACCTTGAAGCCTCGTTCATCAAGGAGGCTAAACCGTGCAGTCTGCTCCGGCCTCATTTCAGCAAGTTCACACACAACAGCAACCAAACCAGGGATAGTGCATAACTGCACATGCGCTACTTCCATCTTCAGATTCTGAGCGTGTTTCCACGTGCTCTTCCCATGTGCTAATTTAATGAGGTAGCCGCAGATGGTGACCAGAACCGTGTAGTTGGGTTCAGCGGAGATCCTAGTTGATAGAAAATTGGAGACAAAAGATAAGAATTGTTTGTCAGCGTCGTGCTAGAAAACAATTCTATGTTCGATATATCTCTGTAATGCCAATAGCCAGCTAGCAGTTATAGGTAGTGCGAATAGCAAAGAGAAGAGTAGCTCACCCGAAATTAGCCAGAAGTACTTCTTCCTCGGCAAATGGATCTGCCATCATCCGCGCTGCTCATCTCGTCGGTGGTAGAGGCGGGCTAGATCATCACAACGGCTGGCACGGCATTCGGCATTAGAGCTTGGTAGCAGCGAGTAGGCGCAGCAACTTGGGGCCAGAAGTCAAATGCCCAAAGAGATCATTCTGGTTGGAGAGGGGATTTCGACGCCGCCGGTGCTAGGGTTCATGGGAAAGGAGGGAGGGGGTGGATTTGTGAATTTGGTCAATGCACGATGCTCCTTTAGTATCTCGTTTCGCCTATGTGGTTGCCGCGTTGGCGCTCGCGTCACGGAAATATTACTGACATGAGGGTCCCGACCGTCTACTTCACGGGGCAGTTTCACGCCATGTTTGGATTTGGTAGGGGTGAGACGAGTTTGCATCGAAATGGCCCCTCTCGGTAGTTGGCGGCCCAACTTTTCGAAACGCGGTAATTTCAGGCAACTTAGGTACTGCCATGCGCTGGCCTGCCAACTTTGGTACCACAGACGAACAAGCCCGTCTAGAGGAACACACATGCAATGACACCGGGTGTGGTTCATGGAAAGAACAGACATGCAATGACTTATGTGGTTTGTTTAGAAGAACACACATGCAATGACACTGGGTGTGGTTCATGAAAAGAACAAATAGGCAATGACACTTTGGATCCTTATGTGGTTTGTTTAGAAGAACACACATGCAATGACATTGGGTGTGGTTCATGAAAAGAACAGACACGCAATGACACTGGTGGATCCTTATGTGGTTTGTTTAGAGGAACAGACATGCAATGACACCGGTGGATCCACGTGTGGTTCATGAGAATAACACACATCCAATGACACTGGTAGATACTTATGTGGTTCATGAAAAGAACTGACATGCAGTGACACTGGGTGGGTTCATGAAAAGAATAGACATGCACTAACACTGGGTGTGGTTCATGAAAAGAATAGACATGCAATGACTCTGGTGGATCCTTATGTGATTCATGAAAAGAACAGACATGCAATGGCACTGGTGGATCCTTATGTGGTTTATGAAAAGAGCAGACATGCAATGACACTAGTGGATCCTTATGTGGTTTGTTTAGAAGAACACACATGCAATGACTCTGGGTGTGGTTCATGAAAAGAACAGACATGCAATGACACTGGTGGATCCTTATGTGGTTTGTTTAGAGAAACAGACATGCAATGACACTGGGTGTGGTTCATGAAAAGAACAGACATGCAATGACACTGGTGGATCCTTATGTGGTTTGTTTAGAAGAACACACATGCAATGACACTGGGTGTGGTTCATGGAAAGAACAGACAGACAATGACACTGGTGGATCCTTAAGTGGTTTGTTTAGAAGAACACACATGCAATGACACTGGGTGTGGTTCATGAAAAGAACAGACATGCAATGACACTATTGGATCCTTATGTGGTTTGTTTAGAGGAACAGACATGCAATGACACCAGTGGATCCACGTGTGGTTCATGAGAAGAACACACATGCAATGACACTGGTAGATCCTTATGTGGTTCATGAAAAGAACTGACATGCAGTGACACCGGGTGTGGTTCATGAAAAGAACAGGCATGCACTGACACTTGGTGTGGTTCATGAAAAGAACAGACATGCAATGATACTGGTGGATCCTTATGTGGTTCATGAAAAGAACACACATGCAATGACACTGGTGGATCCTTATTTGTGGTTTATGAAAAGAACAAACATGCTATGACACTGGTGGATCCTTATGTGCTTTGTTTAGAAGAACACACATGCAATGACACTGGGTGTGGTTCATGAAAAGAACAGACATGCAATGACACTGGTGGATCCTTATGTGGTTTGTTTAGAGAAACAGACATGCAATGACACTGGGTGTGGTTCATGAAAAGAACAGACATGCAATGACACTGGTGGATCCTTATGTGGTTTGTTTAGAAGAACACACATGCAATGACACTGGGTGTGGTTCATGAAAAGAACAGACCGACAATGACACTGGTGGATCCTTATGTGGTTTGTTCAGAAGAACACACATGCAATGACATTGGGTGTGGTTCATGAAAAGAACAGACATGCAATGACACTGGTGGATCCTTATGTGGTTTGTTCAGAGGAAGAGACATGCAATAACACCGGTGGATCCACGTGTGGTTCATGAGAAGAACACACATCCAATGACACTGGTAGATCCTTATGTGGTTCATTAAAAGAACTGACAAGTAGTGACACCAGGTGTGGTTCATGAAAAGAACAGACATGCACTGACACTGGGTGTCGTTCATGAAAAGAACACACATGCAATGACACTGGTGGATCCTTATGTGGTTCATGAAAAGAACAGACATGCAATGGCACTGGTGGATCCTTATGTGGTTTATGAAAAGAGAAGACATGCAATGACACTAGTGGATCCTTATGTGGTTTGTTTAGAAGAACACACATGCAATGACACTGGGTGTGGTTCATGAAAAGAACAGACATGCAATGACACTGGTGGATCCTTATGTGGTTTGTTTAGAGAAACAGAGATGCAATGACACTGGGTGTGGTTCATGAAAAGAATAGACATGCAATGACACTGGTGGATCCTTATGTGGTTTGTTTAGAAGAACACACATGCAATGACACTGGGTGTGGTTCATGAAAAGAAAAGACAGGCAATGACACTGGTGGATCCTTATGTGGTTTGTTTAGAAGAACAGGCATGCAATGACACTGGGTGTGGTTCATGAAAAGAACAGACACACAATGACACTGCTGGATCCTTATGTGGTTTGTTTAGAGGAACAGACATGCAATGACACCGGTGGATCCACGTGTGGTTCATGAGAAGAACACACATGCAATGACACTGGTAGATCCTGATGTGGTTCATGAAAAGAATGACATGCAGTGACACCGGGTGTGGTTCATGAAAAGAACAGACATGCACTGACACTTGGTGTGGTTCATGAAAAGAACAGACATGCAATGCTACTGGTGGATCCTTATGTGGTTCATGAAAAGAACACACATGCAATGACACTGGTGGATCCTTATTTGTGGTTTATGAAAAGAACAGACATGCTATGACACTGGTGGATCCTTATGTGGTTTTTTAGAAGAACACACATTCAATGACACTGAGTGTGGTTCATGAAAAGAACATACTAGGCGATGACACTGGTGGATCCTTATGTGGTTTGTTTAGAAGAACACACATGCAATGACACTGGGTGTTGTTCATGAAAAGAACAGACACACAATGACACTGGTGGATCCTTATGTGGTTTGTTTAGAGGAATAGACATGCAATGACACCGGTGGATCCAAGTGTGGTTCATGAGAAGAACACACATCCAATGACACTGGTAGATCCTTATGTGGTTCATGAGAAGAACACACATCCAATGACACTGGTAGATCCTTGTGTGGTTCATGAAAAGAACAGACATGCAATGACACCGATGGATCCACGCATGGTTCATGAGAAGAACACACATCCAATGACACTAGTAGATCCTTATGTGGTTCATAAGAAGAACACACATCCAATGACACTGGTAGATCCTTGTGTGGTTCATGAAAAGAACAGACATGCAATGACACTGGTGGATCCTTATGTGGTTTGTTTACAAGAACACACATGCAATGACACTGGGTGTGGTTCATGAAAAGAACAGACATGCAATGACACTAGTGGATCCTTATGTGGTTTGTTTAGAGGAAGAAACATGCAATGACATCGGTGGATCCATGTTTTGTTCATGAGAAGAACACACATCCAATGACACTGGTGGATCCTTATGTGGTTTGTTTAGAGGAAAAAACATGCAACGACACCGGTGGATCCTTATGTGGTCTGTCTAGAGGAACACACATGCAATGACACTAGGTGTGGTTCATGAAAGGAACAGACATGCAATGACTTATGTGGTTTTTTTAGAAGAACACACATGCAATGACACTGAGTGTGGTTCATGAAAAGAACATACAGGCAATGACACTGGTGGATCCTTATGTGGTTTGTTTAGAAGAACACACATGCAATGACACTAGGTGTGGTTCATGAAAAGAATAGACACACAATGACACTGCTGGATCCTTATGTGGTTTGTTTAGAGGAACAGACATGCAATGACACCGGTGGATCCACGTGTGGTTCATGAGAAGAACACACATGCAATGACACTCGTAGATCCTTATGTGGTTCATGAAAAGAACTGACATGCAGTGACACCGTGTGTGGTTCATGAAAAGAACAGACATGCACTAACACTGGGTGTGGTTCATGAAAAGAACAGACATGCAATGACACTGGTGAGTCCTTATGTGGTTTGTTTAGTGGAACAAACATGCAATGACACCGGTGGACCCATGTGTGGTTCATGAGAAGAACACACATCCAATGACACTAGTGGATCCTTATGTGGTTTGTTTAGAGGAACAGACATGCAATGACACCGGTAGATCCTTATGTGGTCTGTCAAGAGGAACACACATGCAATGACACCCGGTGTGGTTCATGAAAAGAATAGACATGCAATGACTTTTGTGGTTTGTTTAGAAGAACACACATGCAATGACATTGGGTGTGGTTCATGAAAAGAATAGACAGGAAATGAGACTAGTGGATCCTTATGTGGTTTGTTTAGAAGAACACACATGCAATGACACTCGGTGTGGTTCATGAAAAGAACAGACACGCAATGACACTGGTGGATCCTTATGTGGTTTGTTTAGAGGAACAGACATGCAATGTCACCGGTGGATCCACGTGTGGTTCGTGAGAAGAAAACACATCCAATGACACTGGTGGATCCTTATGTGGTTTGTTTAGAGGAATATACATGCAATGTCACCGGTGGATCCACGTGTGGTTCGTGAGAAGAAAACACATCCAATGACACTGGTGGATCCTTATGTGGTTTGTTTAGAGGAATATACATGCAATCACACAGGTGGATCCATGTGTGGTTTATGAGAAGAACATACATCCAATGAACTCTAGTGGATCTATCTTGGCAGAATTTTATGTATTCCACGATGTATTTCATTGTAAAGACACTTTCCATTTTTATACTACTCAGTTTTGCCCTTGGTTTTATGTGGTACTACTTGGTTGTCACAGTTGTCACGCGGATCATGCGTACCAACCATTGATTCTGTGCGATCCAATGATGATCGTTGCACTCGTCGTGCCCTTCACAGTATAGCGTGAGACAGCACAGACGTCTCCCTCCGCGAGACTTCTATAGGAAGGAACACGATGACGTCCATGGAAAAAGTCGTCGAGCGGTCATGTCAAGTTTAATCAAGTATGAAAAGCCTACTATTGCTACTACAACTCATGCACAGGGCAATGGGGTCATCGAGTGCACGGTTGTCGACAGGACGCTGCAATTTATTGCCACTTGATTTTCATAAGACATATCCCATTTTTACGTAGCAGCAGGTAGTAGCCGTCACTGCCGAGCAGCAAGTGGCCGACAACGTCGTGGTGCCAGCGGCAGATCTGGGGCAGGCGGCAGGCGGAGGCAATCCGGTGATCTACATCGACGAACCCATCATCGTTCAAGAAATCTTCGACGCAGTCGCGGAGAATGATGAGTTTGAGGAGGAGGTCCCTGATGACGAGTCCGAGGTACTACATTGCTAGCTTCTCTAGTCGCAGCCGCAGTTTCACTGTTCATACATAGGATTTGCTCAATCGTGTATAGATTCCTTTGCTCTTGAAGTAGGATAGTATATATATGATTCGATCGGTTGATTGATGCATCTGCCATCTAGTCACAAAACCCCAATCCGTCTAGTCACAAAACCCCAATCTGCTCATCTGCCATCTAGTTGAGTTTGCTAGTTGAGTGTTGATTTCAATACACAGCACGCATATAACATTACATTTCTATTCCTTACTGAGCCCAATGATTCAATTTTGCCCCAAAATAGTGCAAGGCATCTGATGGTCTCATTTTCTTAGGGATGGTTAGTGGCCCTGAGGCAGCAATGCACATAAACAATATAGGTTGTGCTGTTGGTATTTTGGTTCTCCGACTCCATCGCTGAAAAAAATGAGGCCCTAATTTTTTCTCTCATATGGAACCTAAATATATAATATTTGTATTGTTTCTGATCTATGAATGCGTTGTATGATGCATTTGTATATCCCTGAATACTGTTCTGTACGATTACATTTCAATTTCTTATTGTGGCCAATGATTCAAATTTGCCCCAAAGAGAGGCAGACACATTGGTGTCAAAAAATTTCAGGGATGAGTGAGCGAACCTGGGGCCATGTACAAGATCAATATAAGATGTGCAATTGTTACTTGGTTCGCTCGCCATCTCTGTGGAAACTTATGAGTCTGTAATCTTTATTCTACATTCATAGAACTATGATATTTGAATTATCTATTCTATGCATTCATAGTGTATAAGAATTACATTTTAGTTTGTCACCGAGGCCGATGATTGAAATTTGCCCCAAAAGAGTTCAAGGGGAGACACATATGATGGTGTCGTGTTTTAGGGATGGGTTGGTGAACCTGAGGCAGCAATGCACACAAACAATATAGGTTGTGATGTTGGTACTTTGGTTCTCCAACTCCATCTTTCAAACAAATTATGAGGCCCTTGATTAATTCTCATATGGAACTACATATATGATCCTTGAATTGTTTCTGATCTTTTAATGATTGGTATGATGCATATGTATATGAATGGTTTTGATCATAAGTATTTTTAACATGTACCTGAAGATTAATTGTTTGGTTTTTTATTTATAATTACAATATTTAGGCTTGTTTTTGTACCTGACTATGTATATCCCTGAATAATGTTTTGTACGATTACATTTTAATTTCTTATTGTGGCCAATGATTCAAATTTCCCCCAAAAGAGAGGCAGACACATTGGTGTCAGATTTTTTCAGGGACGAGTTAGTGAACTTGGGGTGATGTACAAGAACAATATAGGTTGTGCAATTGTTACTTGGTTCACTCACGCCGTCCCTGAATAAACTTATGAGGCCGCGATCTTTATTCTACATTCATAGAACTATGATATTCGAATTATCTATTCCATGCATTCATAGTGTATAAGAATTACATTTTAGTTTGTCACCGAGGCCGATGATTGAAATTTGCCCCAAAAGAGTTCAAGGGGAGACACGTATGATGGTGTCATGTTTTAGGGATGGGTTGGTGAACCTGAGGCAGCAATGCACACAAACAATATAGGTTGTGTTGTTGGTACTTTGGTTCTCCAACTCCATCTCTGAAACAAATTATGAGGCCCTTGATTAATTCTCATATGGAACTACATATATGATCCTTGAATTGTTTCTGATCTTTTAATGATTGGTATGATGCATATGTATATGAATGGTTTTGATCATAAGTATTTTTAACATGTACCTGAATATTAATTGTTTGGTTTTTTATTTATAATTACAATATTTAGGCTTGTTTTTGTACCTGACTATGTATATCCCTGAATAATGTTTTGTACGATTACACTTCAATTTCTTATTGTGGCCAATGATTCAAATTTGCCCCAAAAGAGAGACAGACACATTGGTGTCAGATTTTTTCAGGGACGAGTTACTGAACCTGGGGCGATGTACAAGAACAATATAGGGTGTGCAATTGTTACTTGGTTCACTTACGCCGTCCCTGTAGAAACTTATGAGGCCTTAATCTTTATTCTACATTCATAGAACTATGATATTCGAATTACCTATTCCATGCATTCAGTGTATAAGAATTACATTTTAGTTTGTCACCGAGGCCAATGATTGAAATTTTCCCCAAATGAGTTCAAGGGGAGACACATGATGGTGTCGTGTTTTAGGGATGGGTTGGTGAACCTGAGGCAGCAATGCACACAAACAATATAGGTTGTGATGTTGGTCATCTCTGAAACAAATTATGAGGCCCTAGATTTATTCTCATATGGAACTACATATATGATCCTTGAATTGTTCCTGATCTTTTAATGATTGGTATGATGCATATGTATATGAATGGTTTTGATCATAAGTATTTTTAACATGCACCTGAAGATTAATTGTTTGGTTTTTTATTTAATACAATATTGAGGCTTGTTTTTGTACCTGATTATGTATATCCCTGAATAATGTTTTGACGATTACATTTCAATTTCTTATTGTGGCCAATGATTCAAATTTGTCCCAAAAGAGAGGCAGACACATTGGTGTTAGATTTTTTCAGGGATGAGTTAGTGAACCTGGGGCGATGTACAACAACATTACAGGTTGTGCAATTGTTACTTGGTTCGCTGACTCCATCCCTGAAGAAACTTATGAGGCTGCAATCTTTATCCTACATTCACTCTAATGAAAATTATTTGTCATTGTGTTGAGATGAAATGATATATGAACCGATCAAACTATTGTTGAGATGCTTTATCTTTGATAGCCACGGATATATTGTCTTACATATACATGTTGTCAATTCTTGAGTTGTAATACAATTCAATCATATGTGGGCTAATCCGTTTCCATCGTAGGAGGGGAGACTGTTTTGCCCATTCTGTGGCAGAGCAATCAACTTGGACCTCAACAGCATGATCCAGCACGCGGAGGGCGTTGGCAGAGGTGGAGGCAGAAGCCATAGGCCGATTACCTTGGCGTGGCACGCAGCCTATGGCAAATTCCTCCGGAAGTATGTCAGGACTGGCCTGTATCCCATCGACTAGGCTGTCGCTGCCTCCTGCTCATAAACCCCTTCCCTGCTAGGCGTCTCCGTGTCCCGGCCTCCTGCTGCAGCCCCTGCTTTTATTTTGTTCTAGTTAATTATTACCTGTGTGTGGCATGTAAGACAATATATCCGTGGTGTCTCTGGTGAACCTTCTATATTAATCTACTCCTTTATATGGAGTGCCTTAAAGTTTCTAATGTTCAATTATATTTACTGATCATGCTCATGCACACTACAAAATATTTCTAGTGCTCGATTATATTATAATTGTTAAGAAATACATCAACAAGTTAAATTGGTCGAAATTTTGTATTGAAGTAACTAAATATATCACCACCACTTGTTGTCATCCTTGACTTGCTTCCCCTTCAGCCGCTTGATGTCGCCACCATCCCAAGATCCTTGCTCGTCCTGAAACCACTTTCTGTCCTCCTCGCGCTTCTTCTCCTGGGCTAGCTTACAACCAGGGCATAGCTCTCTCGCGAAAAACCCCGCCTTAACCATCCCATCTTTCATGGTAATGATCTTACTATACAACTCGTACGCCATGTAGGCGTCTCTGGCTGCATACTCGAGGTGCACCTGGCTCATCGGCTTCCACTCCCAGTAGTCGTGATCGAGTCGCTTCAATTTCTTCAGTTTTTCATAGGATTTATTGATGATTTCCACTGCCGGATCACCCATGCCATCCTTCCCTGGGTATGATTTGATCTTGTACAGATTTTGGATGTCGATGTGGTGCCCCTCTGGGATTTTTATCAACGCACGAGAAAGCATAATTGTGTCATTTGTGATATCCATGCTAGTGAAAGTTATCCCTTTCCTACACAAGAACTCGACCAGAGCCGGACAATGCATCTCATTTGGTTTACTCCTGCACTTAGATGGTTCTAGGGATGTAAGGGAACAAGGGATGCAGAAGTGGTGATCTCAAATTTAAATTTGAAATACCTACAGAAGTGGTAAACGAGGACCTCCTCATGTATGGCGATTTGCACGACAGCGATCTCTTGTGGAGGATTTTTTCGCTTATTTGCACGGGTGTACTCCAAGTCTAGACCCACAAACTTGTGCTTCTCTTTCTCAAGCAATTGCTCAAACCTAGCGAGAGTTGTCTCCACAGTCGCTTCATCATTTGTGTACACCACTGTCAAAGTCGTGGTGCCATGGGCAGGGACCAAGTGGGTCTCTGTTGTGTGTTTCCCATCGTCCATGCCTGCAAGGAAATGGGTGAAAGGAAATGCCTGCAAGGAACTGCCTGCGAGAGGAAGAAGAAGATGAACCAGCGGTTCCAGAACAGAGGAAGAAGAAGCACCCAAGAAAAACTGCAGAGGAATGACTGGGGAAGAGGAATGACTACAGAAGAAACGTGGTAACTGCAAATTTCGGTTTGAGAACTCACCGTGGTTATGTGGAGATCATGGCAGTGCCGCTGGTTCAACAAGTGGGGCCATTTCCTGCGAGAATATGAAATTAGCTGTATATTTTTCTATGCGAGAAATTGAGAGAAGTCATTTATATTTTGTCTTTCATAATTAAACACAATGAAGTTGGTACAGCCCAAGAGATTTGAACAAAAGAGATTTGCTAGTTTAACATACAACAACACTTATAGGCCCAACATGGCAGAACTTGGAGAGCCCCAGAACTTGAGCTACCACAGAGACCTCGGCAGAGGTGGCAGAATTGGTGCGGGTGCAACCACGGTGACGGCAAGCTCGGATTCTAGAGGAGGAAAACAGAACCGAGCATGGTCGATAAGGTGATAGATCTCTCCGAGAACCAATTCTCGTCCCCGACCGTGCCATGGGTGCGTCCACGGTGAGGGCAAGCTCCGACTCGGGATGGGGAGGAGAGGGGGGCCGAGCAGCTTCGTCACTTCCCAGCTCTGCGCCATGGCCGCGACCACAGATTGCCGCTCCGGGGAAGAAGACGCATAATGGATGTAGGCGCCAACGATGCAAGCCTACAGGGAGGAGAGCTGGGTCGAGCAGGTTCGTCCACGTCCCAGCTCCGCGCCATGCCTGCGACGCCCCACAGATTGCCGCTCCGGGGAAGAAGAAGACGCGTAATGGATGCAGGCGCCAATGCTGCAAGCCTAATTGACACCTAAGCGATGGGAGCGATAGGAGTGACATAACGGCGAGAACTGACAGGAGGGGCCCAACTTGACGGCCGTTAGCCTGATTTTTTGTATTGAAACATAAAGTTGAATTCGTGCGAAAAAAGACTCTCTGAGTATTTGGCACACCAACTTTAGTCATCGCGGATGATTTCAGGGAACTTGGGTACGGCGTTGCCTGGACACCCCAACTTTCGGGCCACAAAATGATATTCTCGTACCAAAGACCCTTGTTACTAACAAAAGGGGACCCATTGCAAAATGGGTACCTAAAACCAAAGCTTGATTTTCTTGTAGGACTTCACTTCCGGTGGAGCAAAATGGGTTCTTGATAGTGGAGCTACAAGCCATATGATCGGAAGCGAGTCTATCATGTCATAGATTAGGCCAAATTTTCCCAATACTATGGTCTCCTATGGTGATAAAACAAGTTCTCAGGTATTGGGTTTTGGTAAGGTGGTAGTAACCCTGGAGGTTTCCTTGGTTAATGTCATGCTTGTCAAAACCCTTAGGTATAATATCCTTTCCGTTCGTGCGTTAACCATTATGGGTCTTTCGTCCTTTTTAATGAGCATTTCGTGGTCCTCATGTGGAGCAAGACTCTCATGGTAGCCTTTGTTGGATACGTAGAGCATGACTTGTATGTGGTGATTTCTCTAGAAAACCCTCTACACATGCTATATGTCTCTATGCGAAAGCCGGTATGGGCTGGTTGTGCCATCGCCGTGTGGCCCATGAAACATGAAGTCTTTGCAAAGTCTCTACACGGGGGGGCACATCTTGGACTAAAAGACATTTCCTTTGCCAAAGATAGTGTGTGTAGGGCTTGTATTGAAGGGAAGATACATGAATCACCCCACAAGGTCCTCAATCAAATTACCACTGGATGGTGCTTGGAACTTATTCACATGGATCTTTTTGGGGCTCCATCTCATGATAGCCTTGGAGGGAAGAAGTATTGTTTGGTGATTGTAGATTATTTCTAAAGATACACTTGGGTCTATTTATTCAAGTTGAAGAGTGAGACTCAACAAACCATCATCGACTTTGCTAATCATGTTTAATAGAAACGCAATGCTACAATCCTTTCCATTCAGAGTGACAATGGCACTGAGTTGAAAAACTACACCTTAGATGAGTTCCTTATTGATGACAGGATCAAGTATCAATACTCAACTCCTTATACCCCTCAACAAAATGGTGTTGCTGAAATGAAGAACCGTACCTTAATGGATGTGGCCCGGACCATGTTGGTGGAATTCAAGTCACCATATAACTTTGGGGATGAGGCCATTTCCACTGCTTGTCATGCTATCAACCGGCTCTACCTACGCAAGCACAAGAGCATGACTCCATATGAACTCCTCACCGGACGCAATCCCAATGTTAGATACTTCCGGGTGTTTGGGTGTATATTCTTCATTCTCAAGAAGGGTGTCCGGTTGTCAAAGTTTGAGTCAAAGGCACAAGAAGAGATCTTCGTTGGTTACTCCAATCAATCTCATGCCTATGGAGTCTATAATAAATCCAATGGAAGAGTTGATGAAACTAGCAATGTGGAGTTTTATGGAGAACATGAGTCTCTCATGAGGCAAGATGGTGTTCATGATCCGAGTGATGAAATTCCTCCTCAAGCCATAAGAAGAATGGGTGTGGGATTCTTTCGCCCCATTGAGGAACCCCTTGTGGCTGAAGGAGAGGGACCAAGTTCTACTCAAGTAGATCCCTCACTCTCACAAGATCATCTTGTCCCTCAAGGTAAAATTGTTGTACCTCAAGATTCTCCAAGCTCTTCCCAATCTCATCATTATCATGACTCTTCAAGCCCCAGTCAATGTCAAGATCATCAAGCTCTACCTCTCCAAGATTGTGGAACTCAACAAGACAATATTGATCAAGTTCAAGCTATAGAAGAACAAGGTCAGGCTAACAATGACCAAGGCCAAGCTAATATCTCTCCAACCATTGATGATGATTCTCCAACGGTTGATATTGATGAAGATAGAGATCATGTTTGTGCATATAGTCAAGGCGGGGACTCGAATCGTGGTGATGACCAAGTGGTTGCTCAAGAATCTTGTCTTGAGACCCAAGCCCGCCATCAAGCATATCGTCTCGCCAAGCTCATCAAAGATGGCCATATCCTTGATAATGTTTATGGATATTTCAATAGGGGTTGTACTACTAGGAGGTAACTAACGTCCTTTAGCTCTCACCATGCTTTTATTTCTAATGTTAAACCCCAAAAAGTCTTCGAAGCACTTGAAGACAATGATTGGCTTGATGCTATGAATGAAGAACTTCATAACTTCAAGAGGAACAAGGTGTGGACATTAGTGAAGCGTCCAAGAGATTGTCAAAATGTCATCGGGACCAAGTGGATCTTCAAGAACAAGCACAATTCCAATGGGATAGTCGTCCGCAATAAGGCAAGGTTGGTAGCCCAAGAATACTCCCAAGTTGAGGGCATTGACTATGGTGAAACTTATGCCCCCGTTACTCATCTTGAATCCATTCTCATACTTCTTGCCTATGATACTCATCATAATTTTAAATTGCAACAAATGGATGTTAAGAGCGCTTTCCTTAATGGTCCCTTAAAGGAAGTGGTTTATGTCAAGAAACCTCTAGATTTTGAGGATCCTCTCTTCCTGGACCATGTCTACAAGCTTGATAAGGCACTATATGGTCTTAAACAAGCCCCACGTGCATGGTATGATTACCTTAGAGAGCTCTTGTTAGACCATGGTTTTGAAATAGGGCTAATCGACCCCACTCTTTTTACTAAGAGAGTTGGAGGAAACTTGTTCATTTTCCAAATTTATGTTGATAACATTATTTTTGGGTCTACTAACAAAGATTTTAATGAGGATTTTAGCAAGCTCATGGCCGACCGTTTCGAGATGTCTATGATGGGGGAGTTGGAATTCTTTCTTGGCTTTGAACTGAAGTAATTGAGGAAGGGCACCTTCATCAACCAAGCCAAATATATTCAATACATGCTCAAGAAGTTCAACCATGATCAAGTCAAAGGAGCCAAGACTCCCATGCCCACAAAGGTTAATATTGATCTCAATCCCAAGGGTAACAATGTGGATCAAAAACTTTATCACTCGATGACTGGTTCTTTGCTTTATCTTTGTGCATCTCGACCGGATATTATGTTGAGCGTGGGTATGTGTGCAAGATTCCAAGCTGCACCAAAATAAATCCACATGGTGGCGGTCAAGAGAATATTTCGATATTTAGTTCATACCTCAATCTTCAGGTTATGGTACCCCGAGGGATAGCTTTGACCTCATTGGATACACGGATTCAGATTGGGCGAGAGACAAGGTGGAAATGAAGTCAACCTCCGGTGCTTGTCAATTCCTTGGAAGATCCTTGGTGTGTTGGTCCTCCAAGAAGCAAAACTGTGTGTCTATGTCCACCACCGAAGCCGAGTGTATCTTTGCTACAAGTTGTTGTGCTCAATTGCTATGGATGAAGCAAACTTTAAAGGATCTTGGTCTATCTTTCAGCAAGGTGCCCCTTCTTTGTGACAATGAGAGTGCCATTGCTCACAACCCGGTGCAACACAACTGTACCAAGCATATTGAGATTCGTCATCATTTCATTCGGGATCATGTTGATAGTGTTGTTGTTCTCCCAACATAATCGTGATCTAATTTACAATGGTTTGCAAATAACTTGATTGTCAACATTGTCACTGAAATTCATAGGTAGAGAGATTCTCTCCTAGAAAGCCCAAAGCCGCGTAAATATGCGAAAACAAATTAGAAGACATCTAATTTTTTTGCAGGGCATATGGTTTGATATGGTCATTGTTACAAAAGTTGTATGCAGTGAGATTTATTGTAAATTAAACAACCGGTTGGAGCCATATGGTTTTCTTTATCTTTTATGGCATGTGTGTTATTCATGTATATCCAAGAGATATATTGCAATGGAGAAGATGTCCATGATGGCGGCGCCATGAACCTTGGAGCCACACTGGTGGAATGATGGAGATCAAGTGCAAGAAAGGACCATATCATATCACATTTCATATGCATGTGATGATTATCCCTTTTATGCATCTTATTTTGCTTATGTCCTGCTTAGTTCTTGGCGGTAGCATTATAAGATGATCCCTGTCACTAATATAAAGATAATAATATGTTCTTACTTAGTATGCACCGTTAAGAAAGTTCATCGTTTTGAAGCATCGTGGTGATCGGGTGTGATAGAATCTACGTTCGCATACAACGGGTGTAAGACAGTTTTACATACGAGGGTACTAAGATTCTTACTTGGTGAGCTTAGCATGTACATACATGGTCTCGGAACATGAATCGGAAGGTAAAGCACGAGTCATATGAATGATATGATGTCCATATGATGCTCACCATTGGAGCTGCACCACCACTCGTGATGATCGGTCGTGGTGTAGTGAATTTGGTTTGTGTAATCACTAAAAATGACTACAGGGATGTCGTTTTTGAGTGGGATTTATCATAGTAATTTTGAATTGACTTGAACTCTATCTTTTATAAACCTAATCTGAAAATATTCTTTGCAAATATATTGTAGATCATGGCACCGCTGTGTTCAATGTCAATGCATTCCTAGATAGAGAAAAGTTGCAAGATAATGGGTTTAACTTCACCAATTGGCACCACAACGTGAGGATTATCCTCACGGGCATTAAGAAGTCCTATGTGCTGGATGGTCCGTTAGGTGACACCCATGCAGCTAGAGCGACTCAAGAAGAGCGCGACGCATATGACGTGAAATTTGATGACTACACTCTTGTGCAGTGTGCGATCCTCAAGTCGCTGGAGCCTGAACTCCAAAAGCGCTTTGAACTTACTGATGCTGATGTCATGGTGGAGGAACTCAAAAGTATGTTTGGGGACCAAATCCGTGCTAAGAGATATGAGATCTCCGATAAGTTCTTTAGCGCTAAGATGGAGGAGCATATCTCTGTGAACGAGCACGTCATTAAGATGATGGTTTATGCTCAATGTCTTGAGACACTGGGATGTGAGATTCCACCTGATCTCACGATAGGGTTTTGCAGTCACTCCCACTAGATACAAAGGGTTTTTTCTAAACTACAATATGAGTGGAGCGAACAAGTCACTCACTGAACTCATAGCTATGCTAAAAAACTGTTGAGGTAGACATCAAGAAAGAACACCAAGTGTTGTTGGTCAACAAGACCACTTGTTTTAAGAAAAAGGGCAAGTGAGGCAAATCCAAAGGTAATTCTAAGAAGGATGGCAAATTTGTTGCCAAGCCTGAAAAGAAAACCAAAGGAGGCCCTAGCCTGACACTAAGTGTTTCTACTGCAAGTGGACTGGTCACTAGAAGCGGAACTGCCCAAAGTACTTGGCAGATAAGAAGGCCAGGAACGTGAACAAAGGTATATGTGATATACATGCTATTGATGTGTACATCACTAGTAGTCGAAGTAGCACCTGGGTCTTTGATACCGGTTTGGTAGCTCACATTTGTAACTCGAAACAGGGGCTAAGGAATAGTCGACCGCTGGTGAAGGATGAAGTGATGATGTGCATAGGCAATGGATCCAAGGTGGATGTGATCGTCGTTGGGACGCTGCCACTTCTTCCATCAGGATTGACAATAAAACTAAATAATTGTTATTTGGTGCCTGCGTTAAGCATGAACATCATGTCTGGATCATGTGTAATGCGAGACGGTTATTCATTTGTGTCTGAGAACAATTATTGTTCCTTTTATATGAATAATATCTTTTATGGTCATGCACATGTGTTGAATGGTTTATTTGTTTTGAATCTTGATATTAGTAATACACATATTCATAATGTGAATGTCGAAAGAATCAAGTTGAGTGATGATATTGCTACATATATGTGGCATTGCCGTTCAGGTCATATTGGTGTTAAACGCATGAAGAAGCTCCATTCTGAAAGACTACTTGAATCACTTAATTATGAATCATTTGAGACATGTGAGCCATGCCTTATGGGCAAGATGATTAGAACTCCATTCTCTAGAACGATGGAACGAGCGACCGACTTATTGGAAATAATACATACCAATGTATGTGGTCCAATGAGTGTGTCTTCACGTGGTGGATATTGTTATTTTGTAACCTTCACGGATGACTTAAGTATATGTGGGTATATTTACTTAATGAAACACAAATCTAAAACATTTGAAAAGTTCAAAGAATTTTAAAGTGAAGTAGAAAATCATCATAACAGAAAGATGAAATTTCTTCAATCTGATCATGGAGGTGAGTATCTTAGTTATGAGTTTGGCACGCACATGAGACAATGTGGTATTGTTTCACAACTCACTCCCGAAGGAACACCACAAAGAAATGGTATATCTAACCATCGTAATAAACTTTATTAGATATGGTGCGATCTATGATGTCCCTTACTGATTTGCCACTGTCATTTTGGGGCCATTCATTAGATACGGATGCATTCACTTTAAATAGGGCACCATCAAAATCTGTTGAAACGACACCGTATGAATTATGGTTTGGTTAGAAACCTAAGGTGTCATTTCTAAAAGTTTGGGGCTGCGATGCTTATATGAAGAAACTTCAACCTGATAAGCTCGAACCCAAAGCAAAAAAATGCGTCTTATAGGATACCTAAAGGAAACAATTGGTTACACCTTCTATCACCGATCTGAAGGCAAGGTTTTCGTTGCCAAGAATGGATCCTTTCTGGAGAAAGAATTTCTCGCATAAGGTATGAGCAGTAGGAAGGTAGAACTCGACGAGGTTATCGAACCTCCTCCTCCTGAAGTGGCGAGTAGCACAGCACCAGAAACTTTTCCAATGATGACTCCACCGAATGAAGAGGGAACTAATGATGAGGATCATGAGGATCATGAAACTCCGGAAGAGAACACTACCTTACCTCGCAGGTCAAGCAGGATACGCGTAGCTCCTGAACTGTATGGTAATCCAGTCTTGAATTTCATGGTAGATAGAAGCGATGACCCTACGATGTATGAGGAAGCAATGATGAGACAGGATTCCTACAAATGGCTTGGAGCCATACAATCTGAGATAGGATCCATTTACAAAAACCAAGTTTGGACTTTGGTGGACTTATCTCAAGACCGCAAGGCCGTTGAGAATAAATGGATCTTCAAAAAGAAAACTGACGTTGATGGTAATGTAACCGTCTATAAAGCTCGACTTGTCATGAAAGGGTTCCAACAAATTCAAGGAGTTGACTATGACGAGACATCTCTCGTAGCGATGCTAAAGTCAATTAGGATTATGTTAGCAATTACTGCATTTTTTTATTATGAAATCTGGTAGATGGATGTCAAAACAACATTCCTAAATGGAAACATTGAGGAAGACTTGTATATGATGCAACCAACTGGTTTTGTCGATCCTAAGAATGCTAACAAGGTATGCAAACTTCAGCATTCCATCTATAGACTAAAGCAAGCATCCCGAAGTTGGAATCTCCGCTTTCATGAAGTGATCAAAGGGGTTTGGATTTGTCCAAACTATAGGATAAGCTTGTATTTACAAGAAAGTGAGTGGGAGCTCTATAGCATTTCTGATATTATATGTGGATGGCATATTATTAATTGGAAATGATGTTGATATTTTGAATAGCGTAAAAGATTACTTAAATAGTAAGTTTTCGATGAAGGACCTTGGTGAAGCTGCCTATATTCTAGGCATCGAGAACTATAGAGATAGATCAATGCGCTTAATTGGATTGTTACAAAGTACATACCTTGACAAGATTTTGAATAAGTTCAAAATGCATAATAGTAAGAAAGGTCTCTTACCCATGGCACAAGGTACGATTTTGAGTAAGTCTCAAAGTCCAGCTAAAGCACAAGATAGAGAATTGATGGTCAATGTCCCCTATGCCTCAGCCATAGGCTCTCTTACATATGATATGCTGTGTACAAGACCGTATGTGGCACATGATGTTAGTTTGACTAGCAGGTACCAATCTGATCCAGGTGTACAACACTGGAAAGCAGTCAAGAATGTCTTTAAGTACTTAAGAAGAACTAAAGACATGTTTATCGTTTATGGAGGTGAAGAAGAGCTCTTTGCAAAGTGTTACGTCGATGCTAGCTTCGACACCAATATGGATACCTCTAAGTCACAATCCGAATACGTATTTATTATGAATGGTGCAGCGGTGATTTGGAGGAGTTCCAAGCAACCTGTGGTGGCAAGATCTTCAATGGAGGCGGAATATATCTCTTCTTTAGAAGTAGTGGTGGAAGCGGTTTGGATGAAGGAGCTCATTTCCGAACTAAGTGTGGTTCCAAGTGCTTTGGATCCAATGGTTATCTATTGTGACAACAATGGTGCCATAGCCAATGCTAAGGAACCAAGGTTTCACAAGAATTCCAAGCATATCGAGCGCCGTTATCACTCCATCCAAGAGTATATCCAGGGTGGTGATGTAGACATTTGCAAAGTAGACACAGATTTGAACACTGCAGATCTGTTGACTAAAGCTCTCCCAATGGCTAAACATGATCGGTATGGGTGTTAGATTCATAACTATGTAAAAACTAGATTATTGACTGACATAGGTATGATTACTCAGGTGCTTATGATTTGCTACCCTGGTTGCATATAAAGGCTCATGGCCCACGAAGATTCAAGATAATGTCCCAAGAAGCATCTGATGAAAGCCTTAGTTGTATTAGGAAAGTAAATATGAACCGACATTGTGTTCGTGTTGTAATCAAACATATGTAACCTATCCGTATATGGCTTTTAGACTTGGCCTATTATATATAGGATAGGAGAAGCCTATGAGGAGGTACCGAAAAACTCCCAAGCGATCTGTAATAGTTGTGTTCATCAACAATCAGGCGACTTTGACTCCCTTGTTTGCCTGACATCCAAAGAAATCCCCAGCGTTCTCTTTTCCATGAAACCCTAAGTCCTTAACTATGGGCATTGCTGAGGTTACCCCTCGACAATTGGCACCATTTGTGGGAAACCTGAACGCTGGAGTCATGGATTCTGCGGACCCCTTTTCATCAAGCAACAATCCAACGAAAGCGGCACCACGCCCGCCCACCCCTGTTTTGGTATCCGCTGATTTCAAAGGCGGATCCGATCTCATCATCGGAAGTTTCCAATGTCAAGTAGAGGATCCCGAAGCACCACACCTTTCGGCTCCGATCTCATCGGGACCGTCGGTCGAAAAATATGCGCCTACAATGATAGCTGCATCATCCATCGGATCATCCGTAGAGGACACACCACAAGCAAAGAAAGCTGAAGAAAACAATGAAAACATAGCAGATCTAGGGGATCTTCATGGTCTTTAAGACAATCTCTCCTTTGGATCAGACCGCCAGCCGACTACGCCATGAGGATCAAGCCCGATAAACACAGAACCCGAAGAAAGTAGCGAAAGTATCGACTTCGGAACTAGGAGGGCTGAAATCTACCTAGAATAAAAATTACTGGACTTCACTGATCCCCCAGATAGTGTCTCCCTCGGATTTGATGACGACATCACTAGTTCATACATAACTCAGCACCAAGTGTGCGTGATCATTGGGGACGCCTCGACTCAGCAAGACTCCAACAATAACCCTATCTTTGAACCAGATGATGTATTGTCGAACGATAATGCAAGAGATCATGGAAACGAAGCAGATCTGACGAACAACCACATAACCTAGGGAAGAGAAGAACCATGCAGAGGCGAGCGACAAACTCTCTGACTACCAGCCGAAGCATGGCAAAAAGCAAGGGCATCAATTCCGGGTGTCGTTCCAATGACAGCCGATGCCACGCGTGAAGACTTACTAGGATACCAATACCTACTCGCAGAAGCAGCTCGGCGAAAGAAAAAGACTAGCTGACGAATGCAGCCTTCGGCGGGCCCAGCTAAGTTCTACTCGAGGATCAGGAGGTGTAACCGGGGGAGCGCAGCCAAGGAGAGGAGCTTCACGGCTACAGAATATCCTCGAAGCTGAAAGAAACGAGATGACGCGAGATCGTGATTTATCATTCATGTCAGTAGATCCAACAGGACACATCAAAGCAAAAACAACCCAAGCTACAATTGTAGCTGCACAAACATACCTGCTCACAACGCAACCCGCACCCGACGATCCCCGTGCAGCTCTCCATCACTCCACTCTGATGAACCTCGGCATGGTAGGAGCATCTCTCGCACAAGCAGAGCAGGGAATCACACGATAAACCGACAGATCCCTAGCCTGTCACAGCAGCCCTCGGCAGGTGGGGCACACCTGACGATCACGATCGCCACATAGAGTCCACTTTTCAGGCTCCGAGCCGAAAACGATGCAAGAGACGATATTACACAGCGTAGGATTGATAGATCCAGAGAAGAGCGTAGCACCAAAGTTATTATGACGGTGAAAGCAAGGACGAATCTGAACTATGTGGAGCTAGCTGCTTTACCCGATGGGTTCACAAAACTCTAGTACCAAAGGAATTCAAACTCCCCCATGATCGCTAGAAGTACGACAGTCTCCAAGAACCCGAAGCTTGGTTAGCAAATTATTTAGCAACTATGAAATTACAGGGTGGCTCCAAGGCCACCGTAATGCAAAGCTTGCAGCTGCATCTAACTGGTGTTGCACGGTCCTAGCTAAGACAACTATCCGAAGATTCCATCAATAGCTGAAAGATCTTGAGGACAAATTCATCCGAAATTTCCACTTCACATTCAAGCGACCCGCGTCTCTAGAACAATTGCGAGCCTATAAGCAAAAACCGGGAGAACCAATACGAGCCTTTATCCATGGATGGAACATTATAAAAAACTTGGTTGAAGCTATATCCGACGAAAGAGCAATCGACGCCTTTAATGATGGTCTGCATCGACAAGAATTCATCGAAGAAATGGGACGAGTCAAGCCCAAGACTATCTCACAGCTGATGGACATGGCTAATCGCCGGGCCGATGGAGAAGACGCGATACACAATAAGCGGGCCCGTTCACCTGAAGAAGACAGGGATAGGCGCAATAATGATAGAAGATGACAAAGCAACGATGGATACAACGGGCCAAGCTATGTCGTCGCTGGTTTCTTCGGAGGGGACAACTGAAGAAGCGCCGATTACAACAATGGGTATCGCAATAGTAGGGACGATGTCGGTGGAAGCCAGCCACAACAGCGATACCAGCCAAGAAATCAGGACCCACCAATGTCTGTAGGGCAAATGCTGGAAGGACCCTGCAATATGCACTTCTACATCGACTCAACAGGCAAAAGGAGATCCAATCATCTCATGAAGGATTGCCGAACATTTTTAAAGATGCAGGAGTTATGCAATGCAAAGGCAACCGAAGCAACAAACCGAGGTTACAACACTGCACCTGGCGCTTTGGCCATCGATGCACCACCACCGCCGCCGGTGAATCCGCTAGTTGGGCAGCCACAAAACACAATAAACCAAGAAGATGAGTATCCTAGGTCAAAAGGAGCAATGTCGATGATCCAGAAAGGATGGCCCTCTAGCAGGACACAGAAGTTGATTACAAGACAAGTAAATATGGCAGTAACAACACCACCTCCTACTCGAGTATCTCCACTGGTCAGAACAACAAATTACCTTCAGTAGAGCTGATCACTGCTTCGGGTTCCACGACGGGGTCAGTCAGCCTTAATAGTGGAAGCACAAATCGGAGGGTTCAACATGAGCAAGGTTTTCCTGGATCTAGGGAGCAGCATCAACCTCGTCTACGCAAAACCCTACAGGCAATGAATTGGTCCCTAACAAATCTAGCGCCTACAGATACAACTTTTCACGGGATAGTTCTGGGCAAAGCTGAAATTCCTCTAGGCAAAGTCCACCTCGACATAGTCTTCGGATCAAGGAACAACTTCAGGCACGAAAAACTAGAGTTCAAAGTCATGGACTGGCCATCACAATACCATGCGATCCTGGGATGACCAGCTTTCGCTAGGTTCATGGCAGTACCCCACTATGCATATCTGGTGCTAAAAATGTCAGCCCCCAATGGGATCATGACAGTAAGAGGAAGTTTCAGCCGCTCGGATAGCTGTGATCGAGAATTCAATAAAATATCAGAATCCTTCGGGATGGAGACAGAATTTGGCCAACTGAAAATTGCGGATGCAGAACTACTACACGAGGGACATCTCCCCAATGAGCAGACTTCGGAAAATTAGGCGCACCACGCACCCACAAAAACAACCTATCCGTCCTCCAGCATCGGTCCCACATAGGAAGGCATGCTCGTCGGCATCCCCGTGAGAATTGGGAAACTCTTGGAAATTCCATCAAAATAGAAGAAGCCCCCAAGGAACCCGACGAGCACCCAGCCAAGTTAAACATAGCAGACAATAAATAGTCCACCAGACGAATCAAGGCCATTGGACAGCAAGTTCCTCGCCTCACAAATACATGATGCATCCCTGAGATAACAAAAGAAACATGGGTAGCTAACCCAATACTCGTCCCAAAAAAGGCGCCGGTCCCCGTGTGTGCATTGATTTCCCAACTACAAGTGATACAGCAAACCAACCCCTTTTCTCTCTGGTCCGTCGTACAGAAACTGCGCCTCCAGTCGAAAGGATGAAACCCCATAAACCCACACAAAGCGCAATGGAGCTCCTCAAGACAGAAGCCGCGGATTTTAGGAAGATCTTTTACTTTTATGAATTTTATATTCAATAAGGCCAACAGCCAAGCGAACACACCAAAATAATGTACCCTCTATCATTTGACGATAAATAAAGAAAAGTTCCCTAAACTCGGTTTCGAGATCTCTGTCGTTCTATTCATCAACTCAATATATGGGGGCTTCGACAATTGCGCCAAACGTGCCAACCGTCGGGTCTTGTACAACGTGCTTTCTATTTGAGTAAAAGTTGACCCAGCCTGTAAGCGACAGGCAAATAAAGGGTGTCTTACGTGACAAACAAAATCTCGTATAAATTTACGACATTTTTGACAAATACAATGGCGTCATAGAATATCTCCCTAAGTACAAAGATACATAATGAAGAAAAACAGTTAGATGGTGAAGTTTATAAAGAAATCTTCATCTGCCTCTAGGAACCTCTGGACAATCCTAATAGTAGGACTATGGGTAGCGGCATAATGAGGCGTCATATTAACAAGCCCACCGCCAGGAGGGGAGGCAGCCGCAACGGTACAGCATCCAAGTCTAGTGTCGGATGGTGCACGTGCACCCAAGAAAGCGCAAGTTTAACACCCGCCACAATTTGGAGCTTCACGAAGTGATGAATCTTTTCACCCTGCCAAAACTTCGCCAGTAAATCAGCTAGAGTCTAAGGCTGAGGATCTCGAGGAAACATTTCATTGTATACAATGGCCAAAGTGAAGGAGTTATGCCCTAGAGGCAAATAATAAAGTGTATTATTTGATGTGACTCCAATATGTTCATAATACGTTTCATACTATGCTATAACTGTGTTAATGCGAAACGTTAATACATGTGTGGTATGTAAACAAACTGTATCTCTAGTTACCTCTAGCGAACTATTTCATTGGTCATGAGGATGGTCTGGGTTTCAAGATCATGGGCATTTATGCCAATTGACAATGAGGTCATGTTATTAGTTGAATAACATGATAGACACACATCCGACCATTATATCTTAATGAGATCTAGTTACAAAGTTCACCATTGATGATAAAATATAGAGAACCTCGCAACCTGATCCTTTGACTGTGAGGTAATGCAAATCACCATTCTGGAAGAAGCTTTGATGGTTATCAAGAATCATCTCGGAAAAGGGTGATCAAAAAGGTGTCACTCGGGTTTTCCGAAGGGATGTGTTGAGGAGTACATATCAAGACCAAGATTTGTCTAGTCCATGTAACGGACAGATACATGTGGCCATCTCGGTGACATTGCATTAATGAAGCTTGCAAGCATGTGACTTGGTCACGGAATGCAACGACATGAGAACGAGAAAACAAGTTCATCGGTAACAAGATCGAACTAAGGTATGGAGATACTGAAGATCAAGTCCCGGATGAATTAGGTATCGAATGACAAAGGGAACG
Organism: Avena eriantha; assembly: GCA_910589775.1. NCBI lineage: Eukaryota > Viridiplantae > Streptophyta > Magnoliopsida > Poales > Poaceae > Avena > Avena eriantha. The sequence goes on along the minus strand of OU342746.1, from coordinate 101,715,195 downwards.
GGAAACGACTATCTCACGGTTCGAGCGATTATATTCGTGAAACGCACGGGGATCACATGGACATCCAGGTCCCTCTATTGATCATTGATGTGAGAGTAGTCTCAATCATGTCCAGGGTGTTTCCAAACCGAAGGATGTCACGCTTAAGGATAGGGACGCTTAGGGTAGATGAGGTATCGTAAGAGAAATATAGAAAGAGAAACCGGAATAGTTCCGGGTAACATCTGATGGAGATCGAAAGGGGTTCGGAAGGTGTTCCGGAGTAAAGGAATAATATAATATGTGTATTTGAATGTTAATTGGAGAATTAATATTAAATATAGATTTTATTTTATTATTAAAGGCATCTTAATGCTAATGGGCCTCATCCGAAGGGAGGCCCAATAGGGCATGGCGCCTAGGGAGTGGGGGCCAGCCAGCCTAGGCTTGGTGGGCCGCCCCAATGGGGCCCACCTAGGGTCGGCGGCTGCCCCTAGGTGGCCGGCAGGTGTGGGGTTTAGTCCCACACCGCCTGGCCCCTAGGTGGTGTGCCCCCCTCCCACTATATATAGGGGTCTCCCCTCCCCCTTTGGAATCATCCCATTCCCTCTCATTCTCTCTCTCATCCATTGAGGACTTCTCCGTAATATTGGGGAGGACCTCATGGGTGAGTTCTCCACCTTCACACCACCGTCGTGTGATCTGTGATCTGGCATCTACTTCTTCCGCTGCTCGGCTGGATCGGAGTTCGGTTGACGTCTCCTACACCGAACGTGTGACGAACTTCGGAGGCACCACACATGGGGTGATGCTCGTCTTCATCAATATACGCCTTCCTGTGTAAGGCGTTCCTCGGTCTTCAAAGGTATGAATACCGTATCCCTTCTCCGTTACTTATGTCTACATAGTATAGATCCTGGTATTAGTGTTCGAGTAGATAGAATTTTTTTGTTTCCTACTACGGAACCCTACACAAAGATCTACGGTAACACTTGACAAACTACTCCACCTCTGACACACGGTCTTGGAGCAAAGCCATAGCGTAGGTGCCGCTGTGATCAATCCAAAAGTCCATTTTGGAATTTTGGGAAGCATCCACAAGAGCTTGGATTCAATTACACAAACATTGGGTTTCTTCCGTCTCGCGCAATCAAATGCCTACAAAAAAAGAGGGAGGAAAAATTAAAACCCTGCAAACAAAAAAGAAGCAACGCAAAATAATGCAGAAGACTTACACAACATCTTCTCGCTCGCCCTAGAAATTCCTTCCAAGAAGTATGCTTCACGATCCAGGGCCTGGCGTGTTTTTGATTGAGCAATATCCACCATTGATTGGACAACCCGAAGTTTACCTTCAAGTTTCATCACCTACTCAATTTTCTCTGCATACAATGGCGGCTCAACTACACAAACAACAGCAGTCTCAATCGCACCCAACCCATATGAAGATGGGATCGCATCCGATGTCTGGGCAGGCACAGAAGGAGTCACTGAATCACACAATATCTAGGAGAGCAGACAAAAATATAGAGCCTTCAGCACACAAGGGACAACCCATACATATATAGAAAAAGTTGTTTCTCAACAAATGGAGTGCTTAAACAAAATAATCCAAGTTCATTATAGCAGCAGAGTGAAAAATACGTATGGCCATAAAACAAACTACGGTGCAGTCTTCTCTACGGACAAGGTAACACTAGTGGGTAGGGCGCTAGTCGCCGGAATAACTGGGGCAACACTCGACGAAGGGGCACCAGCCAAAGAAGGAGCAGCTGATTTTTCCAGACCCATGCCTATGCCCAACATCAGCCGAGAGTACTTTTTGTCCCTCTTAACAAAAGGTTTCAAATCGACTGGGACAGAGGAGCTAACCTTCTGCCAGTCGATCCTCTCATCGTGTGCCATCGCCAAGGCCATCGAAGTTTTAGCGCCGCTCTTTGACTATGTCACGTTGTAGCCAACCAGCAGGCTTGGGTCAGCTCCGAAGACAGCAACAAGGTCGTTCAAATCAGCCGTCACTTCCTTTGTCGAAAAAACTTCGGCATGTAAGCTCTTGAAAGCGCGGCGTGAACAGACAAGAAGGTTGCGCCCATGAACACTGTTGGCCTCTAAAGTGCCAACAACATCCAATAGGTTTTTTAATTTTCTCTTCAAACACTTCATGTCCTAACTCAAGATAAATACTATAAAGCTTTCTAATTTTTTGTTGTTTTCCATTAAGCCTAACTAGTGAAAACAAGAAACAAAAAGACAAAATTGCAGAATCTAAAGGAAATAACTTCGAGCACTCACACCGGAGGATGTGAATACCTTTTACCTTACCTCCTCGGCAACGGCGCCAGAAAATAGCTTGATGTCTACGCACTTATATTCTTGTAGACAGTTGTTGGGCCTCCAAGTGCAAAGGTTTGTAGAATAGCAGCAAGTTTTCCCTTAAGTGGATCACCCAAGGTTTATCGAACTCAGGGAGGAAGTGGTCAAATGTATCCCCTCTCAAGCAACCCTGCAATACAAGATGTCTCTTGTGTCCCCAACACACCCAATATACTTGTCAGGTGTATAGGTGCACTAGTTCGACGAAGAGATAGTGAAATACAAGTGGTATAGATAATTATAAGTGGTAACGGTGCCATAAAATAACTTGATGGCATGGAAGAGACTAAAGGCAAACTGAAATAAAGATGGAAGCAAGCAAACATGTAACAGATCTAATAGCAAATGGTGTTTCAATGCTTAGAAACAAGGCCTAGCGATCATACTTTTACTAGTGAACACTCTCATATAAATATATTCTTCTTTATGATACTACGCTGAACTACTCTCCGGTTGGACACTCTAATCCATGGTAGGGATATAACAACACACCTCAAAGTTCGCTTTCCGCATCTAGATTACCCCACACTATGACCTTGAGCACTAGATGTTCAAACAAACACCAAAATTTCATAAAGACATCCAACTCCAAATATAACTCATAGCAAGTATTTGTAATCTCTAGCCTAAGTGCCACCATGGTGTGCACACTATCAACTTCACACACATGGGGAGAGTAGAGATCTATTAAAGCACTTGAGTAGCAAGGTAGATCTACTTGATTACAAATCTCATGATCACAATATGATCATGCATAGAGAGAGATATGAACACATAGCTACCGGTAGAACCCTTAGCCTCGAGAGAGAACTACTCCCTCCTCATCATGGGAATCAGCAATGGCGATCGAGATGGTGGTGGAGATCGATGGAGATGGCTCCAGGGGCACTTCCCCGTCCTGGCAGGGTGCCGGAACAGAGACTTTTTGTCCCCCAAATCTCCCCTTCGGTGGCGGCAGCGCTACGGAACTTTTCGTGGCTCTAGGCTTGATGATTTAGGGTTTTTGCATCGGGAGGATTTTATAGGCGAAGGGGCAAGGTCGGTGGCTGACCAGGGGGCCCACAGCACCTTGTGGCACGCCTAGGGCTAGCCCGCGCCACCATATGGTGTGGCCACCCTGTGGCCCCTCTCCGTATCGTCTTATGGCTCTGTGAATCTTCCGGTAAAATATCGACTTTGGCTTTTGTCCGGTCCAATTCTAGGAATATTGATTTTCTGACTTTCCTAGAACCAAAAACAGCAGAAAACAGGCAACTGGCACTGTGGCATCTTGTTAATAGGTTAGTTCCAAAAAATGTGTAAAAGTACTCCAAAGTGTGGACAAAACATAAGAACGTAGATAAAACCAAGCATGGAACATCAAAAATTATAGATACGTTTACAACGTATCAACATCCCCAAGCTTAACTCCTGCTCGTCCTCGAGTAGGTAAGTGATAAAAGGAAAGAATAATTTTTGAGATGACATCCACCATCATAAACTTGATCAAAGTATTTGTAAAACATTGATAGCTAGGATCATAGTACTTCAATCATAACATGAAAGATAAAGTTCTAACAATAAGACATAGCAACTATGTTGCAACATGAAAAGGCACAAACAAAATATTCATGAATAATAATGCTTTGCAAGACGTTTGTTTGTTTCACATAAAGAAAACATAGCATAGTGGCATTCAGCTTGTCCCTCATAGAGTAGCAAACATAAATGCATAGGACACCTTCAAAGTTCATCAGAGTGACTAGATACAAATAGTTTAAAACAAGAAATATCAAAGCTATGCATCAATCAACAAGTCTTGGGACAATGCTCATGGAACTAAGAATGGCCACTATGCTCTCAAAGTAGGTGCATAAAGATAGAAGGTGGAGACTCAACATAAAAGTAAAAGAAAGGCCTTCATAGAAGGAAGTAGGGATTCAAGTCTCATAAAGAGCTTCCAAAAATTATGACACTTATTAGCTTTCCGCTCTCATTGCCCCTATCATAAGCATCTTGAAGTGATTAAGGTTAAAGTGAACAAACTATGGAGTATATGCTTGACAAAGTATAAGTTGGAAATCTCATGTCCCTTGAATACGAGGGCCGCTCCTCATGCTACTCAAGTTTAGTCACCGGTAAGTTCTTGTCATCGTAAGTACATGTGTATCATAGAGAGCCGCCAACGGGGTACCCCTTTCCCGATGATAAGGAAGAATCCCCATATCAAAATGACAAGGCAAGCAGACAACGAGCATCTCAGCAATCTTCTTATTTACCATGGGAATATGGTGCTTTTTTCTCTCTTTCCTCTTTTCATAATCTCTTTTTTTCTCTTTTTTTTCTCAATATCTGACTCTTTTTTTATAAGAAGAATGCTTCATAGACAGCTCATTATGGTTACGCTGCAGGCTTCCACCATGACGGCATGGATTATACCAGCGGCCCAGGCGTTTCTCTAACACATATACATAACTCCATGGACTTACAAGCTCCCCTTTCATTTCACACCGACGACATCAGTAGACAAAAGAGCATGATAGCAACTAGGTACAAAGTATAAGTGCAATGTTGAAAGCGTTCCCCATGACAGCATGGTTCTGCTAATCCCCAACATATAAGTGCAAGCATATACAACATAGATGACACAATGGTTCAAGTTTATTAAGGGCAAGAAAAGTAAAGTGTGCCATCAAGTTCGTGAGAGCTTTAATCACTAGTTTTCTCATGACAAGTTTAATTTGGAAGGTAGATAAAAACATGAATATACTTGGAATAGCAAATGCTAATAAGCAGGTATGGTGGACTCTTTGGAATAACTTGGTTTTAGGAGTTGGATGCATGAGTGGAACTCATACTTGGTTACGGAGGCTAGCAATAGACTGGGAGCGACCAACTAAGAGAGAAATAATGGCCATAATCATGCAGAGCGACAAAACATCATTACTCAAAGCATAAAGTGATATTACAAGTCGAAAAATAAAGGATCATAAAGGCTATGGTGACTTGGGATAGTCATAGCATGGTGTGAGCATGTGCCAAGTCAACCCAAATAAAGCATCAAAGGAGAATACCACAATACTATGCTTTAATATGCTAAAACAACGCATGATTCTTCAAAGGCACATTAAGCAATCTCAATTGTTTATAACATGTCATGCTACAGCAAAGATCACTAAGCATAAATCCAAAACAATATCAAGCATGGCATTGCTCCTTTTTTACCACTTAAGCATGAACTTTTCCTACTCTTTTCCAATCCAAATCAAACTATTTGAAAACCAATGTATGAAAGAGGGGGTCCAACCAATTTATTCAAGCAAACTAAGCAAAAGAAAACTAAAAACAAAAACAAAGACGCTCCAAGAACAACACAACAGTGCATGAAACAATAAAAACGAAGTGTCTAGAAAGACCTGAGATTTTTATTGATGAAGAGGGGGATGCCTTGGGCATCCCCGAGCTTTGACGCTTGTACTTCTTGGATATTTCTTGGGGTGACACGCGTGGCATCCCCAAGCTTGAGCTTTAGTCCATCCTTCATCTCATTACTCATTCCTTCCATACACCTAAATTTTTTCCTTCATACAAAACTTCACACAATCTTTATTAGCAACATTAGTGCACTCAAGATAATAAGTCTTTAGGTTCAGTTCTAACACCAATAAAACTTCCATTAAAACACTAGCTACTGTAGCACTTCCCTCAAAAAGCTCAGTTCCCCAAAATAACTCAAAAAGGAACCAACAAGAAGCAAATGCAAATAATGGCAGAAATCTGTCAAAACAGACCAGCAGGTAAAGAAAAAAATCGAACATCTTCTGTTGCTCAAATCGAAAAGTGTTGAACTAACGAAAGTTTCATAACAACCTGGGACAGAAGCACAAAAATTCACGCCTCAAAAGGACGTACAGATATTTTACAAGAATTTTTACGGTGAAGCACAAAAATCTGTTTCGGGACAGCAACTTTCTCAAGCATTACTTCTCTCTCATTAGAGGTTACTCTTGGCACAAAAATCAAATAAAAAGGATAAGGAGAGGTTATTAATATCCAAGACTCATCTAAAACTTTTGGGTTATCTCCCAATAAGTACTTTTCGTTAACGCCTTTAAGTTAGGCATGATAGTTTGAGAAGATGCTCACACAAGAAATATGAATTGAAGTAAAAGAGAGCATAAAAAAGAAAATTCAAAGCATATTTAAGTCTAACCCACTTCCTATGCATAGGAATCTTGTAAATAAACAAGTCGTGAAAGCACAAAGCAACAAGCACAGTAAAGCAAAACAAGTGCAACTTCAACACTTTCAACATAAAGAGGGGAAACTTAATATTATTAAGATGCATAAAACCATGTTTCCCTCTCTCATAATAACTTTAAGTAGCATCATGAATATAATTAACAATATAACTATCACATGAAACATTCTTGTCATGAGCCACATGCATAAAATAATTATCACTCTCCCTATAAGAATAGTCATTCTTATTAATTGTAGTGGGAGCAAATTCAACAAAAAAGCTATCATTATTATTCTCATCACCATAATTATCAAATATAGGAGGCATATTGTAATCATAATTAATTTTCTCCTCAATAGTAGGTGGACTAAAAATCTCATATTCATCATTGTAATCATCATATATTGGAGGCATAGTATCATCAAAGTAAATTTTCTCCTCCGTACTTGGGGACTAAAAATATCATGTTCATCAAAACCAACTTCCCCAAGCTTAGACTTTTCCATAGCATTAGCAATAATGGTGTCCAAAGAATTTATACTAATAACACTGCTATTAGCATGCAAATAAAGTTCCACAGGTTTTTTAATTTTCTCTTCAAACACTTCATGTCCCAACTCAAGATAAATACTATAAAGCTCTCTAATTTTGTTGTTGTTTTCCATTAAGCCTAACTAGTGAAAACAAGAAACAAAAAGACAAAATTGCAGAATCTAAAGGAAATAACTTCGAGCACTCACACCGGAGGATGTGAGTACCTTTTACCTTACCTCCCCTGCAACGGCGCCAGAAAATAGCTTGATGTCTACGCACTTATATTCTTATAGACAGTTGTTGGGCCTCCAAGTGCAGAGGTTTGTAGAACAGCAGCAAGTTTTTCCTTAAGTGGATCACCCAAGGTTTATCGAACTCAGGGAGGAAGTGGTCAAATGTATCCCCTCTCAAGCAACCCTGCAATCAAGATACAAGATGTCTCTTGTGTCCCCAACACACCCAATACAGTTGTCAGGTGTATAGGTGCACTAGTTCGGCAAAGAGATAGCGAAATACAAGTGGTATAGATAATTATAAGTGGTAACGGTGCTAGAAAATAGCTTGATGCGTGGAAGAGACTAAAGAAAAACTGAAATAAAGATGGAAGCAAGCAAACATGTAATAGATCTAATAGCAAATGGTGTTTCAATGCTTAGAAACAAGGCCTAAGGATCATACTTTCACTAGTGAACACTCTCATATAAATATATTCTTCTTTATGATACTACGCTGAACTACTCTTCGGTTGGACACTCTAATCCATGGTAGGGCTATAACAGCGCACCTCAAAGTTTGCTTTTCGCATCTAGATAACCCCACATTGTCACCTTGAGCACTAGATGGTTCAAACAAACACCACAATTTCATAAAGACATCCAACTCCAAATATAACTCATAACAAGTATTTGTAATCTCTAGCCTAAGTGCCACCATGGTGTGCACACTGTCAACTTCACACACATGGGGAGAGAAGAGATCTATTAAAGCACTTGAGTAGCAAGGTAGATCTACTTGATTACAAATCTCATGATCACAATATGATCATGCATAGAGAGAGATATGAACACATAGCTACCGGTAGAACCCTTAGCCTTGAGAGAGAATTACTCCTTCCTCATCATGAGAATCAGCAATGGCGATGGAGATGATGGTGGAGATCGATGGAGATGGCTCCGGGGGCACTTCCCCGTCCCGGCAGGGTGCTGGAGCAGAGACTTTCTGTCCCCCGAATCTCCCCTTTGGTGGCAGCGGCGCTGTGGAACTTTTCATGGCTAGAGGCTTGATGATTTAGGGTTTTTGTCCCGGGAGGATTTTATAGGCGAAGGGGCAAGGTCGGTGGCCGGCCAGGGGGCCCACACCACCTGGTGGCGTGGCCAGGGCTAGCCCGCGCCACCATATGGTGTGGCCACCCTGTGGCCCCTCTCCGTCTCGTCTTCTGGCTCCGTGAGTCTTCCGGTAAAATATCGACTTTGGCTTTTGTCCGGTCCAATTCTGTGAATATTGATTTTCTGACTTTCCTAGAACCAAAAACAGCAGAAAACAGGCAACTGGCACTATGGCGTCTTGTTAATAGGTTAGTTTCAGAAAATGTGTAAAAGTACTCCAAAGTGTGGACAAAACATAAGAAAGTAAATAAATCCAAGCATGGAACATCAAAAATTATAGATACGTTTACAACGTATCAAGAGTCAACCCTCTTATCTTCATCCAGCACTAAATTCTGCCCTGTCAGTTCTGCACATACAAAAAAGGGTTGAGAAGCAAAAGGAATAAAAAGGAGCAAAATAGAAATTTTTCCATGAAGATAGAAAACTCACGAGTCAAGGAAGCATTGAGGGTCTCCAAGCGCTTCCGAAGATTTTCATCTCGGGTGGCAACTTGTTAATATAATTCTACCGTCCGAAAAGAATCAAAGGAAGATACAATCAGTACTTATGAACAAACATCCTACGTAAAGTGGAAAAAATTCATCTATGAGAGAGCCGACAAAACTGGGACGGCGTGTAGAGACTTCGAGATAGTGGAGTCATCCAAATCTTCAATCATTTCTACTACGTCAGGGTGTTTCCTTTTTTTCTAGTAGGCGCCACGCAAAAGTCTTTAGAGCGAGCAAACAGAAGGGACTGAGTACTCGATGAAGAATCAGCGATAGACGCCTCCACCTCTTCATCGGCAGCCGTCCTAGCCATAGGAAGATCGTCGGATAAAGAAGGACTAGCTGGGAGCTCACCGCTTTCAGGTAGAGGAGGAAGCGAAGATAGATAATCATAATCCTACATGACAGAAGACCAGCAAGAAAAAAGGAGAAAAAATCGTAAGAAATAAAGTACATTCACATAAAGAACAAAAATAAAAGGGGGAGTAAATTAATGAAAAATTTACCTCTGGAAGATGCTTTTTCTTTTCAAAAGGCTCTACACGGCAATCAGAGGGAACCGATCTTTTCTTGGTCAGCGTGGTGAAGTTTCGAACCCTCTTTTCATAGACCTTGAGGGCAAGATCATTCGGTGAAATCGTCATCGGGTCTTTCTTAGCAGTATAAGCCACCATACGAGAAATCCTCGCCTGAAGAGGCTGAACACAGATCCGAAGAAAGTATGCCAGGATTTGAAGTCTCGACAATTCCTTGCCAATCTCATGACAAAGTTTATCAATACGGGTGAGAAGGGGTTCAATCTCCATCATTTCTTCGGGAGTTAGACGCTGATCCTAGGAATCAAGTTTTCGACATGTTTTCTTATGGTCAAAAGGGGCTAAACCGAAAGATTGACCCTCGACTTTTTGGTCCTTAATGTAAAACCAGTTGGTTTTCCATCCTTGGACAGAGTTAGTAATCTTGAAGTCAAAATAGTCGACTTCGGAGCGAACAGAGAAAATGGTGCCACTAACGTCATGAACAATGGTATCGGTGGCGTTTCGACGAACATAGAAGAAATACTTTCACAGGCCCCAATGGCGATGGATCCCGAGGAAGCATTCGCAAAGAGTAACAAAACAAGCGACATGACGGATAGAACAGCTGCACACCATAGACAAAGAGAGGGCCTCGAAGAAATTCATGAACAGGGAGAGAGAGAGGTCGCGATATAAAAAGGAGAGAAACATTACCCTCCAGCCAGATTCGGGGATAGGAGTGGCCTCATCCCCTAGAAGCTTGAAGGAGCCCTCCCCAAGATGACAGAAGTTGTGTGCCTCGCGCAGATCTCGTGCAGAGCACTTCGACATGTCTCATATGATAGCCCTCTTCCTTGTGGCCTTGGTGGCCGTAGCGAAAGTTCCCACCCTGCTCTTGCCCATGGTGATTGGAGAGCAGCACTAGCACGTGGAGGAAAAGAGGAGTAGGCAAGAGAGGCAAAGACAGGCGGGGCGCAAGGAAGAAGATGAAGCCAGCGAAGAGGAGGTAGTAAAAGCATTAAAACGAGTCTCCCTTCGTTTATAAAGAGATAAAGCATACAGCTTAGCCGTTTGATGTAAAATCGAACCGTTAGAAATACATTGGATGATGAAGCATGTCAGAAGATCACAAGAAAAAATCTTGAGCAGTTATTACTGCGGTAAAAACAGAGAAATCCCGCACAACGCCCCGATCTTCGCGCGGAAAAGGGGATGTGCAGTCAAAAAACTCCACTGAGACGCCACCCACGCGTCATCATTACTGCAACATGGTCCCGCAATCAAAACGTCCATCGAGACGTGTCTCTGAGAAACCACGGTGAAATTTCGTCATCAGTGACGTCATATGACACAAGTCACAAAACACTTTGGCTTTATAAAAAAGGACAAGAACCTGAAAAACGCTTTACAAAATTTGAGTCAAAGTAAATTCCTCAGCAAGAGAGGCTTTGAGCCTATAATCGAATACAAATATTTCGACTGTAGCCTCGAGGGCTACTCCTATCGGGAGCGCTGGTCGCGCATCCAACAAAACTCAAAGGGATATTGTTAGAATAGTTACAACATAAGTTTTTGAGCCTATGTCCCGATGAATACATCCGAATATAGCCTCGGGGGCTACTCCCATCAGGAGCGCTACCGCGCACCTGACGAAGGAAGATCATTTGTTCCAAGACAATACCCGAAGCTAAAATTATCTTCGTGCATTAAATATCAATAAGTATTTGTATCCTAGAATGATTACTCCTATCGGGGGCATCTACAGAAACCGGTAAATTTCAGCAATTCCAACAACTAAACAAGGTAGTCGATGAAATATATACAAAAATCTCGGATTATGCCCGACACAACAAAACTTTGAATGTCATGTCCATGACATGAAGGTAAGATCCAGGGATTCGTCCTGTGTGGCCTGGTAATCGCACAAGAATGCGCTCTTCCAGTAAATATCTGTATCAACGATACAACTAAAAATTTCGACGGACGCGTTGGGTACCCGATAAAAAAGAACTGGAATTCAGTATTCGATAAGACCTCAATGGCTCGAACTGAATTACGCCAGTTATATTTCCAAGTTCAGGCATGGGGACTTGAATTTGTTGTAGGTCTACAGTGTGTTTGCCCAAGAGAAACTAAATGATTCCCAATCCATCGGATGCATCAGGCCTATTATACCAAATCCCTATAAATCTAAGAAAAATAGAAACAATTCATAAAATCTCAGAACATGAAAAACTAAAAATATCTTTGAGACTCAACCAGAATCTACGATTCAGGTAAAGTCTCGGGGGCTACTGACATAGGTATGATTACTCGGGTGCTTATAATTTGCTACCATGGCTGCATAAAGGCTCACGGCCCATGAAGATTCAAGATGATGGCCCAAGAAGCATCCGATGAAATCCTTAGTTGTATTAGGAAAGGAAATATGAATCGACATTGTGTTGGTCTTGTAATCAAACATATGTAACCTATCCGTATATAGCTTTTAGACCTGGCCTATTATATATAGGACGGGAGAAGCCTACGAGGAGGTACCAAAAAACTCCCAAGCGATCTGTAATAGCTTTGTTCATCAACAATCAAGGGACTTTGACTCCCTTGTTTGCCTGACATCCAACAAAATACCCATCATTCTCTTTTCCATGAAACCCTAAGTCCATAACCATGGGCATTGACGAGGTTACCCCTCGACATTGACTCTAGTGCAAGTGGGAGACTGAAAGGAATATGCCTGAGAGGCAATAACAAAATGGTTATTATGTTATTCCAGGTTTATAATAGATGTTTATTTCTCATGCTATAATTTTATTAAAATAAAACGTTAATACATGTATGTTTAATAAATAAATAGAAGGTTACTAGTGATGCCTCTCATTACACAAGCTTGTTGATTAACCGATGATCAAGGTTTCCTGATCATGACATTGGATGTTGTTAATAACAAGATCACACAATTGATTGAATGATGTGATGAACATACTCCCAAAGTATAGTAACACGATCAATCCGTTATGTTTACACTACTATAACGTCATTCAAAGTAACCTTAATCCTTAGACCATGAGATCACGTCAATCACTGACTCCGGAAGAGTATTTTGATTGCATGAAACATCACACCATAACAGGGTGATCATAAAGGTGTCATTAGGTACTTGGAAAGTGTTTGTTGAGGCTCGTGGATCAAGAGTGGGATTTGTCCATCCAGATGACGAAGAGATATACTCAGAGCCCTCTCGGTGATATCACATTGACATAGCTTGCAAGAAAGTGATAATGATCACTAAGAATGTTATATCACGGGAACAAGAAAAAGAGTACTTGTCAGTAATGGGATCGAACAAGGTATGAACGATAACGAATGATCGAATCCCGGACAAGTAAAATATCGTGAGACAAAAGGAATTGGATACTGCGAATAAAAGGTCACGCGATCACTAAGTCATCGCATGACTGGTGGAGTAATTATGGATCTCCAGGTCCCTCTAATGATTATTGATCGGAGAATTTCTCGATCATGTCCACATAGTTCGTGACCCGTAGGGAGACACACTTAAGGGTAGTCGACGAAATTGAGTGGATAGGGAACACAGGAGAAGATAGTGGACATCGCAGGAATTTGTTATGTCGAATCTCCCGAAATGGTTTCGGGGTATCGAAACAAAGCAAGGGATTGAATTGTTAATGTATTCATTAAATGAAGTGTTTATTAAATGAGTGACATTAATTCAAGTGAATTAAAAGTGATTTTAATGAAAAGACTCTTGATTTTTGAGTGGAAAATGAATGGAAGAAAGTGGAGAGAGTTTTTATGTAAGTGGAGAGTCCACCACATAAATTGGGGAACAGGTGGGGCAGCCCCATGGCTGTGCGCCATGCCCCCTTGGGCTCCCCCCCCCCCCCCTCTCCTCACCTATATAAAGTCCCCCTCCTCTCCTCTCTCTCTCACACATTCAGCCCTCTCTCATATGCCCTTTGGTTGGCATCTTCTCCCTCTTGCTAGCCTTATCCATTGCCACTAGAAAAGGTGCTTAGACGAAGCCCTGCTCGAGATCTTCCCCTCCGCCATCTCTACCATGGCGTAGTGCTGTTGGAGTTCCCGAGGATCCGCTACTTCCGCTGCCCGGCTGGAGCGAGGGTTCGAGATCATCGACACAACGTACGTGTGACCGACTACAGAGGTGCTACACATGCAGCACTATCATCGCGTCCTTGAGGACGGTCGAGTACACTCTACAACAACCATGTTTGTTTGCGGGAACGTTATCCCTTGTTACGGTCTTCGAGGGTGAGTCCATATAAAACTGTTACATGTATCTCCTAGATATGATGTTGGTGGTTGCAATCGTAGGAATTTTTTTTGTTTTCCATGCAATGAACTCCATCACTAACATTGTCAAAGATCGCCGCGTTCCGATGCTTCCATAGCCACCAAGCCGTGAGAATATTCTTTGGGATCCAGTAACGTCAGTCTCTTCCGATCTACGTTGTTCATCTTCGGCGATGGTTGCTCCTCTGATGCACTAGTCCTTTGGGACCTTAGCCGACTTTCCGTCTGCCTACTACAACAAGCTGTACTACGACAAGTTTTGCCCGGCTCCGGTGATGAAGAGACGGACGCGCCTTCGGCTCATGCCAATTTTTATTATTTTTAGGACTCTTTATATTATTGTTGATCTCGGTGGACGAAAAAAAAGAATAGTGACCTACAGGCGAATTAGTAGCACGTGCACCACCATCATCGTGTCACATACAATCAAGCTAGTTCACCACACGTTTAGGTCAACGCTCGGTGGCGGCAGCGTAAGCCATGGACCAAGACAGCTGCCTGCCTACCTTCAGCCATACATGCGGCACATCGGTGTTCGTCTTGTACACGTCGCAGCACAATTAACAGTACTTTCTCCGTCTCGGAATCACTTAGAAAAGAGGTATTGTGGGACAAATATTTTTTCAAATTAGGCCCAGTAAACCGGAACGGAGGAAGTAATACAGATCTGGTAGAAATTAAGATACATCTACCAAACTAGCTTACATAGAAGCGTCGAGCTCCAATGGGAAGACACAACAATTAGTAGTGTATAACAATCCGATCAAGATCACATCATTAAAGGCTTAATTATTCTTAACAGACCAGCTAGGGCAGCCACCAACGCGCCATTCAAACAGCAGTTCAGTCCCTATGGGGTAGATCGTATCGTATCGTACATAACAACTCTAGAGCTGCTTGTTTGCAGCACAGGAAAAACAGAGCCAGTTCCAGGGACACAAGAAAACAAGAATAGGTAGTGTAACACGGTTCTGCACCAGCCTGACACCATTTTCTCGGGTCAGCGGCCTTCAAGGAGCAGTCTCGTCGTCCTTGTCAGTAGTTTGCGGCCCGGTGGATGATGGGGAGTAGCCCGGGGCAGTGGGGGAGTAGCTTGCGCTGGGGCTGCATGGTCAAAATTGCAATTGTCACAAGAGCAGATGGGGTACTTTCACCATGGGCATATGATAAAAACCTGACACGTTACCTGTAATTTGGTGAAGTTGGGCTGTAATCTGGGCTAGGTCCTCCAGAGGTAGTGTGCGGGCTGCAAAACTCAGACAATGTGTTAGGAAACTCTTGTATGTCGACAAGCATCCAGATCATTTTGAAGGTATACAACACAAGGAGCAATGGGCTCACCTGGTTGGGCTGTATGATGGGCTTGGTTGTGCATACGACGGTGAGGTGGGCGAGTACGTCGGTGAGGTTGGGCTGGGGAAACAGAGATTAAGCAAAATAAGCATAGAACAGAAATACCACCAGAGGAAAGACTATCGTTCTGCCAGCGTTTGCAAAGAACTATCAATACCTGTAGTTTGGAGAAGTCTGACTATAAGGGCTCATCATCCTTGGGCTGCTTGGAGAGTAAGCATGTGAAGGACTGTACTTAGCCGAAGAAGGATTGTAGCTAGGTGAAGTCGGACTGTAGTTCGGCGAAGTCGGGCTGTAGCTGGGAGACGTCGGGCTGTAGCCAGGTGACGTCGGGCTGTATGCAGGGGATGTGGGGCTGTATGAGGGAGATGTAGGGCTGTACGAGGGAGATGTAGGGCTGTACGAGGGAGATGTAGGGCTGTATGATGGTGACGTGGGGCTGTATGACGGAGATGTGGGGCTGTATGATGGCGACGTCGGGCTATATGAAGGCGACGTCGGGCTGTAAGATGGTGACGTCGGGCTGTATGCAGGAGATGTCGGGCTATATGCTGGAGAGGTCGGGCTATAAACTGGCGATGTAGGACTATAGCTTGGTGAAGTGGGACTGTAGCTCGGCGATGTGGGGCTGTAGCTCGGAGATGTAGGGCTGTAGCTCGGAGATGTAGGGCTGTAGCTCGGAGATGTAGGGCTGTATGACGGACTGGTCGGGGAGTATGACGGGCTAGTAGGACTGTAGGAAGGAGAGCCGGGCGTATATGATGGAGAGGTGGGACTGTAGCTGGGTGATGCAGGGCTGTATGATGGAGAAGTGGGGCTGTAACCTTGTCCTGGCCCTGGGCTGAACACTGGAGAAGATGGGCTGTAACCACCACCAGAGGATGGGCTGTAGTTTGACGGGATAGGCGAGAATGCCATGCCACCAACATATGGAGAGAACTGAGCATCTGTAATGGGGGAAGCCCTGAAATTCGGACTCAGCATTGGCGACATCATTCCTCCATCAAGGTAAGGTGTCCCGGAGATGGGTGAACGCCCTGGTGTCGTGCCATAGTCCAAACCACCTTCAACATAGCTCGGGAGTTGAAGCTCAATGGCCTGCTGCAGCATCTTGTCATTCAGATACAATCCACAGCCTCCTGTACCAATAGGAGCAAGCTGGCCAACCATAATGTTCTCAGTCACACCTCTCAGGTAGTCAGATTCGGCATATACAGAAGCATCAAGCAAGATATCCACAGTTTCTTCAAAGGAACATCTCATGAGAGGCCCTGTGTCATTACGATTTATACCATGCCTAGTAATGGCCATGAGGTGACCTCTGTATGTCATCGTATCACAGAGAATGGCCAGATGCCTGTAGTTCACATAAGATCCATCAAAAGATATGACCACCCTAAGCTCATCCAAGAGAGATCTGCGCACGGCCTCAATCCCAAGAACCTCAATCACTTCAATTAAATGATTACTTGTTGTCCTCGTAGCATCAACATCCTCGTGACACATCACAGCCAAGAGGTTGACACCTTCTGTGTCAAGCATCCACTCATTATCCGGTTTGAAACCCTCATTTTCATCAAATTTATTGACCTTCCCGTATTTGATGAAGACCTTGTTAATGTCTGGAATGCCTCGAAGGGCCATCTCAGTCAACATGTTACCCTCAATCTTCTTGAGGAAGACGTCGTCCTCAGCAGATTCATCCTGTATTTCTCCCTTTGGAGCTTCATCATTTGTTATACGGACACGAAGGATGAGCTTATCTGCGTTATCATCATTGAATATGCATGACAAGTCGTCATCAAATTCATGATTGATCTTCTCTGCAATATCAGCCATGCTCAACTTCTTATCAACCATCATCTCACGGTTCAGTTCAATACGCAGCAGCCAAGGAGAAATCTTATCCGGGTCAATATCCTCATCAGGCATTTCATAATATGATCTGACAAACTCCACATCCTCTTCAATGATGGTTCCTAGAGGATCAGGATCATACCATATCTCGGTGGCATGGGTCACACTACGTAGTGTAGTGTACTCCAAGGCACATTGGACATTCTTAGCCAATTCTTTCTTCTTGCCCACCTCAGGCTTTAGGAAAACAGACAGTGATGGAGTCTTAATCTTCTTAGCGACGTTGATGATCTCTCTCAACCTGGGAACACCAAGGGTAACATTCTTTGCACTGACACCAGCATAATGGAAAGTATTCAGCGTCATCTGAGTTGCTGGTTCTCCAATGGATTGTGCAGCCACACATCCAATCATTTCCCCAGGAGCTACCAAAGACTGAAGGAATCTCGATTCAATCTCACCAATGACCCATTCAAAAGATTCCTTTGTAAGCCTGTATTCTTTCAAGACCCTCTTGCTAGCAAATGTGCTACGAAGCAGGATATTGAAGAACAAGGTAGCATTCTTCTGAGCTTCAATGCTCATTGCATCATCACCAGGGACAACCTTCAGTCTTTCTTGCAGCTTATCTATTGCTTCAACAATTTCCATTGGGTGCATGTCAGAAGGTCTTCTTAAATCAATCTTGAATGTCTTTTGAGCATTCCAGATCAGCCGCTTAAGGTTCACAGGCATAGGCCATGTGTTGTCGCCAGTTGTGGTAATCTCAGTCCCAAGCTGTAATCGGTCAGCTTCTAATTTCTGAACCTCTGCCTCAAACACATTTCTGAATTCACGAATGGTCTTCAAGTCATCAACATGTTCAGGCAGCATGTAAGTAGGCCTCCAGTTCTCATCATCCAGTTCATACCGATATACATTATCAAACTCAGTCTTTTTCATCTTCAGGGAGTCCAATTTCTGTGATTCAATCCACACAGCATCCATGCCATCTTCTCCATACAAGAACTGAATGACATCTCCTAATGAGTTCCTAACAGTGCCATCATATTTGACCATAATGTCCTCCATAGCCTTCACGAGCCGCCTCTGAATATATCCTGTTTCAGAAGTTTTCACGGCAGTATCAATCAGACCTTCTCTACCACCCATAGCGTGGAAGAAAAATTCCTGCGGTGTCAGACCTCGAAGGTAAGAGTTCTCCACAAATCCACGACTTTCAGGGCCGTAGTCATCTTTTGTGAAGTGGGGCAATGTACGATCAACAAAACCAAATGGGATCCGCTTGCCCTCAACATTCTGCTGTCCGACACAAGCCGTCATTTGTGAAATATTAATGAAACTGCCTTTTGAGCCTGCAGTGACCATAGCTTTCAAATTGTTACTCTCAGACAAACTCTTCTGAGCACTACTCCCAGCATCATCACGAGCCTTGTTAAGAACCTAGCATGAAAAAAGGATATGTCAAAACTAGTCAACCAAAAAAACTGATGGCTTCCTAGATGAAAGAATCAAACAAGGACATTCAGCAGTACCTGATTTACTCTATTTTCAAATGATTCCATCATCGTGCGTCCTGGCTCAGGTTCCAAATTTTTTTCTTGGGCTTGTTTAATAAGCTCCTTAACATCATTCTTGGCTTTCGAGATCGTCTCATTAATCTTTTCCATGGTACTTGCATCTGCAATTGTATCCCCGATTCCAATACTGAAACCATTTTGCAGGAGCCAATAGTTGACAAGCCACTGTGTGTGACCCAAGAACTTCCGTGCAGCATCTGGCCCTACCTCTTCCCTGCAAACATTTAAACCAAGATTATTTAGCAGAACAATCAACTAAAAACTGCAATGCAACTTTTACAACAAACTTACCAAATAACATGAATAAGACTCCCAGTTCCTGTCCCCAGAGTTTTTTTGCAAAGTGTACCAGACAGAAGCTCTCCCTTCTCTATCCGTACCATGGTATCACCAGGAGTAATAAATCCGCTTTCTGATTCAGAATGCCAGGCTGAAAATCTTATCAAATTGATTAGCTTGGGGATAATCAAGTTGAAAACTTGTTTGCCAGTCCAAATTGGCCTTGGTTTCAAAATGGCAGGGGCAGGGACCTTCCCATCAAAATCTTCCCACCACATTAAAATGTTCATAAATACATCCTGGGAGAAATTTTAGAATATGTAACGTTGAGCTACAAAACTAAACAGATTATACTATTGAAGATGTTTTAAGGAAGTATTGTTAACCTTCTCAATGAGAGTATCCCTTTTGGTGATTTTCCGACACCCAAGAAGCGTGTCCTGGACAATTCCCATAACAGGTCTATTCGCTTGAGGTGACACAATACATTTTGGCACCATCATCAACTCTAGAACTTCCGCCCTGGTCTCAAATGACTGAGGAACATGCATATTCATTTCATCCCCATCAAAATCAGCATTGTATGGTGATGTGACCGACAAGTTTAGACGGAAAGTTGAGTAGGGCATAATTTTAATGCGATGCCCCATGATAGACATTTTGTGAAGACTGGGTTGCCGATTGAAAAGAACAAAATCTCCATCATTGAGGTGCCTTTCCACCTGAGACATCAAGTAAAAATGGGTGAGCTGGAGCGAAAGACAATTTTTGTGACTTAGTCATTAAAAAATAAGCTGCCGCACAATGTTGGCACTAACCTTATACCCCAGCTCCAAATGCTGATCACTACTTTTCTTCACATAACGAAGATCCAGCCTCTGACCATCTTCCCTGATAATGTACTTGGCACCTGTCTTCCCAGGGGGAGGGTGAGGCCCATATTCTACTAATTCTTTCAACCTGATATGATCAGATTTAGACATAACTTGTCAAATATCAATAAAAGAATCAGTGATAACAGAATATGCCTTAGTAACAGCAAATTAGTTTACCTCTCAATGTTATATGGAGTTACAGTTTCTGGGTATGTCAGATTCAAAGCAATACTCCATGGCACCCCCAATTGATCAATGTTGATATTCGGATCTGGTGTAATGACGGTACGAGCTGAGAAATCAACACGCTTCCCCATCAAGTTACCTCTAATCCGGCCTTCTTTTGCTTTCAGTCTGCTGCAAATTGATTTAATAGGCCTTCCAGAACGCTGAGTTGCCTGAAATATTTCAACAAAAGATAATCAGGACAACTGATCCATTAGCGATTAATATGGTAAGTGCACTTACAGGCTACTCACCCTTGGTTGTCCAGGAAGATCATTGTCAAAGTATGTTGCAATGTGAAACTGCAACAACTGAGCAAACTCTGTAATAATATGAGCTGGCGCTCCATTTCTCTCTTGCCTCCTCAAATTTTCATTATGTCGAATTATCATCGCTAATTGATGAGTCAAATCATCCTGTAGAAACAGAAAGATGTACAGTGAGTGAAAGGGTTCCCTAAAAACCAACCATTGGATTTGTAACAATTTTAGTAGTACTGGGCTAACCTCACTTCTGGAGGAAGTATCCATCATGACAGATGGTCTCACAGGTGGTGGAGGAATCGGAAGTACTTGCAGTATCATCCAGTCAGGTCGAGCATATTTAGGGCTCAGGCCCAATAAAAGACAGTCCTCGTCACTGATACGCTTGAGGACATTAAGAACCTACACAAACAAAGCATGATGCAAACCATATCATTAGATGAACATTCTTAGAAACTACTAAAGTGAGTAAAGATAATGTAAATACCCTCTCGGCAGAGAGAATTTGCTTTCGCTCCACTGGTTCAGGGAGTTGATCCTGATCGTCGTTTTTCTTCTTTGTTGCTTTAAACTCTGCAACCATCTTCATACCATCAACTGTGATATTTGGCTGCTGAGCACCGCAACCACTTCTTTTCTTTACTGGCTCATCAGTGTCCTGCTGATCCTGGACCTCAAGCTCATCACCCCCAGCACAAGTTTTTTTGCTCTTGCAAGCATCATATATTCGTCTTAATCTGTTTTTTGGGTTCCTGATTTTCAGAGCCTGCTTGAACTTGGTGTCCTCCTGCAAGATATCGTTGATAAATAACATGCCAAGATCAAGGCACAGTACCATAAATGGTTCTCACTATGATAATGTGTAGTAGCTAGCATGCAAGAACAACATTTTCAGAGTTCATGAGAAAGCTCTAAAGCTAGCTTGTAATTAGGCTCCATGGTTCTGATTGTGTTACCCTAGAGAATCATTGCTAACAGGGATATATCATAGATACAAAATAAAAATATAGCACGAAGTTTATAAGCCTATGTAGTGTGCTAGATGTTTTAGTGTACACCTATAAGTAGGACTAAATTGGCAGTTTCGAGAAAATGGCAGAGCTCTTCAAGATTATACAAAGCTATTATTAGATTAAAGAAGCAACAGACGCTGCAAACCAATTGCAGATTCTATCGAAGAAAATAAAGCAATTGCATCCATTGGTTCTTCACACCTAGCCCAATATATTCTTTAAGTTTGAATTTAACATGTAAGTGAGAATAGATGCAAACATTGGACAAACCTAAACATGGTGAATGGTGACAACTAAGATTGTTATGATTCACTTTAGTTTGTCTGGCACAAACAACAACCTAGTAAATGAACACATATTTTAAGAGGCATGTACCTCATCCGCCAGGATCTTGGAACAGTTGAAGCACACACAGCGCATTATGGAGAGTACAGTCTTGATGAATCCGATGTGGAACATTGGCTTTGCCAGCTCAAGGTGACCAAAATGGCCTGGACACTCGGCCATCCCAGCCATACATGTATCACATTTGATCTTCCGGTCAATAGTACCCAAACGAGGGTCACTCAAACCCCCAGGTTTCGCCTTCCCTCTCTCCATAGTCTCTGCATGTTCTATCACCACCACTGACATTTGTCTCTGCAGAAAGCAAAGCAACACAAAGTCTGTAAAATTTGATCCTAAAATGTTACACTTTCCTTTAGTTACTCCATATCAACCAGTTAATGAGGCCATCCAGCCACCATTATTACTACAGTCAGTTGAACCAAGTCAACCTATTAATAAACCATATAAAATCTAACTTGTTATTAACGACATCGTTTAGATGTACTCTACAAGTTTAGTAGAAGACCAGATCCAGCTGTGTACCTTTAGTTCAAACTTCTACCGAACATGACCCAATCATAAGAATACTGTAAAATCATCTGAAATAATACACATAACTGTGCAAACTGGTAATCACGACACCAGAACAGCTAAGCTCAAAATAATCCAAATACATCTCAGCAGTGAAGAGCATAGAGCATTAGCACTCCGGTTACATCGTTCACACTTTTTATGTGCAATATACAACTGCAAGTTGGAACTCTTAAATGCATACAGGGAGTACAGCTTGCAATTCAATCAGAACCGTAGACCTCGCACAAGTTACAACCAAGTATACTCTGCTTGAATTCTTATGTACACATAGTCTATTTGCTTGTGACCACACTATTTCCCAAGTTAGCAAAGCACCGACTCAACCAAACATACAATCATCAATAGTAGGTTGATTGAGTGAAAACTCTTTACAATGGTAGCAGTCTCAAACTTCTATCAGTCCCCGGCAAGTTCGCTACCCGAACAACACAAATTCTAGCTAAAGAAACCACCACACCATGACAGTCATCTATCGATCGAGAGTTCCGAACTAGCCAGCCCATTCAAACCCGCTCGGAGTTCCAATTCCACGCACAGAGAAGAGAAACCAAACAGAGGCGGCGGTGAGGGGAGGCGAGGTATTACGATTTCATCCGGGCTGAGGATGCCGAACTGCACGCACTGCACCTTGGCCACTTCGGCCGGCGAGTACGGGAACCTCGCGTCCATCTCGCCCCCACGGCGCCGCCGCCGCCTAGGGTTTGGGTTTCAGATCGGGCCGCCCCCGGCGCCCACCGCGAGCGCGCCGCTGCGCCTGAGCAACGGTCGTACGGCCACTCCCTGCCGGGAGCTGGGTTTTACTTTTTGGGCGGCTAAAATCGATCTCCAACGGGATCGATCCGAGCGGGCCTCGCCTCCTCCTCTAGAAGGGGAGGGGAAAGGGGATCCGGAGAGGGTGCGTCTGAGAAAGAGGAAACGGAGAGGGGGTAGGGCTCTATTTATAGACGTAGCGTGCGCCGTGCGGGCTTATCGTGAGCCGGACGGCGCGTGGACTCGTGAAGGCGGTGTATGGATGCGTGAAAGGGTAGGAAAGGCGGTGTAGGTGGACCCGGCGTGGGGAACTGCGGAGGGGAATAAGAGGGAACCGCCTATGGTACGGGTGCGGGTCCAGCGTTGGATGCGCAGGGAACGGTGGGGGTGAGTTTTGGTGTGATTCTGTCCGGGCAACGCGGAAGGGGTGAGAGCTAACTCCAACTGTCTCTGGAAAATTTAGCGGCGTAAAATGGTTTTGCTGCGTGCTGGATTTAGTTTTGCAGCGTGAAACGGGCAATGTCTTCACCGGATGCGCTAAATATAGCGTGCGCAAAATATCCGTTCACCGGATGCGTTGGAGCTTTGCC
The DNA here is from genome assembly GCA_910589775.1 of Avena eriantha. Taxonomy (NCBI): domain Eukaryota; kingdom Viridiplantae; phylum Streptophyta; class Magnoliopsida; order Poales; family Poaceae; genus Avena; species Avena eriantha. The sequence goes on along the minus strand of OU342746.1, from coordinate 101,691,655 downwards.
ATGCACGATGGAGATTTGTCGCGCGCGCTCGCAAAGCAGTATATTTGGTGCGCTGGATTTAGCATGTTGATTTTTTTTTGTGCGCACGCTAGTTTACAGCGGCTACTGAAGCCTCAATTTTAGGCCCCCGCGCTAAATTGACGGTTATTTTAGCACGTGGCATGTTTTTGGCGTCTGTTGAAGTTGTTCTGGGAGCTTGCGCGGCCGTGAACTGGTTGTAACTTCCTCGGCTGGGTCAGTCTCTTATAGTATATGCTTGAGATGTCGTTTTGGCATAGCTCGAATCGGTGCGTAGAATTACGAATGCCTTGTTTTGTGTTGTCGTTTTTGTTTAACGCCAGGCACGCTTCACTTTGCAGGTAGACGGAGCAATAAAAAGGAAATCGATATATTACACATTTCTGAATAATAAATTGTCATAAATCAACTCATAATTTTCATGAGGATGGTGCAGCAACATACAGAGCAAGAAAATATGTAATACTAACTCTAAAAGAGGCTAAATAAGATGCAAAATTTAAATCATTGAACCAAAGTCAACCAACTTCCATACTTCTCCATGTGTCGGTGTTTACTACAAGGACAATGATTAGTAAGCAAGTATTACAACTTTCGTATCAGATACTCTTGTCCCTTTAGTTTTTTTATCCTAGTATGATATGACCAAACTTCTCTAAGCTAGATGAATAGGTTGGCGCTGAAGACCAGGCACCTCCTGCTTCATGTGGCGGCCTGCAAAGAAAAAACACAACACGCACGCAAACAACACAATCAACAGAATAGGCTGGAGTAGCACAATGAAACAGGCAATCATGTAACACCCTTAAATCGGTCCTATGCAAGTTTTAGCGATTCCCGCCAAACCCGCATAGAAACGATTCAAGGACGTCCACCAGGCACTTTCGTGCGGGTGGAAAACGAAGTAATACCATTACACATCAGTCCTCGATGGGACCCACAGACAGATTTATATACATCAACGACTCCATGAGTCAAGAATACAGATATATAATACAAAAGATCCAAATCACCTTAAAATCGATAGGGCGTCCGACTACGTACAAGATGCAAATGGGGCTAAGAGCCCTGAAGAATAACCAATGGCGTCCATAACCCTGCCCAGGCCAAGCCGGAAGGGTAACCCGCTAACGACGTCGATCTCAAACCTGCTAAAAACAAAAGGGGTGCCGACAAAGGGCAATAGAAAAAGAGGAGCGTCGGTACTGAGGCCAGTACACGGCGAGGCTAGAATTCGGCGGCTCTCGCCTACATAGGTATGGTGGGCTGAAGCGGCAGCGCAACGACACTAAACAACCTATAGAGACTCGGTATCACTGGCGGCTATTAGAGAGGGGTAAGAAAGACATATTCGGATCCAACCTGAAGCTAACACCAAACAAACCCATCCTAGTATTTCCCCCTCGAGACCAAACGAGTAAGTTGGACCAAGGAACTCACACAATTAGCAGTTTTATTCATTCCATTATAATTGAAGCACTTACTAGTCAGATATAGATAGCGTGGGTCGTCCTGATAGCATAAGTAGTGGACAGTTTTAATCACCATTCCATTGTAGTTGGGACATTTACTAGTCAGATATAATTGTCCTGAGAAATCCCAAAACCCAGCAATTGTTGGCACTTTTATCACATTTCATTGGAGTTGCAATACTTACTAGACAGGTACAGCATGTCACGAAATAACCCAGATCCACCAGTTGTTGGCATTTTTAATATCCCTTCCGTTATAGTTGCATCTGATTACTAGTCACATATTAAGTTAAATTTATAGCACTACTTTAGTTATGCTTGTCTATGATCGAGATACTGTGCTCCAAGTCGTCCATAACCGCGGACACGGTTTTCATAAAGTTTTACCCTGCAGGGGTGCACAAATAGCAACACACACTCGATCAACCTCGGAAAAACCAACTCAAAACCCAACGAGGCATTCACGACAAAGCGATCACAGGATTTAGAAATATTTTAGGGGGCCACCCCACTAAGCTACCCGCAACGAAGTTGGCCGGCTCTGGAACGGACCCAGGGTTTGCGTCAATGGCTGTAAACGACTGGAAACCCGAAAGTGTGACTGGGCTTGTCGATACCGCGAAAACACTCCGCGATCCTAAACAGTACAGGTGCTCCACGCACAATCTTAAATAAAGCAGTAAAGCATGGCATAGGTACAGGATAGTAATAAAGCCTCAAACTACTTTGTGGCCCCAAGAAATAGAAATGAATCAAGCTCTGGCTCAGGGGGGTCCATAAGGCCTCCCGGATGTGGATAGTGCGAATAGTCAAGGAACAGGTATCAAGTACTCGGGGTCCTACGGGACACAAGTGAGCGTGGAAGAACCAAATAACATCTATTGCCCACCGATGCCTCTGTATTAGTTATATCTAGCATTTTAAGTGTTGTATTTAAAGTCATGAACAGCTCCACCGGTAAGCATCTCCACCATAAACATCTGTCAGCATTCCAATAACTGTGGTACTTGACAACACGAGATCACACCTGAGCAAGCGACTACGACTCGCAAGGCCAGCTATCTACCAAACACAGGTAATAGGAGGTGTCCAAGGCAATATAGAGGCTGCACGGGATATAACTGGGATACAGAAACTAAAGCATCGCGACACGGATAGCAATAGATCAATAGGAGGAAATAAAGACTATAAAAGCAAAATAGGTAGAAGGGGAAGAGATGCTCGCCTGGGAAATACTGTCGAAGGATCATATCCAGAGAACTTGTCGATACTCGCATCCACTCATCGGCCTAATCCGCGAAGAAGCAAAGCACTAAAAGAAACACCGGATGCAATATTTAATACTACGGCAGAAGCTCCGGCATGCTTATGATATGATGCATGGCATGGCACAGCTGCGGTGCAATTAGGCAATATTAAGCGGAACCGGGGCCCCAACAATTAATTAGAAGGTTCATGTTATTTAGGTACCCCGCAATTTAAATGTTGTATTAACAAGACAAAGCATGGCTTCGGTTCGCTACACCAATTTAAATGGAGCCGATATAAGACTGGAATAGCACGCATATTGACTCCATGTTTAATCATGCGGTGAATCGGCATAATGCCCCCAACCCACATGATATGCATGCGAGATGAACAATTAATATGCAACAAGTTTTATATATAGCATTTATAAAATAGGGGCTCGGAAAAAGGTTCACACATCTAGGTTTGGAAGATCTTGGGGTCTGGGGGTTCGGGGTTCGGACTCAGGGTTCGACGGGGATCGGTCTCGGCGGAAGCGTTCTCGGACAACGGAGTAGATCTTGGTGTTCTGGGAAGAAGGACTCGGTTCGGCGTCGGTGTCTCATCGGATTCGCCCCGGTCGGTGTCGATCTTGTCGTCATGAAGATCTTGTCGGGTCCTCGTATCAGGTCGGTCTTGGTGTTCGGGGTGAAGAACTTGGCGTCCTCGAGGAAGTACTTGGCGTATCCGTGTGGACGACCTTGGCGTCCGGGTTCTCGGGCATCGGATCCGGGAAGAAGTACTTGTCGCATCTGTGGATTGGTCCTCGGGGTCGAAGAACTTGGCGCGCCAGGGTTCGGTTTTCGGAAGGTCTTGTCGGTGGATTTGTGATGTAGATCTTGGCATCATTTGTTGAGGTTCTCGGGCATCGGTGCGAGAAGGTCTTGTCATTGGGGTGGCTTTCGTCATCTTGGCATGGTACAAACTCGATCACCAACATAATTGTTGTATCGGTGGGCTTAACTGGAGCGCTAAAGCAGTAGCGAAGATTCTGTGTGCAGAACACCGGAGAACTTGTGGTCGTTAGCTACCACGGACAAAACAAGCGGCAAGATTGATATCGAGATGCAAGCACACATACACCAAAGCTAGATTTGTAGCTGACCGCAGGGACGCAGTAAAGGGTTGTGGCGCCAGTGTCGAGCAGACACACGGCCAGGAGACGGCATCAGCGGTTCGAGGAGTAACATGGCAGAGGTGGCTCCTCCCTGGGCTTGACGCGCTCGCGCGGGAGGAGAGCGGCAGCTCGACCCAAAGCCGGCAGCGGGGTAGAGGAGGGCGCGGCGAGAAGGTGTGGCGCTTGGCAGCGCTGCGGCGGTGGCCGGTGCTAGGAGGAACCGGGGAGGTCGAGTGCGGAGGTCGGCGAAGACGGCGCCGAGGACGGCGGCCGGCGGACGACCAAGGCGGCGGGGCACGTGGAGCTTGCGCGCGTGGCGGCGGTTGCTGGACCGGCAGAAGGCTACCGCAGGGCGGGCTCGCAGGGATGCTAGTGGAAGTAGAGGAGGAGGGCGCGGCCTCAGCGGTGGCAGAAAATGGCCTGGAGCTCCTGGCTGCGGCAGAGGAGAGGCGAGGAGGGCTCGGGCGTGGGACTCGCGGCGGAGCGGTGCCGAGCCGGGCGGGGCGGCGGCGAGGTTCGCGGTAGCTCCGTCGAGGAGGCGCGGGGAGACGAGGGGATGGCCGGAGAGTGGGTGGAGGCGGCCGAGGTCGCGGCGGCGGACGGCGGGACGAGCCCGAGCGGCGGGAGGAGGAGGCCGGCGTGGGGCATAAGGGGAGCAGCCAGGGGAGGCCTGGCGGCGGCGGACAGAGGCTGCGGGCGGGGCGTGCTCGAGAGAAGGGAAGCAGAGGCGGGGTGGTTCGCGGTAGGTGGTGCTGGGGCGCGGGGATCGGGGTGGCGGTGGCCGTGGGGTGGGTCCAGGCGGGAGCGGGTAGGCGGACCAGGTGGTGTGGGGATGCGTGCGTGGCGTGTGTGCCTGCGTGTGTGTGTGCGGGTTGGGGTGGGCAGTGTGTGTGCGTTGTGTGGAGAGGGGGGTAGGGCCAGGAGGTGAGGTGGCGGCATGGGATTGGAGGGGGTGAGGTGGAGGGGTGGAGGAAGGGGCTGGGTAGACTAGGATTGGGTAGAAAAGGGTTTGGGTGGTTCTGGGGTAGGTAGGATTTTTATCTGGAGGTGGCCGGCTGGGCTTTCGGGCCTGGCTGGTTGCCTCCCAAAAATAATTTAAATATTTTATTTATTAAAAACGAGGCTTTTGCAATCCGTTGGTAGACGAAACAAAATATTCCGGAGGCCCGGGGTTTTAATTTGAATAGAGACGGAATATTTAGAAAAACAAAACTAGGCGTTTCGAAAATAGTTTTAGACAAAACCATGCAAGATGATGACGATGCTCAAATGCAATGTGGCATGATGACATGAGCATGTAGTCATGATGATGCAACGCACAAAAACACCGCGATTTTCTAGTAGTGGTTTTAGCGAGGCGCCACAATTCGACACCACAAACAATGGATCTCGCCCTCGAGATCCGCCTCATGGTACCGGGGAAAAGGCTGATGATCGGATTCTTCCCGTTTCGTCTAGATCCTCGTGACACCACTAACAAGAGGTCGTTGTCCGTGATCATCGAGAGAACACTCCGGGAACAAATGGCGAAGGTAGAGGTATCAACAAATACAGCCACCTCTAGCTTCCGCGGACGGAGTATAATTGCTGGATCCACCGATTCAATGTACAAGAGCGAATGATAAGAGTAGTCGGATGGTGATCAGTCCATCGCGCACCCAAACCATTACTCTGCACACGAATAGAAGAATTATGCACCACTCTCAGAATCAGACTGAAGATCTCGACAAACGAGATTCGGAAACAAGAAGTGAGGCACACTCTACATTGGATCTGGCGTAGATGATGTCGTCGCGTCAGAAAACACTGGAAGGCACAAACAAGGAACAAAGACTGGTACCACAGACAAAGGATCACTCAGATAGCATGAAGTCCGGAGGTAGAAACACCATTGCCAAAGGAGGAAGCGAAACCCTGAAGGTACGACGGAACCCAACCACGAGAAATCCTGAACTAGAAGAAGGTAAGAGAGCAGATTCAAAACACGCGGAGGTAAGAGGAGAATAGCATAGGGGTAAGAAGTAAAACAGACCTAATGAGATCTATCCAACCGATTTTGCAAAAATAGTTTGACACTCTACTTCGGCCGTTAGCTAGGTTATCCTACAGGCTGGACTTGTGGGGTATCGCAAATGCTGAGCTCTGATACCACTCTGTAACACCCTCAAATCGTCCCTATGCAAGTTTTAGCGATTCCCGCCAAACCCGCATAGAAACGATTCAAGGACGCCCACCAGGCACTTTCGTGCGGGTGGAAAACGAAGTAATACCATTACACATCAGTCCTCGATGGGACCCACAGACAGATTTATATACATCAATGACTCCATGAGTCAAGAATACAGATATACAATACAAAGATCCAAATCACCTTGAAATCGATAGGGCGTCCGACTACGTACAAGATGCAAATGGGGCTAAGAGCCCTGAAGAATAACCAATGGCGTCCATAAGCCTGCCCAGGCCAAGCCGGAAGGCTAACCCTGCTAACGACGTCGATCTCAAACCTGCTAAAACCAAAAGGGGTGCCGACAAAGGGCAATAGAAAAAGAGGAGCGTCAGTACTGAGGCCAGTACACGGCGAGGCTGGAATTCGGCGGCTCTCGCCTACATAGGTATGGTGGGCTGAAGCGGCAGCGCAGCGACACTAAACAACCTATAGAGACTCGGTATCATTGGCGGCTATTAGAGAGGGCTAGGAAAGACCTATTCGGATCCAACCTGAAGCTAACACCAAACAAACCCATCTTGGTATTTCCCCCTCGAGACCAAACGAGGAAGTCGGACCAAGGAACTCACATAATTGGCAGTTTTATTCATTCCATTATAATTGAAGCACTTACTAGTCAGATATAGATAGCGTGGGCCGTCCTGATAGCATAAGTAGTGGGCAATTTTAATCACCATTCCATTGTAGTTGGGATATTTACTAGTCAGATATAATTGTCCTAAGGAATCCCAAAACCCAACAGTTGTTAGCACTTTTATCACATTCCATTGGAGTTGTAATACTTACTAGGCAAGTATATCAGAACACAATACGACCAAGATCCACCAGTTGTTGGCATTTTTAATAACCATTCCGTTATAATTGAGCTGATTACTAGTCACATATTAAGTCAAGTTTATAGCACTACTTTAGTTATGCTTGTCTATGATCGAGATACTGTGCTCCAAGTCGTCCATAACCGCGGACACGGTTTTCAGAATATTTTACCCTACAGGGGTGCACAAATAGCAACACACACTCGATCAACCTCGGAAAAACCAACTCAAAACCCAACGAGGCATTCACGACAAAGCGATCACAGGATTCAGAAATATTTTAGGGGGCCACCCCACTAAGCTACCCGCAACGAAGTTGGCCAGCTCTGGAACGGACCCAGGGTTTGCGTCAATGGCTGTAAACGACTGGGAACCCGAAAGTGTGACTGGCTTGTCGATACCGCGAAAACACTCCGTGATCCTAAACAGTACAGGTGCTCCACGCACAATCTTAAATAAAGCAGTAAAGCATGGCATAGGTACAGGATAGTAATAAAGCCCAAACTACTTTGTGGCCCCAAGAAATAGAAATGAATCAAGCTCTGGCTTAGGGGGGTCCATAAGGCCTCCCGGATGTGGATAGTGCGAATAGTCAAGGAACAGGTATCAAGTACTCAGGGTCCTACAGGACACAAGTGAGCGTGGAAGAACCAAATAACATCTATTACCCACCGATGCCTCTGTATTAGTTATATCTAACATTTTAATAGTTGTATTTAAAGTCATGAACATCTCCACCGATAAGCATCTCCACCATAAACATCTGTCAGCATTCCAACAACTGTGGTACTTGACAACACGAGATCACACCTGAGCAAGCGACTACGACTCGCAAGGCCAGCTATCTACCAAACACAGGTAATAGGAGGTGTCCAAGGCAATATAGAGGCTGCACGGGATATAACTGGGATACGGAAACTAAAGCATCGCGACACGGATAGCAATAGATCAACAGGAGGAAATAAAGACTATAAAAGCAAAATAGGTAGAAGGGGAAGAGATGCTCGCCTGGGAAATACTGCCGAAGGATCATATCCGGAGAACTTGTCGATACTCGCATCCACTCATCGGCCTAATCTGCGAAGAAGCAAAGCACTAAAAGAAACACCGGATGCAATATTTAATACTACGGCAGAAGCTCCAGCATGCTTATGATATGATGCATGGCATGGCATAGATGCGGTGCAATTAGGCAATATTAAGTGGAACCGGGGCCCCGACAATTAATTAGAAGGTTCAAGTTATTTAGGTACCCCGCAATTTAAATGTTGTATTAACAAGACAAAGCATGGCATCGGTTCGCTACACCAATTTAAATGGAGCCGATATAAGACTGGAATAGCCCGCATATTGACTCCATGTTTAATCATGCGGTGAATCGGCATAATCCCCCCAACCCACATGATATGCATGCGAGATGAACAATTAATATGCAACAAGTTTTATATATAGCATTTATAAAATAGGGGCTCGGAAAAAGGTTCACACATCTGGGTTCGGAAGATCTTGGGGTCCGGGGGTTCGGGGTTCGGACTCAGGGTTCGACGGGGATCGGTCTCGATGGAAGCGTTCTCGGACAACGGAGTAGATCTTGGCGTTCCGAGAAGAAGGACTCGGTTCGGCATCGGCGGCTCATCGGATTCGCCCCGGTCGCTGTCGATCTTGTCGTCACGAAGATCTTGTCGGGTCCTCGTATGGGGTCGGTCTTGGCGTTCGGGGTGAAGAACTTGGCGTCCTCAAGGAAGTACTTGGCGTATCCGTGTCGACGACCTTGGCGTCCGGGTTCTCGGGCATCAGATCCGGGAAGAAGTACTTGTCACATATGCGGATCTGTCCTCGGGGTCGAAGAACTTGGCGCGCCAGGGTTCGGTCTTCGGAAGGTCTTATCGGTGGATCCGTGATGTAGATCTTGGCGTCATTTGTTGAGGTTCTCGGGCATCGGTGCGAGAAGGTCTTGTCATTGGGGTGGCTTTCGTCATCTTGGCATGGTACAAACTCGATCACCAACATAATTGTTGTATCGGTGGGCTTAACTGGAGCGCTAAAGCAGTAGCGAAGATTCTGTGTGCAGAACACCGGAGAACTTGTGGTTGTTAGCTACCACGGACAAAACAAGCGGCAAGATTGATATCGAGATGCAAGCACACAAACACCAAAGCTAGCTTTGTAGCTGACCACAGGGACGCAATAAAGGGTCGTGGCGCCAGTGTCGAGCGGACACACGGCCAGGAGACGGCATCAGCGGTTCGAGGAGGAACACGGCAGAGGTGGCTCCTCGCTGGGCTTGACGCGCTCGCGCGGGAGGAGAGCGACAGCTCGACCCAAAGCCGGCGGCGGGGTAGAGGAGGGCGCGGCGAGAAGGTGGGGCGCTTGGAAGCGCTGCGGCGGTGGCCGGTGCTAGGAGGAACCGGGGAGGTCGAGTGCAGAGGTCGGCGAAGATGGCGCCGAGGACGGTGGCCGGCGGACGACCAAGGCGGCAGGGCACGCAGAGCTTGCGCGCGTGGCGGCGGTTGTTGTACCGGCAGAAGGCCACCGCAGGGCGGGCTCGCAGGGGCGCTGGTGGAAGTAGAGGAGGTAGGCGCGGCCTCAGCGGTGGCGGAAAACGACCTGGAGCTCCTAGCGGCGGCAGAGGAGAGGCGAGGAGGGGCTCGGGTGAGGGACTCGCGGCGGGGCGGTGCCGAGCCGGGCGGGGCGGCGGCGAGGTTCGCGGTAGCTCCGTCGAGGAGGCGCGGGGAGAGGAGGGGACGGCCGGAGAGCGGGTGGAGGCGGCCGAGGTCGCGACGGCGGACGGCGGGGCGAGCCCGAGCGGCGGGAGGAGGAGGCCGGCGTGGGGCAGAAGGGGGGCGGCCAGGGGAGGCCTGGCGGCGGCGGACAGAGGCTGCGGGCGGGGCGTGCTCAAGTGAAGGGAAGCAGAGGCGGGGTGGTTCGCGGTTGGTGCTGCTGGGGCACGGGGATCGCGGTGGCGGTGGCCATGGGGTGGGTCCAGGCGGGAGCGGGCAGGCAGACCAGGTGGTGTGGGGATGCGTGTGTGGCATGTGTGCCTGCGTGTGTGTGTGCGGGTTGGGGTGGGCAGTGTGTGTGCGTTGTGCGGAGAGGGGGTGGGGCCAGGAGGTGAGGGTGGCGGCATGTGATTGGAGGGGGTGAGGTGGAGGGGTGGAGGAAGGGGCTAGGTAGACTAGGATTGGGTAGAAAAGGGTTTGGGTGGTTCTGGGGTAGGTAGGATTTTTATCTGGAGGTGGCCGGCTGGGCTTTCGAGCCTAGCTGGCTGCCTCCCAAAAATAATTTAAATATTTTATTTATTAAAAATGAGGCTTTTGCAATCCGTTGGTAGACTAAACAAAATATTCCGGAGGCCCGGGGTTTTAATTTGAATAGAGACGGAATATTTAGAAAAACAAAACTAGGCGTTTCGAAAATAGTTTTAGACAAAACCATGCAAGATGATGACGATGCTCAAATGCAATGTGGCATGATGACATGAGCATGCAGTCATGATGATGCAACGCACAAAAACACCGCGATTTTCTAGTAGTGGTTTTAGCGGGATGCCACAAACCACCACATAAAAAAATGAACGCACTAACTTATAACGCTTGTCCTAGGAGTAATTTTGGAGGATGGTGCCACTTCCCGACATGGCTTAAGTCTAGCACATCTCCCTCCGTCCGAACAGAAGCAACAAACGATGGAAGAAACGAAGACGTTGCATTGTCCTAGACACTCCGAGACCCTCACCTACATAACCAACTAGATCGTCGATGGCGCGCGTTGCCGCGCCACGTCTATTTTTTATATAATAATACTAAATTATCTAAACATATGCTAACATGAAATAGAAATGAGTTTCTTTGAGTTTGATATGGCGACATAGTAGACTTTGCGGATGACAAAAAAAGCAGTGGTTTATTAGTATAGTGGAATGCATAAAATCATAAATACATCTAGTGAAGGTGTAGGGTTAGTCACCGAACTCAGTATTCATTCAGGATACATTATGCAAAATCCAAACTCGAAATAGCAAACCATTTAGTTGTTGAGTTTCTCTTGTACACATTACATGTCAAAAATAATAAATTAATTATGGGAGGCGTCCAAGATATTGCTAGCAAAAAGTTTAGATAGTGATTGGATTGAAATACTCACAATTGGAGCTTGATCATGGTAAAATGGGAGAGCCACTGCAAGTAACCGGCATGCAAAGCTAGCTGGATGAAATGAAACCCACCAGTATATAGCCAACTACTAACAGTTTGGTAATCACATACAGATCCATGTCTGAAATAGTACCAACAATTGTAAAGGATCATTTTGTCATGTATATATTCCCATCCAGATGTCCTCGGTGGTTCAGCTCATAGACTCAAGCATCTCCATAGTTGGCCTATTCTGTTCCTTACAGTCCCTGAGAGCAAGATGGTGACATGATTTATGTGAGTGGTATTGGTCTTCCTATATCCTGTCTGATAAAAAGAAATATATTAATATCAAAAGGATATGTTTAATCGTCACCGGTGCGTATTTCATGGACACTGGATCAACTGTACTGGACCCTAATGGGTAAAATACGTGAGGGTATAGTTGATTTGGAACTTGTATCATCAGGGCCGTCTCCAGAAATTTGGGGCCCCGATGCGAAATGCAAATGGGGCTTTAAAATATTAAAAACCCATGTAACCTATATAATTGATGCTAATGTCGTTTGCCGATAGACGGATTTCATTCCTATGTCGAATTGGGAACTGGCTGGATGGATCCAGCCTCTAGGAATCGACACCGGACGTTGGGGCGAGCAAGGAGGATCGCAGAACACCGAAATAGAGTAGGCCTTTGGTAGGACCGGGTGTTCGGAGCTAATGGTAGAATGTACTGATTTCATGGATCAGTTTATTTTTAGAGCTTTTATTGGCAAACGAAAAAAATATAGATACATCATATATACTATGTACTTGCATGATTGCTGTACCCAAAACCTACTACATCTCCAAGATCGTGGAAGGCAGAATATCCTTGGTGTTCCTAATTTCCAACAGAGTAAAGTACTTAAGAAAATGAAACAGCCATCAGAACCAACGGCAAGCAACGCTACATAGAACTGACGGGCCTAGGTATCATAGCAGCACACCATCAGTTAAATTTCATGAAATCCCTCTAGAGATCTCTACTACAAGGCATCTGCCGGTTGGCCGTGTACGTAGCATATAAAGGAGAGCATGGTGGTTGTAATCCCTCACGGTTGGGAAGTGCAACAATGAAGAGTGCAGGGGATGATGAGATCATGAGACATTACCCAAAAGGAGGGAGATTCTTTGGAAGGTATCCATGCTTGGAGATCGGGGTGGCCAACGGTATACGTCGAGGAGTTACTGGGGGAGAAGTAGTTGGGACCGAGAGGCGTCACCGTTGCTACCAGCCTGCCACCGTGAGTCAGCCTCCTGATTCATCAGAAACAAAAGAAATCAACGATCCAAGAAAAAGAGGAGGAACCTTAATAGGTATAAGTAACATAGAAATTTATACGCTCGATTAAGCATGCACAAATGAGGTCAATCGATTAGGCTTCCCACCAGGACATTAAGTGGTGAGACAGTGCAGATGAAACTCCAATAACCCCCACGAACAGCCGCATCCATTATTGGTCCTTCAAAGCTCGTCGAACAGCCGCCTCCAACATCGCCCTCATGCAAGATTCGATTGGTTTTCTTGACTAGATTTGGTAGGTTATCTGGGCCAATTGGCCTAATCAACCAGCAGGCTTCAATTTGACGCCTAGAATAGCATCCCCTAGGGACATCTAGGCCACGAATTGGAAACGCTTACACCGTGAGCACCTGAGAGAGGATCGGGCGGCCATGAACAACATAAACGTGAAATCTGACGGTGCAAAAGCGTGAATGCCTAGGAGATCTCGGTGATGTCCCAATTATAATGTCTCTAATATCCACTGTCCCCTAAATCAACCAAGGAGAACAAAGAGGACATCATGCGACCAACCAAACCTCCAGGCGCTTCAAGAACATATACGAAGATGACAAGTGGGACCGAAGAAAGACATGCCCAAACAACAAAGAGAGCAGGTGACAAAAACGTCGCACCAACGACTGATATAACTCAAAGTGTGATGAGACAACTACAATATATATGTGCAACTTCCTCATTAGGAAGTCTAATAAACTAAGATCCACCTGATCTCACATTTATGAAAATGCTAGCTTCTTATACCCAATGTCATTTAGAAATTATAGTTACTGTAGTTTTTGAGCTTGTCTAATCAACCATAATATATATATTTTATTTTGAGCCAGCTGTAATATGGTTACTACAATGAGAACTGGTCGAGCAATAATCTTCCAGACTGAACCGGTTCAAGTGATTTCCTAATTCACGATTTTTCCAAGGCATAGCATAGTACATACAAATCAAAAACTGAACTCATCTAAAGTATACTATATTTGCATTATTTGCTTCATCGTATTTACACATGGACAATGAGAAACAAACAAAATTAATATGAATGATATAATTAGATTAGATGTACTCACCACATGAGACATGCTAAACAACCAAAACCCCTAAAAATGGATCAACATTACCCAACAAATTATGGATCAAGATTACAATCTTCTAACATTTTGGCAGAGGCCAATGTACGAGAAGCTTACCTAGCTCTGCGGGGTTGTCCAGGTTTTATGAGGAGGATAAGGAGAAGGGCATGAATCGAGAGGTACATGGCTTGCAATTTTCATGCCAAGTTTTGGTGGTACTGATGACTGCAAGTGCACAGATCGTTTGTAGCTAGTTTCGAAATAAAGATATCGATCCTATGGGAGCAGGAGTCTAAAGTCTAATAACTCTCAAAATAAATACTACAATAGAAATGCTAAATAAAGTTCTAAGTAACAAGATAAAATACGAGTATTGTATAAAAAGGTGTTTTGGGTTTTTGGTACAAAAGAACAATAAGTAAAGCAAAACAACTCAATACAGAAAGTAAGTATCGCGTATGTAAAATATATTGGAACTACAATAGCTAAAAATGCGTTCTCAGGGAGTAGCGGATACACCTCTAGCATTATAAAGGACTAAGGTAAAGATTATTATCATGAATATTCTCACATATGTATGTGTGGAAGGAACTCCGTATTTGGACAAATAGACAGCAACCACTGCTCACATCATCCTCATAACCACAGCAGTCAGCAATCGACATCAATCGAATTACTGTGCTATTAAGGGACTTAATCCCGTAGGATGTATCCCATGGCATGGATAGTGTTTCATGAGTTTCGTCGGTTCCCAAGTTGATATGTAAGGGGTGCCAACAGCTTTATAGTCACTGTAAGTGCTAACACACTTCCGTCTACCAACAAGTAGTTCCCTCCATCAAGTCCCCATAAGAGGCAAATATTGAGAGATCGACTTATCCCAACATTGAGATGAAGACAATCTAACACATGGTCACAGCGATGAATATCATAATAAACTTTATCTTATTTTAATCTCATACTAGAGTTTCTCCATCTCCCCAAGAACTAATGATCTACTCAGACATGGAGGCAATCAACATCATGGCAATAACAATGGAATCTATCATAGATGAATATTACTTGTATACATCCACGACGAGTACAGAAATTACAACAAGATCTAGACAAGATGTAGATGGGATGGATGGAGATGGTGGTGACGCAGCGGTTGATGATGAAGATCGATGCCTTAGCCTCCCGGATCTGCGTAGGGCGAAGATGGATCCCCGGTGGACGAGTTCCCCCTCCAGATGCCTTCCAAAGGTGAGGTTTCGACGATTTCTGGTTGTTCTGTATGTCGTCTCTCTGATCCAGTTGCACGGGGTGAAACTATTTGAGAAGGCGGTGGTGGCACCAACTATACGGTGGGAACTATACGGTCGGAAAATTATTGTCGTCGTATAGTTGGTCATCAAACCCTCTGAACGCCTTGATCGCTTCGGGTTTTCTTCTGGTGTTATTGATATTTCTTAAATAAGCGATTTGTGTTGTTTTTGACTCCTTTTCTCCCCAGTACAACTACTCCAAGAATTGTATCCATTGTATCCATCATCTGTCCTGATCCTGGTGAAATATACATAAAATGTGTGTGTGAACGCCGTAAAATACCAAGATCCTATAACTACAATGCAAAATAATAATATAAAACATGATGCAATTATGCACTCATCAACTTCCCCAAGCTTAGACTCTTGCTCATCCCGAGCAAGTTTAGCTTAATGGATGTGATCCTCATATTCATGAAGCAGAGTCAATAAAATGAGGCAGTTGTAGCATTTGTTTATTTTAACATCCCAAAACTTTAATCCAAATGATCAAGATCAAATCTACCCAATTTAGGGTTAACAAAAACTTTTTTCTATTTAAAATATTTAACCATTCATATGTGTGTGCATTTAAAATAGGAGTTGTTTGAAATGCCATGATTGAGTGATATATTGGTTGTAAAATGGTTCTATGATGAATGTCACATCATCTAGATCATCTCCAAGCAAATCCCAAAGAAAAAAAATCAAAAAGAATTAAATAAGGAAATGCTCACTTTTGCCATTTTAATCACCTAGCCCACTTTGGCTATTCCTAGCACTCAAATTCAAACAGAAACAATTGTGGATCTTTGCACCCCTTACTAGTACAAGTAGTGATGTGTCAAGGCCCACTTTGTGTCATCCCAAAAACATTCAAACTCTAATTTTAAATGACATTTGAAAATTGAATCTAGTTCATATATCTATATCACACTTTCTGAAAAACCAACCAAATGAATTCCATTTAACAAATCCTAGCAACCCCAGTCCACCAAGCATCAGATCAAAGCACCCACCAAAAATCTTTCATAAATTCAAATAAAAGTTTCATGCGGCCATTTGGTCGAACAGGTGGCAGGCAAGATTTTTCTGCCTAACTAATACTGTTTAGTGATCAATGTATTGCCGAGTTTTTGGCCTCCATTTGGCTCCCCTGTCTCCCCCAGCTCTAACCAAACCCTCACCGGCCTACCCCTTAGCCTGGAGCAGCAGTTGCGCACCGCCCGTTTTTGGTCACTATCGGCCGAGCATGTGCAGCTCGCAGCAGACCACGCCGTGCCAAACCAGCTTGCCCACTAGCTCCGCCCAACCCTACCGCACTCCCCTATCCCGTCCCCGAGAGCAGCCAGCCCCTGGACCACCTCTAATCGCTCGCGCCCATGCCTCTCTGCGTACAGCCAGAGCGTGCCAGAGCGCCCTCGCCGCCAGCACGCCATAGACCGCGCCTCAACACCAGACCGCGCATGCCACTCCGCCTTGAACCCCTCACCCCGCCAGACACGGCCATGCACCACCGCGCGACCCACAGTCACCGAGAGCCGCTTCGAGCACCGCCTTTGTCCCTCAGAGCGCGGGAAGCCCCCGACCAATTGCCACCTCCCCTAGCGTCGCCATTACGCCATAGAGGACCGTCAGCAGACCGCCCACCGTCTGCCTAACTCGCCCACGCCGGTAGCCCTCTGTGCCATCGTCACCGACGAGCTCCGCCCACACCCTTCGGTCTCCTCGTCGAGCCTATATAAGAAGGCCACCCCCAGCCTCAATCGCCACACCATTCCACTCCCCTCTCTCCACTGATCGTTTCCCCTCTCTCGTCGGAGCCGCTCGAGCAGCCCATCGCCGGAATTCCGCCAGAGTCAGCCGCCACAGAGGAGGAGAAGTCCCCATCAATTTCGTCCACCTCAGCCCCTGCCGGGACCTCGCCTGAGTCCGCCGTCGTCCACCAGTTCGTTTGCCCGCCTCGCCGCACTAGCTGGAGCCCTGGTATATCCCCACCGTACCCCCACCGACCGCGTTAGGGTTCAGTCTCGCCGGCGACGTGTCTGTCATCGACGACGACTGTGAGCCGTTGATCCAAGATCTAATCGTGTGGTCCTTATCGCCCCGTATCGCTTCGTGTTTAATGAGTCACTGATAGGCGGGACCCCCCCTGTCAGCAGCCCTCAGAGCCGCGGAGTGTACACGGTCCGGCCCATTTAGTTTCCTGCGCTGACCCAGTAATTCAAATATATGTTTTCCCATTTTAATTAAAACTTAGTTTTGTCCCTTAGTTCAAAAATCAATTCAGAGAGTTATACAAATCAAAATTAAGTGATTCCAATTTTGTTGGAAATGTAATGAAAATCTCTATCCAAGCCCGTTGGATTTAAATCATTTAGAGTTAGAAATCTCTCCTAGTAAAAATAACAAGACAGAAGCTTTTGCACATTCAAACATTTTTCTAAAATCAACCCATAATAGCTTTTGAGTTGATTCCAACTCTCAAAAATCACATTTAACCATACCTATCTGAATATGTAATAATATTAAGGTTTGCATGCAGTGACTTTGGACTAGTACCAAAATAATGCTATATAGGCATTTCTAGTCACTTTAAATCATTAATTATTAAACTTGAACTTATTAAAATGTGATCCAACATTTAAATCACATTCCCATATGTTAGAGTATGTGGTGATGACATGTGTCCACATGATCCCATATTTTAATTGGAGAATATTAAATCTTAGTTAATTTCAATGAGTAGAAATTACTTTTCTCAAATAAAATAAATGAAACTAGTTCATTAAACCTTGTGATGTTTGTGATGGTACTAGATCATCAAATGTGTGCCTTAATATTCTAAGTAGACTAGTTAAGCATTGTTTGGTGATTGTGTATCCCATATGTATTTATAGACGATAGTACCGACCAAGCTTTCGAGGAGGAGGAGTTCTACCAAGAGGAGGAGGAAGAACACTTCAACCACTGCACAAACCAAGGCAAGCTATTATTGGCAAGCTAATACTTGCAAGCCATCATTAACAATGCAAGCTAACCCTTGCAAGCTAGACAACTGTAACACCCTCGAATCGGCCCTATGCAAGTGTTAGCCCTTTCCGCCAAACCCGCATAGAAACGATTCAAGGACGCCCACCAGGCACTTTCGTGCGGGTGGAGAACGAAGTAATACCATTACACAACAGTCCTCGATGGGACCCACGGAACATATATATATATATATACAATAGCGACTCAGCGAGTCAAGAATACAGATATACACTACAAAGATCCAAATCACCTTGAAAACGATACAACATCCGAGTACGAATAAGATGCAAATGGGGCTAAGAGCCCTGAAGAATAACCAATGGCTTCCATAACCCTGCCTAGGCCAAGCCGGAAAGGTAACCCTGCTAACGACGTCGAACTCGAACCTGCTAAAACAAAAGGGGTGTCGACAAAGGGCAAAGGAAAAAGAGGAGCGTCAGTACTGAGGCCAGTACACGGCGAGGCTAGAATTTGGCGGCTCTCGCCTACATAGGTATGGTGGACTGAAGCGGCAGCGAAGCATGCACTAAACAACCAATAGAGACTCGATGCAACTGTCGGCTATGACAGAGAGATAAGATAGACCTATTCGGGACCAACCTGATACTAACACCAATCATACCCATCATGGCATTTCCCCCTCGAGACCAAACGAGGAAGTCAAACCGAGGAACTCACACAGTTGGCAGTTTTATTCATTCCATTATAATTGCACCACTTACTAAACAGATATAGATTGGCATGAGTCGTTCTAAAGCATAAGTAGTGGGACGTTTAAATTACCATTCCGTTGTAGTTGGAACATTTACTAGTCAGATGTAATTGTCCTGAGGAATCCCAAAACCCAACAGTTGTTGGCACTTTTATCACATTCCATTGGAGTTACAATACTTACTAGACAGGTATAGTATGACACAGATCACCACAGATCCACCAGTTGTTGGCATTTTTAATACCCATTCCATTGTAGTGAAGCTGATTACTAGTCACATATTAAGTCAAATTTATAACACTACTTTAGTTATGCTTGTCTATGATCGAGATACTGTGCTCCCAGTCGTCCATAACCGTGGACACGTCTTTCAGAAAGATTTACCCTGCAAGGGTGCACAAATAGCAACACACACATGATCAACCTTAGAAAAATCAAATCAAAACCCAACGAGGCTTTCACGACAAAGCAATCACAGGATTCATAAAATATTTCAGGGGGCCACCCCACTACTCGGGGTCCTACGGGACACAAGTGAGTGTGGAAGAACCAAATAACATCTATTGCCCACCGATGCCTCTGCATTAGTTATATCTAGCAATTTAATAGTTGTGTTTAAAGTCATGATCATCTCCACCATTAAGCATCTCCACCGTTTGTCATGTGCCAACTTGCCGTCAATGGTGGAACGACAACGACGCAAAGCAACACAGAAGCAAGCAACTACTCCTCGCAGGGCCGACCATCTATCAAACAACAGGCAATAGGATGTGTCCATGGCAATATAGAGGCTGCAAGGAGTATAAATGGTGCACGGAAACTAAAGCATCACGACACGGATAGCAATAGATCAAAAGGAGGAAATAAAGACCATAAGCGCAAAATAGGTAGAAAGGGGGAGAGATGCTCGCCTGGGAAACACAGCCGAAGATACACCGGAGAACTTGTCGATACTCGTATCAACTCATCAGCCTAATCCGCGAAGAAGCAAACACTAGAAGAAACACCGGATGCAATATTTAATACTACGGTAGAAGATCCGGCATGATTATGATAGTATGCAGATGCGGTGCAATTAGGCAATATTAAGCGGAACCAGGGTCCCGACAATTAATTAATAGGTTCCAGTTATTTAGATACCCCGCAATTTAAATGTTGTCTTGACATGGCAAAATATGGCATTGGTTCGCTACACCAATTTAAATGGAGTCCGGAATAAGACTAGAATAGCCCGCATATAGATTCCACATTTAATTATTAGGTGAATTGGCATAATGCTCCCAAACCACATGATATGTGTGCAAGCATGATAATTTAAATGCAACAGATTTTGTATATAGCATTCATAAAATAGGGCTTGGGAAAAGGTTCACACATCTGGGTTCGGAAGATCTTGGGTTCCGGGGGTTCGACGAGTTCGGGGATGGGCTCTTCGGAAGATCTTGGCGAAAACCCCTGGATCTGAGAACTCACGGGCTTCGACTCCGGGGATCTCCGGTTTTGGGAAGAAGAGCTCGATGTTCACGTCGAAGGTCTTGTCGATGGATCATCGGGTGCCACCAGGTTCGTTACGGTCTTCGCGTGGTACCATGTGGCCGATCTTGGCGTCCGGGATCTCGGTCCTCGAGCGTGCGTGGAGACTTGGTTAGACAACGGTGGTCGAGGGTGAGCTTGTTCGGTGCCGGTGTCGACCTTGCCTGTTGGGTTGCAGTTATCGCATCGTTTCAACATGACCGCATCCAATCCCCGTAGCCCACGACACACTGACTCCATCTTGCAAGGGTCACACCAACAACACCCAACAGTGGCATCACCACAAGGCCACAACAACAAGAGGATCCACCGGGAATAGACATTGTTGATTTGTTCGACATAGGGGTGTGCTAGGCTTCACCAGGAGGGTGCCCGAGCGGGGCTGCACACTGCGGAACAAGGAGGCCACGCCAACTGAGCAGGTTGAGGCGGAACCGACACAGGGACCTAGGGACGGCGAAGCTGAGCGACAGCGGCTCGCACGTAGAGGACGACGCGGCCGGACACGGGCGTTGAGGCAGGCCCATGACCGGAAGAGAGCCCACGATAGAGCAACTTGGCCCCCTGCTTGTTGTCGACGAAGAGCATGGCGCGGGTTCCTGGAGGTCGCAGAGGATACCGCGAGCGGTGTGCAGGGGCTCTGATGGCGCGAGGGGCATGCGACCAGGCTATAGGACGGCGCCGACAATCTCAACAGGGAGGCAGAGGAGGGAGGGGGTCGGCGTGTGAGGACGGCGGTTTGTGGTGAAGGAGGGACCGTGCTGCGGTGGCCGAGCTCAGAGAAGAGGAGGCAAAGCACAACGACGGCCGTCGGCAGGCACGCGGTTCGTTGCAGGCAGAGGATGCGACGATGCCTAGCCGGGCGGCAGGCGTGGCCCTGCCTTGGAGAGGAGGAAGCGGGAGCAGCAGCAGAGAACCACCAGAGGGCAAAGAGGCATGGCCGGCGGCGGTGCTAGGGAGAAAGTCGGTGTCACGTGTGGGGCTCGCTGGCGGCGAAGGCGCCGTCGGGGTCGGAGATGAGCTGCGGCAGGGAGAGGAGCCTGCGGCAACGGAGGAGACATGGGCCAGCGGCAAATCTTGGGGAGCGGAGGCGATATGGGGGGCTCGATGCGGGAGGCTTCGACAAAGATGGTGAGGGTCGACGACGGGCGGCCCGAGAGGAGGCGCAGGCGAGGTCGCAGGCCTGGGAGGGAGGTGACCGGAGGGCGGCGGTGGCGCATCTGGGAAGGAAGCGAGGTGAGGAGGGAAAAGCACGCCGGGAGAGGTCGATGAGGGAGATGGGTTGGTGGACGACGTGCCCGGGTGGGCCCAGGGGGAGGGAGGCGTGCGTTGTGTGGCGTGCGGGGGGGGGGGGGTGTCGGCTGGGGGAACCAGGTGGGTGGGGACGCGGGCCATGGGGTGAGGCTGGCCGCGTAGTGTGGTGTGTGTGCGGCTGCTGGCTGTGTCGCATGCGCGCGCGTGTGTTGCGGCGGCGGCGGGGTAGGTAGGTGTTAGGCAAATTTTTAGGTTAGGCTTTGGTTTAGAGGGTTAGATGGTTTTGGACCGGGTAGTAGGTGGTCTGGCCTAATGGCTAGGCTGCCTCCCTGGTCCGAAAAATAGTTTTATTATTTATTTTTATTTTAAAGTCCTTTTGTAAACTATTTTTAGACAAACAAAATACCCGGAAGAGGCCCGATGTTTCAAATTGAAATAAAGGCGGGGTATTTAGAAAACAAAAATAGACTTTTCGAAAATAGTTTCAGACAAACAGATGCATGATGATGACGATGCTCAAATGCAATGTGGCATGATGACATGAGCATGCAGTCATGATGATGCAATGCACCAAAAACACCACGATTTTCTTGTAGTGGTTTTAGCGGTTGGGAGGCCATACTCATAAGAGGGGTGCTTATACTAGAGTGTGTAAAGGAAAGGTTATGTTTGATTATCTGCATACTAAGTATGATGATTCAGGGTTATCCCTGACAGATGTATCGAATCTTGTGGTGAAAGTGTACCACCTCTGCAGAGTGTCAAACTATTCGAATAGCCGCGTCCGTGGTTATGGACAGTTGGAGTGGCCATACTGTTCCGTTGTCAGATGTTTTCAAAATGACTTATGAAATGAATTGTGACTTGACTTGACCACAAAAGAGTTGTGACTATGACAATTAAGTTCCCACTTAGGTGTTTTAAAACTTTATTTTATCTTTCTTTGTTTCTGAACTCAGCTTAGGTTTCAAACTTAACTTTACAAATAAACTTATGGTTAGCATTCCTACTAGGACTATCATAATTGTTAGTGGTAGTTCCTATGGCTAGACTATGAGGAGGACTACCCTGAAGGAGGACAGTAGGACGGCTACGACAACTAGGATCATCTCCCATCATGAGCATTGCCTGTGACTCTGAAGATGGACCCCACCGCTACGCTATTTATTCCTCTACCTGATTGTACTAAGACTGGATCATGTGATCATTTATTTGTGTAATACCTTATTATGGTTTGTAATGGATGATGTACTGTGATATCCAATCTGTTATGTCTCGCAAAAATGGTAATCCTGGGATTGCGATGTATGGCATAACAGGCATCTGGGGTTAAAAATCCGGGTGTTGACAAGTTGGTATCAGAGCCATCCTGACCATAGGAGACCCTAGTTAGAATGGACATTCGAACCAAAAACTTAGTTTGAAAAACCAAAGTAAGTATTTATCAAAACTATTTCCTCTCTTACCCTTGGGAATTCTTTCTCTCAAAAAAAATCATGTTCCTCCAAATTCTTACATTACTACATAAAACTTTGACACACTTGATCACTTCACTAACTTTCTCATCCTAAAATTCTTATAGATGGAAGCCCAATACAGCAAGTTCTACCAGTTGGGCAACGGAGGCCAACTGATCTTCGAGAGGGATCTGGATTCACTGTTTGAGTTCTTGGAGCGCCCGCATCCGGAATTTCTTGGAGCTCAACTCCCGGGTCCACCAGGAGGAGATTTACAATGGCTAGTGACTGCTGATCTTCGAGGCAAGATAGAAGCACCAGTATCTGGGAGGATTCAGTTCTCCGTGAGAGAGAACAACTGGCTAGATGGATTAGCCAGGGCAATGTATGAAGCTCTCGCATGTCTGTGTACCCTAAGTGTCAACCTAATCCAAGGAACCCGCTTTGTTCACTATGCAAGGCGTGATTCAATGGGAATGCCGCTCGAGATGCCAAGTCACCCAATATTGAAGTTTCAAGTGGAGAACCTCGAATTCCTACTATACGACAAACGGAAGGAGTTAGATAATGCTAGAGAGCTCGCCAACAACAACCTCGCCCTTGCCGCCCAGAAGGCCCAGACTTTCTCACTTCTAGTCAAGGATCGTCAGTCTCTTCGCCGTCAGCACGCCAAGAAGGATCGCACCATCGACCGTCTTCACAAGAAGTTGGCCGACCTCGAGAAGACCATCAAGGAGCAAGAAGCTCAGCTTGCAGCAAAGGAAGAAGAAGAGGAAGGTGAAGATATCCAAGGGGATATTGACTCCTACCTCAGCAATGATGATGACTTTCTAGAGGAGGATGTCGTGGACTTCTACACCGACGATGATGACTCCGACTTCATCGATGATGAGTAGATGCACTAGAGCACTATCGTAGAGTGAGGAGTATCAGTCCCATTGTATCGTAGCTTATAGAATGGTTCTTAAAACCATCTGTTTTCCTTTGATGTTGTTGTGTGTGTTTGTTTGTATCGTGTGCCTTGCTTGAATGAATGAAAAGAAGTTAGTTGCAAAACCTGAGTCAAACTCAATTAGCTTTGAAATCAAAACCATGAACCTTAGAACTTTCCCTATTACCCCTTTATCTACCTCAATCTTCAGATGACTCATGGAAACCAAGGAGGGAGCAGCTCATCACAAGACCCAATGCTGCAGATTATGCAGATGTTAGTTGCAGACCATGAAGCAAGCAGATCGCCTAGATGTCTCACAACAACCAGAACCATGGAAATCAGGATCATCATGGATCCAAACTAAAAAACTGAATACCAATCCCCCAATCTTTAGCACCTCAGAGAACCCACTGGATGCTGATGACTGGTTGCAGACAATGGAAAACAACTTAGAAGTAGCAGGAGTGGATGCCAACGAGAAAGTTCTTTTTGCCACCCACTATTTGGCAGGAGATGCAAGAGCATGGTGGAACACCACCCACACAATGAACCATGGTCAAGTGATGACATGGGAAGCCTTCAAAATCAAGTTCAGCCGCACCCACGTACCGCAAGGTCTAGTCACCTGAATGAGGAATGAATTCAGAGAGTTGAAGCAAGGCAGAATGACTGTAGTGGAGTACCGTGACCGATTCTTGTCCCTTGCCAGATATGCACCTGATGATATTAACACAGAGGCTAAGAAGAAGGAGAGATTTCTGAACGGACTACATGATGAGATGCAGATTGTCCTCGTTAACATCTGTTTCGAAGATCTCGAAGAGCTAGTCGACTCTGCCATTCATATGGCAGGGAAGATCAATCAAGCAAACGACAACCGCAAATGTCGGATGATGCACCAAGCTGGATCCAACAGTCACCAAAAGTACCGTCCTAACCCTTCTACGGGATATGCACCGCGGAACAATCGACCCCCAATGTCTCACCCAAGCTACCCCAACTGTAGCGGAGGAAATGTGAAGTCCGGCGGAAACATCAATCACCCCGGCAACACCAGCAATTTCAACCGTGCACCTCCCAAGAGCAACAACAACAACACCAACACTGCACCCAGAACTGGGAGCAATGCTGTGCCCGTGGCAGCGAAAGACAAGTCTCAGACCACTTGTTTCGAGTGTGGAGTAAAGGGTCACTATTCGAATGAGTGCCCCAAGAAGATTCCCGCCACTTCCAGTGTGAATGCCCCAGCTCAACATCAGCATCGTGTTCAACCAGGAAGAAGGTTCACCCTAGGGAACCCTCACAACCGCAATGGCCGTCTCTTCCACATGAACACCGAAGAAGCCCAAGAAGCGCCAAATGTAGTGCTAGGTATGTTTTCTGTCAACTCAGTTTTAGCAAGAGTTTTGTTTCATTCTGGAGCATCGCACTCATTTGTCACCGAAGAATTTGCATGCACTAGTAAGATTCACCCAACCAACTTGAAGCATGTCATGATAGTTCAAATCCCCGGTTCAACTACAAAAGCTAGAAAAATTTGCAAAGTTGTGCCTATCAGAATACATGGGATAGATTTCTTTGCCAATATAATAGTACTTGGAACCAAAGGTTTGGAAGTAGTACTAGGAATGGATTGGATGTCAAAGCATAAATGATGATTGTGCCAAGAAAGCCATCAGCATGACCAGTAGCTCTGGAGTCTCAGTAAAGCATATATCTGAAACCTTGCCCCGTCAATTCAAGTGCAAAAAGAGTCTGTGAATACCCCGACGTATTCCCAGATGAATTGCCAGGTATGCCCCCGTATAGGGATATTGAGTTCATTATTGAACTAATCCCCGAAACCGGACCCATAGCCCAGAGACCCTATAGTATGAACCCCTCAGAGTTAGTGGAATTGAAGAAGCAGCTGGATGCTATGTTGGCAACGGGCTTGATTCAACCAAGTGCATCGCCATGGAGATCACCAGTGTTATTCGTCGACAAGAAAGATGGACGCAACTGTTTGTGCACAGATTACAGGAAGCTGAATGACGTCACCATAAAAAACAAGCACCCTTTGCCAAAGATAGAGGATCTATTTGATCAGTTGACTTGAGCAAATGTGTTCTCTAAGATCGATCTTAGGACTGGTTATCACCAACTTAAGATTCGTGCAACGGATATTCCGAAGACCGCCTTTACTACTCGTTATGGTTTATACGAGTATACAATCATGTCTTTTGGATTAACCAATGCCCCTGCTTATTTCATTAATCTCATGAATAAGATCTTTATGAATTTTCTAGATAAGTTTGTCGTGCTGTTTATCGACGATATCCTTATCTACTCCAACTTAGAAGAAGAGCATGAGCAACATTTGAGAATCATCCTTGAAACCCTTAGAGAGCATCGGTTATATGCCAAGTTTAGCAAATGTGAGTTTTGGCTGAAAGAGGTAGGATTCCTAGGACATATTGTGTCTGCCGGAGGAATAGCTGTTGATCCCACCAAGATCAGAGATGTCGAAGCATGGGAAGCCCCAACCACTCAAACCCAAGTCTGTGCATTTCTCGGATTAGCGGGATATTACCGCAAGTTCGTAGAAGGATTCTCGAGCATCGCCAGACCCATGACCCAATTATTGAAGAAGGACAAGAAGTTTGAATGGACCGACAAATGTGAAGCAACTTTCCAAGAGCTGAAGAAGAGATTGATTTCAGCCCCAATATTGATCATGCCAGATATCAAGAAGCCATTTGATGTGTATTGTGATGCATCCAAGATTGGTCTTGGATGTGTATTGATGCAAGAAGGCAAAGTCATCGCTTATCTGTCTCGACAACTGAAGCAACATGAGCAGAATTACCCTACCCATGATCTTGAGTTAGCTGCCGTAGTTTTGGCCTTGAAGACATGGCGTCATTATCTTATGGATAATCGCTATGAGATTTACTCCGATCACAAAAGCTTGAAGTATATTTTCACTCAGAAGGAGTTGAATATGAGGCAAAGGAGATGGATAGAGTTAATCAAGGATTATGACCTTGACATTCACTATCACCCCGGCAAAGCCAATGTGGTAGCGGATGCTCTTAGAAGATTGCCGTGTAGGCTAAACACCATGATCAAGGAGAAGCAACCAAGTTTGTATGAGGAGTTGGAGCAGTTTAGAACTGAGCTAGTTAGCAAAGGATTTTTAGCTAGCATCGACCTTCAACCCACTTTGATTAGCCAAATCAAGGAAGCCCAGAAGGGAAATGAAAATATCGACGAAATCAAACGTCGTATTGGTATAGGAAAGGTACCTGGATTCACCGAAGACGAAGAAGGAGTTCTATGGTACAAAGGCCGTATCTGCGTGCCAGCAGATTCGGAGCTGAAGCAAGTTATAATGCAAAAAGCTCATGATACTCTTTATTCTATCCACCCTGGAGGAACAAAGATGTATCAAGATTTGAAAGAGCAATTTTGGTGCCACAAGATGAAGAGAGAAATTGGAAGCTACATCGCCAAGTGTGATATCTATCAAAGAGTCAAAGCGGAACATCAGAGACCCGTAGGACTGTTGCAACCATTGCAAATTCCGGAATGGAAATGGGATTCCGTCAGAATGGACTTTATGACCAGTTTGCCTACTTCTAGTAGGGGAATTGACTCAATCTGGGTCATTGTTGATAGACTGTCTAAGGTAGCTCATTTTATACCTATCAAGACAACCTACCAGAGTTCGAAGCTAGCAGAGTTGTACATTGCTAGAATTGTTAGTCTGCATGGAACCCCCAAGACCATAGTATCGAGGAACCCAATTTACCTCGAGATTTTGGTAGAAAGTCCAGGAAGGATTAGGAACCAAGTTGAATTTCAGCACCGCTTATCACCCGCAAACCGATGGACAGACTGAAAGAGTCAACCAATTCCTAGAGGATATGTTGAGAGCTTGTGTGTTAGAGTATGGATCAAAATGGGAAGATTGTCTGCCGTTCGCAGAATTCTCATACAACAACAGTTATCAAGCTAGTTTGCAAATGGCCCCATTTGAATTCTTATATGGAAGAAAGTGTCCTACCCCTTTTAATTGGTCGCAAGTAAGAGAGAGTCAGATTTTCGGACCCGTCATTCTCCGAGAAGCCGAAGAGAAAGTTCACAAAGTCCGTGAGAACCTCAAGACCGCGCAATCTAAACAGAAGAGTTATGCTGACAAGAGAAGGAGAGACCTGACTTTCAATGTTGGAGATTTTGTATATCTCAAGGTTTCACCATTGAAGGGAACCCAACGCTTTAGTCTGAAAGGAAAGATAACCCCCAGATATATCGGACCTTTCAAGATTCTGAATCGCCGAGGAGAAGTATCTTATCAACTGGAACTGCCTGAGGAGATGTCTGCCATCCACAATGTGTTCCATATCTCGTTACTTCGCAAATGCCTAGAAGTGCCGGAGAAGACCGAAGTGTTCAAAAACATCGATCATCGAGCTGTTGATATCAACAAGGATCTGACATATCGTGAAGTGCCCATTCGTATCTTGGAGGAAGCCTACAGAACCACCAGGACCCGGAGTATCAAATTTCTCAAGATTCAATGGAGCAACTGATACATTGCAAATTTATCTATAACTTTTGATGTTCCATGCTTGGTTTTATTCACTTTCTTGTGTTTTGTCCACACTTTGGAGTACTTTTCATACGATTTCTTGGACTAACCTATTAACAAGAGCCATAGTGCCAGCTGCCTGTTTTTTGCTGTTTTTGGTTCCAGGAAGTCAGAAAATGAATATTCTCGGAATTGGACAAGACAAAAGCCAAAGTCGCTATTTTACCGGAAGACATCTGGAGCCAAAATACGAGACGGAGAAGGGCTGGGGCCTAGCCACACCACCTGGACACGCGGCCAGGCCTAGCCCACGCCAGGGGGTGGTCTGGCCGACCCCAGCACCCCCTCAGCCTCTCCTTCCGCCTATATATTGCCTTCGATACCAAAACCCTAAGTACCCGATCAAAAATCCACGAAAGAGTCTGTAGCCGCCGTCATCGCCATCCCTAGATAGGGAGGGATCTTAAGCTCTTCCCGGCACCCTGCCGGAGAGGGGAATTCACCGTGGAGGCCTTCTTCATCATCATGCAAGCCTCCGGTATGATGCGTGAGTAGTTCATCTCTGGACTACTGGTCCATGTAGTAGCTAGATGGCTGGTTCTCCTCCTTTGTGCTTTCATGTCTAGATCTTGTGAGCTCCATTCATGATCAAGATCATCTATTTGTAATCCATACATGTTGTGTTTGCGGGGATCCGATGGATATTGAGATGCTATTTCAGATTGATTATTGATTCTATCATGTCTTTGTTATTTGTGATCTTGCATGCTTTCCGTTGTTAGTAGCTATCTTGGCCAAGTAGATGTTAGCAACTCCAAGAGTTAGTATTTATGCTCGATAGTGGGTTCATGCCTCTAGTAATCTGGGGAAGTGATAGAAATCTCTAAGATACTAGATGTGTTGTTGCTACTAGGGAGAAAACAACAATCATTTGTTCATAGAACAATCGTATTGTTTACTTTACACGCAATTTGTAAAGCAATAATCTGTTGCTTGCAACTTAATACTGGAGGGGGTTCAGATGATAACCTGAAGGTGGATTATTAGTCATAGATGCAGTTGGATGGCAGTCTATGTATAATGTTGTAATGCCCAATCAAGTCTCAAATGAGTCAAGATGATTAATATATGCTTGTATCCTTTCTTGATGTTTGTCAATTGCCCCGTTGTAATTTGTTCACCCAGCATGTTATCTATCTTAAGGAGAGCCACCTCTAGTGAACTATAGACCCCGGTCCTTTCTTTTACATCCAATCTACAAACTGTTTACTGCTTTGTGTTTACTTTCTGCAAACTATTACTTTCTTCCATTCGATACGTTTAATCCTTTGTTTTCAGCAAAACCAGTGAGATTGACAACCTCATCGCAAGTTGGGGGCAAAGTTTTGTGGTTGTGTTGTGCAGGTCTCCACGTTGCTGCTGGCACCGGTAGTACGCCCTGCCAACGTTCAGCTAGCTACACCTTTGGGGTGTTTCCTTGCTCCTACTGGATTGATAACCTTGGTTTCATACTGAGGGAAAACTTGCTGCTGTGCTTATCATACCTTCCTCTTGGGGTTCCCCAACGAGCTCGATATATTTTAGGCCATCAACAACTTTTTCTAGCGCCGTTGCCGGGGAGTCAAGGACATCTTCACAAGGGGAGTGCCTCATAACCAATCTCTTTACTTTGTTATTTTTGTTTTGCTTAGTTTCTTTTTGTTTTGTTTGCTTGTTTCTTTATTAAAAACACAAAAAATAGTTTTACTAGTTTGCTTTGTTTATCAAAAACACAAAAAAATTAAGTCTCCTTTAGTTGTTACCTCTTCCTTAGCTCACCATGTTGATCCCTAAATTCACCCTGAAAGACCTTTCAATAGGTAGTGGTTCAATAATTGGAAAAGATAATATTGAAGAATTCTTTAATCATGTTAGTAAACATGAGGATATTGAGGATAGATCCCTTGCAGAACTTGGTCCAAACTGTGAGATTGCTGCAGCTTCTTTAGTTCACATGTTGGAAGCTAGGTTTGTTAACCTTAACCCCTTAATGCAAGTAATGTTTCTTAAACTTAAAGAAATTGAGGACCCTGAAAAGAGGGACTTTATTCTTGAAACTTTGCTTAAGGAATTCTATGATGTTGCCAAGGAAGCTAGAAAAGTCTTTGAACGTTTCAATATGCTAGGATCATGTGTAGATGTTGTTGGTACACGAGAAAATATGAACAAAACTGAACCTAGTGGGGAGGAAACTAAGATACCAATACCCTTTAAACTAGTAGCAATACATGAAGCCATAGAAAAGAATCTTGATTGGATTGTTCCTGAAAACCCTTTTGATGAAAGTAGTGAACCTAAGAGCATTTAGAGAGGATCCTCTAGAACTTATTTGGATGATATACCTTGTTGCCTTGTTGAAAATATTTCTGGTATTAATCTTAATGCTTCTTCATTTGAGAATACTTGATTCTTTTTCTTGCTTCTTATGCCTAACTTAAAGGCGTTAAAAAAGTACTTATTGCGAGATAACCCAAAAGTTTTAGATGAGTATTGGAAGTTATTACTTCAGTAATAACCGCTCCTTATCCTTTTTATTTGCTTTTTGTGCCAAGAGTAACCTCTAATGAGAGAGAAGAAATGATTGGGAAAGTTGCTGTCCCGAAACAGATTTCTGTGCTTCACCGTAAAAAATCGTGTAAAATCTCTGTATGTCCTTTTAAGGTGTGAATTTTTGTGCTTCTGCCCCAGATTGTTATCTACCTTTCATTAGTTCAGCACTTTTTTATTTGAGCAACAGAAGGTCTTCGAAACAATTCGTCTTTAACTGCTGGTCTATTTTGACAGATTTCTGCCATTTTCTGCATTTGCTTCTTATTTGTTCCTTTTTGAGTTCTTTTGGGGAATTGAGCTTTTTGAGGTAAGTGCTACAGTAGCTTGTGTTTTAATGGAAGTTTTATTGGTGTTAGAACTGAACCTTAAAGATTTATTATCTTGAGTGCACTAATGTTGCTAATAAAGATTGTGTGAAGTTTAGTATGAAGGAAAATTTTCAGGTGTATGGAAGGAATGAGTAATGAGATGAAGGATGGACTAAAGCTCAAGCTTGGGGATGCCACGCGTGTCACCCCAAGAAATATCCAAGAAGTACAAGCGTCAAAGCTTGGGGATGCCCAAGGAATCCCCCTCTTCATCAATAAATATCCCAGGTTTCTTCCAAATGCTTCATTTTTATTGTTTCATGCACAGTTGTGTTGTTCTTGGAGCGTCTTCTTTTTCGTTTTCCTTTTGGTTTTTCGTTTGCTTTGTTTGCTTAGTTTGCTGAATAAATTGCTTGGACCCCTTCTTTCATACATTGGTTTTCAAATAGTTTGGTTTGGTTTGGAAAAGAGTAGGAAAGTTCATGCTTAAGTGGTAAAGAGAGCTTGTTTTTTACTGTGGCCTATGCTTTGTCATGCCATGCTTGATATTGTTTTGGCTTTATGCTTAGTATTATTTGCCATAGCATGACTTGTTATAAACAATTGAGATTGCTTAATGTGCCTTGGATGAATCATGCATTGTTTTAGCATATTAAAGCATAGTATAGTGGTTTTCTCCTTTGATGCTTTATTTGGGTTGACTTGGCGCATGCTCACACCATGTTATGACTATCTCAAGTCACCATAGCCTTTATGATCCTTTAGTTTTCAACTTGTAGTATCACTTTATGCTTTGATCGATGATGTTTTGTCGCTCTGCATGATTATGGCCATTATTGCTCTCCTAGTTTGTCGCTCCCAGTCTTTTGCTAGCCTCCGCAACCAAGTATGAGTTCCACTCATGCATCCAACTCCCTACACCAAGTTATTTCAAAGAGTTCACCATACCTACCTACTAGCATATGCTACCAAGTATATTCATGTTTTTGTTTATCTTCCAAATTAAACTTGTTATGAGAAAACTAGTGATTAAAGCTCTCACGAACTTGATGGCACACTTTACTTTTTGCATTTAATAAGCCTGAACCATTGGGTCCTTCTTTTTTGCGTATATGCTTGCTCTTTATAAGTTTAAATTAGCAGAACCATGTATCATGGGAAACGCTTTCAACATTGCACCTGTACTTTGTACCCCGTTGATATCATGTTCTTTTGCGTATGGATCCCGGCGGTGTGAAATAAAAGTGGAACTTATAAGATCATGGAGTTTGTATGTGTGTTAGAGAAACGCCTGGGCCGCTAGCCTAAGCCATGCCTAATCATGGTGGAAACTTGCAACATCACCATAATGAGCACTCTATGAAGCATCCTCAATAAAAACCTATGCAAATAGGAAATAAAAATATCGTTGAGATGCTCATTGTCTGCTTGCCTTGTCATTTTGATTATGGGATAGCTCCTGTATCATGTGCAAGGGGTACCTCGTTGGCAGTTCTTTATGATACACATGTACTTACAATGACAAGAGCTTACTCATGACTAAAGTTGAGTAGCATGAGGTTCGGTCTTCGTAAGTAAGGGGCATGAGATTTCGGTTTATAACTTGTCAAGCATATCCTCTTAGTTGTGTCACTTTAACCTTAATCACTTCAAGATGCTTATGATAGGGGCAATGAGAGCTGAAAGCTATAAGTACCATAATTTTTGGAAGCTCTTTATGAGACTTGAATCCCTACTTCCTTCTATGAAGGCCTTTCTTCCACCATTATATTGAGTCTCCACCTTCTACCTTTATGCACCTACTTTGAGAGCATAGTGGCCATTCTTAGTTCTATGTGCATTGTCCCAAGACTAGTTGATTGATGCATATCTTTATATTGCTTGTGTTAAACTATTTGTATCTAGTCACTCTTATGAACTTTGAAGGTGTCCTATGCATTTATATTTGCTACTCTATGAGGGACAAGCTGAATGCTACTATGCTATGTTTTCTTTATGTGAAACAAACAAACGTCTTGCAAACCATTGTTATTCATGAATCTTTTGTTTGTGCCTTTTCATGTTGCAACATAGTTTCTTTGTCTTATTGCTAGAACTTTGTCTTTCATGCTATGATTGAAGTACTATGATCCTAGCTTTGAATGTTTTACAAATACTTTGATCAAGTTTATGATGGTGCATGTCACCTCAAAAATTATTCTTTTTTTTATCACTTACCTACTCGAGGACGAGCAGGAGTTAAGCTTGGGGATGTTGATACATTGCAAATGTATCTATAATTTTTGATGTTCCATGCTTGGTTTTATCTACTTTCTTGTGTTTTGTCCACACTTTGGAGTACTTTACATATGATTTCTTGGACTAACCTATTAACAAGAGCCACAGTGCCAGCTGCCTGTTTTCTGCTGTTTTTGGTTCCAAGAAGTCATAAAATGAATATTCTCGGAATTGGACGGGACAAAAGCCAAAGTCGCTATTTTACCGGAAGACATCTAGAGCCAGAATACGAGACGGAGAAGGGCTGGGGCCTAGACACACCACCTGGCCGCACGGCCAGGCCTGACCCGCGCTAGGGGGTGGTCTGGTCGATCCTAGCACCCCCTCGGCCTCTCCTTCCGCCTATATATTGCCTCCAATACCAAAACCCTAAGTACCCGATCAAAAATCCACGAAAGAGTATGTAGCCGCCGTCATCTCCATCCCTAGACCGGGAGGGATCTGAAGCTCTTCCCAACACCCTGCCGGAGAGGGGAATTCACCCTGGAGGCCTTCTTCATCATCATGCAAGCCTCCGGTGTGATGCGTGAGTTGTTCATCTCTAGACTACGGGTCCATGTAGTAGCTAGATGGCTGGTTCTCCTCCTTTGTGCTTTCCTATCTAGATCTTGTGGGCTCCATTCATGATCAAGATCATCTATTTGTAATCCATACATGTTGTGTTTGCGGGGATCCGATGGATATTGAGATGCTATTTTAGATTGATTATTGATTCTATCATGTCTTTGTTATTTGTAATCTTGCATGCTTTCTATTGTTAGTAGCTATCTTGGCCAAGTAGATGCTAGCAACTCCAAGAGTTAGTATTTATGCTCGATAGTGGATTCATGCCTCTGGTAATCTGGGGAAGTGACAGAAATCTCTAAGGTACTAGATGTGTTGTTGCTACTAGGGAGAAAACAACAATCCTTTGTTCATAGAACAATCGTATTGTTTACTTTACACGCAATTCGTAAGGCAATAATCTATTGCTTGCAACTTAATACTGGAGGGGGTTCGAATGATAACCTGAGGTGGATTATTAGTCATAGATGCAGTTGGATGGCGGTCTATGTATAATGTTGTAATGCCCAATCAAGTCTCAAAGAAGTCAAGATGATTAGTATATGCTTGTATGATTTCTCGATGTTTGTCAATTGCCCCGCTGTAATTTGTTCACCCATCATGTTATCTATCTTAAGGAGATCCACCTCTAGTAAACTATGGACCCCAGTCCTTTCTTTTACATACAATCTACAAACTGTTTACTGCTTTGTGTTTACTTTCTGCAAACTATTACTTTCTTCCATTCAATACGTTTAATCCTTTGTTTTCAGCAAAATCGGTGAGATTGACAACCTCATCGCAAGTTGGGGGCAAAAGTTCTGTGGGTGTGTTGTGCAGGTCTCCACGTTGCTGCTGGCACCGGTAGTGCGCCCTTCCAACGTTCAGCTAGCTACACCTTTGGGGTGTTTCCTTGCTCCTACTGGATTGAGAACCTTGGTTTCATACCGAGGGAAAACTTGCTGCTGTGCTCATCATACCTTCCTCTTAGGGTTCCCCAACGAGCTCGATATATTTTGGGCCATCAACAACAACCATACCAAAGAAGAAGCCACTTGGGAGCGAGAAGATTACATTAGGACTGAGTTCCCAGATCTCTTTAGTTCCTAGTTTTCTTTCTTAAATCTCGGGACGAGATTTTGTTTAAAGGGGGAAGGTTTTTAACATCCCAAAACTTTAATCCAAATGATCAAGATCAAATCTACCCATATTAGGGTTAACAAAAACTTTTTTTTCTATTTAAAATCTTTAAGCATTCATATGTGTGTGTATTTAAAATAGGAGTTGTTTGAAATGCCATGATTGAGTGATCTATTGGTTGTAAAATGGTTCTATGATGAATGTCACATCATCTAGATCATCCCCAAGCAAATCCCAAAGAAAAAGAAATCAAAAAGAATTAAATAAGGAAATGGTCACTTTTGCCATTTTAATCACCTCGCCCACTTTGGCTATTCCTAGCACTCAAATTCAAATAGAAACAATTGTGGATCTTTGCACCCCTTGCTAGTACAAGTAGTGATGTGCCAAGGCCCACTTTGTGTCATCCCAAAAACATTCAAACTCTAATTTTAAATGACATTTGAAAATTGAATCTAGTTCATATGTCTAGATCACACTTTTTCAAAAACCAACCAAATGAATTCCATTTAACAAATCCTAGCAACCACAGTCTACCAAGCATTAGATCAAGGCACCCACCAAAAATATTTCAAAAATTCAAATAAAAGTTTCATGCGGCCATTTGGTCGAACAGGTGGCAGGCAAGATTTTTCTGCCTAACTAATACTGTTTAGTGATCAATGCATTGTCGAGTTTGTGGCCTCCATTTGGTCCCCCTGTCTCCCCAGCTCTAACCAAACCCTCACCGGCCTACCCCTTAGCCTGGAGCAGCAGTTGCGTGCCTCCCATTTTTGGTCACCGCCAGCCGAGCATGCGCAGCTCGTAGCAGACCACACCGTGCCAAACCAGCTTGTCCACTAGCTCCGCCCAACCCTACCGCACTTCCCTGTCCCGTCCCCGAGAGCAGTCAACCCCTAGACCACCTCTAATCGCTCGCGCCCATGCCTCTCTGCGTGCAGCCAGAGCGCGCCAGAGCGCCCTCACCGCCAGCATGCCACAGACCGCGCCTCGACACCAAACCGCGCACGCCGCTCCGCCTTGACCCCCTCACCCCGCCACACACGGCCGTGCACCGCCGCGCGACCCACAGTCGCCGGGAGCCACGTCGAGAACCGCCTCTATCCCTCAGAGCGCGGGAAGCCCCCGACCAATTGCCACCGCCCCTAGCGTCTCCATTACGCCATAGAGGACCGGCAGCAGACCGCCCACTGTCCTCCTACCTCGCCCACGCCGATAAACCTCTATGCCATCGTCACCAACGAGCTCCGCCCACACCCTTCGGTCCCCTCGTGGAGCCTATATAAGGAGGCCACCCCCAGCCTCAATCGCCACACCATTTCACTCCCCTCTCTCCACTGATTGTTTCCCCTCTCTCACTGGAGCCGCTCGAGTAGCCCATCGCCGAAATTCCGCCAGAGTTAGCCGCAGTAGAGGAGGAGAAGGCCCTGTCAATTTTGTCCACCTCAGCCCTTGCCGCGACCTCGCCTGAGTCCGCCGTCGTCCACCAGTTTGTTTGACCGCCTCGCCGCACTAGCTGGAGCCCTAGTATGTCCGCACCGTACCCCCACCGACCACGTTAGGGTTCAGTCTCGTCGGCGACGTGTCCGTCGCGACGACAACCGTGAGCCGTTTATCCAGGATCTAATCATGTGGTCCTTATCGCCCGTACCGCTTCGCGTTTAATGAATCACTGACAGGCGGGACCCACTTGTCAGCAGCCCTCAGCACCGCGGAGTGTACACGGGCCGGTCCATTTAGTTTCCCGCGCTGACCTAGTAATTCAAATATATGTTTTTCCATTTTAATTAAAACTTAGTTCTGTCCCTTAGTTCAAAAATCAATTCAGAGAGTTATACAAATCCAAATTAAGTGATTCCAATTTTGTTGGAAAGGTAATGAAAATCTCTATCCAAGCCCGTTGGATTTAAATCATTTAGAGTTAGATATCTCTCCTAGTAAAAATAACAAGACAGAAGCTTTTGCACATTCAAACATTTTTCTAAAATCAATCATAATAGATTTTGAGTTGATTCAACTCTCAAAAATCACATTTAACCATACCTATCTGAATATGTAATAATATTAAGGTTTGCATGCAGTGACTTTGGACTAGTACCAAAATAATGCTATATAGGCATTTCTAGTCACTTTAAATCATTAATTATTAAACTTGAACTTATTAAAATGTGATCCAACATTTAAATCACATTACCATATGTTAGAATATGTGGTGATAACATGTGTCCACATGATCCCATATTTTAATTGGAGAATATTAAATCTTAGTTAATTTCAATGAGTAGAAATTACTTTTCTCAAATAAAATAAATGAAACTAGTTCATTAAACCTTGTGATGTTTGTGATGGTGTTAGATCATCAAATGTGTACCTTAGTGTGCTAAGTAGACTAGTTAAGCATTGTTTGGTGATTGTGTATCCCGTATGTATTTATAGACGATAGTACCGACCAAGCTTTCGAGGAGGAGTTCTACCAAGAGGAGGAGGAAGAAAACTTCAACCACTGCACCAACCAAGGCAAGCTATTATTGGCAAGCTAATACTTGCAAGCCATCATTAACAATGCAAGCTAACCCTTGCAAGCTAGACAACCTAAGCAATATGCAATAGGCATGCTTTGGTTATACTTTTGACTTATACCTACTCCAAGTTTCATTTACAAGCGTTGTTTTCTTCTACTTTACCAAATTTCTTTACTTTATTTATGGGTAGCATAAAGAGTATAAAACTTGACCTATCTAGTTAGACTTAGATGTCATTCTATGGTATGAGATTGACATTAGTATCCCACATTAGTGACCACTCTTAACCTAGTAGTTTAGAGCTAAACCAAAACTTGATTTACTTTAGATGGGAATACTTGGTGAAAATGACTTGTGAAAACCTTGGAATGATGAGTCATTCTATTGAGATGTTTTAACATGTGTTGAGAAACACAAATGGTTTATGATGATGATGAAAATGTTGAGGTATGAGCCTTAGCCCTTTTTACAAAACTGATGGTTGGGTTCGGATGCGATACCATTCCAATTTTACCGTACAACCACAATACCTGAATTGGGTAAGGCTTAGCCGGAAGTTTATATGCATTAGTATTAGTTCCCTCGCGGGAGAGGTTTGAGCTGAGGCTACCTCTCAATGTTGTCCACCTATGCAGTGCCCAAGATGACAGATGGTCATGGTTGGGAGGCCATACTCATAGGAGAGGTCCTTATACTAGAGTGTGTAAAGGAAATGTTATGTTTGATTATCTGCATACTAAGTATGATGATTCAGGGTTATCCCTGACAGATGTATCGAATCTTGTGGTGAAAGTGTACCACCTCTGCAGAGTGTCAAACTATTCGAATAGCCACGTCCGCGATTATGGACAGTTGGAGTGGCCATACTGTTCCGTTGTTAGATGTTTTCAAAATGACTTATGAAATGAATTGTGACTTGACTTGACTACAACAGAGTTGTGACTATGACAATTAAGTTCCCACTTATGTGTATTCAAAGTTTATTTATCTTTCTTTGTTTCTGAACTCAGGTTAGGTTTGAAATTTAACTTTACAAATAAACTTATAGTTAGCATTCCTACTAGGACTATCAGAATTGTTAGTGGTAGTTTGCGAGTACTTAAAGAGTACTCATGGCTTTTGTCCCTGGCTATTCCTATGGCCAGACTATGAGGAGGACTACCCTGAAGGAGGACAACATGACGGCTACGACAACTAGGATCGTCTCCCATCGTCAGCATTGCCTGTGACTCTGAAGATGGACCCCACCGGTACGCTATTTATTCCGCTACCTGATTGTACTAAAACTCGATCATGAGATCCTTTATTTGTGTAAGACCTTATTATGGTTTGTAATGGATGATATACTGTGATATCCAATCTGTTATGTCTCGCAAAAATGGTAATCCTGGAATTGCGATGTATGGCATAATAGGCATCTGGGATTAAAAATCCGGGTGTTGACATTTATCATATATGATACATAGGAATAAGTTCATGAATAGTATCTTACTCAAACCATCCGAATAATATTAGCAGGCTTCCACACCTTAGCATTTAACAGTTCATAAAAGATCACTCTCAAAATGATGTAAAGGTATTCAGTTCAACCGAATGAGTTAGCGGGGTAGTCCCAAGTGTTTTAGGATTAACATATTCACTTTGGATTCAAAATCTCAAAACGTCTCTTTGTCTTACTACAATATAGTGGTGTATGCCTATTTGCTCTTTGCACATTCGCTCTTTTTCTTCTTTCTTTTCTTTTCTTTTATATATATGCTCACACTTTTGTTTAAGTGTTGTGCAAAGGAGCTAGCCATACATTCCACTTCATGTAGGAATTCAAAGTTTAACGATCTTAATTACCAAATTCCAATTATATATGAAGCAATCTTTATAGCTTGAATATTCTACCTCGTCTTGTTCTCACTCTAATTTGATAGCACTTTTAAGTTTCCTTTGTTCAAGGTTTCTTTTCCGACTTAAATGATTAGATAATTTTTCTTTCTTTGTAAATCAAACCATGTACTCACAACATATTGACCAAATTTTCTTTGTATGTGCCATTAATACCAATGGTGTGGAAGACTCCTATTGCTATCATCAAGTGCAAGTAAAATTATACTCAAGCCATTCATATATCCAATAGGACAAACACAAACTTAATATTGCTCCATATATGATAATAAACTCGGAATTTCATAAAAGGGATCGACTATTCCTGAAGGGAATTCTAATGATGCAAACTTTATTTCTAGTTTGAACTAATGCAAAACTAAAATAGTAATGTAAAACTTATAAGATAGATTATAAGGTCCTAAAGATCTCTCCAAGCTTGGAATCAATCCAGGCGGGATCAAATAATCCCTTGTGATTATTTGATACCATGATTATTGTAGATCACTGTGGCGCCATGGCACGCGATATCTTCTCTTCACGGGCCAGCCTAAGGCAGAGGGATTGATTGTCAGCCTCTAATTATTTAACACGCATCATGTTGAAAAGATTATTCCTCTCCAGCACTTTCACTTGTTGTTAATGAGCTCACTGTTATCTTGAAGGGTTTGAATCGCCTTAAGACTCATAGAAAAACCTAATTCGGTTGTCTGCTTAATATCTTCATCATGTTTATCAAGATAAAGTCGCAGCAACCGAAGATGTTTGGGTGTCCCCGATGTCTCCTTGTCCATCTCTTCAATCTTCAGCTCGAGGGATTTCAACTCCCTCTTCTGACGTTCATTTTCAGCATCGAGGAACTCCATAGAGATGATCTTGATCTCCTTGCCTTGCTCGCTATTTCCCCCGATCTCCATAGGAACTTCTCTCCTTGGCTTCTGTCCCTTGGTTTGCGTGTCCTCACATATGAATAAGAGGTACATTGGTTTCTAGAGATTATGATTAGAGAGAGACAATGGCAGTATATAAGGGGGGTCAGAGGTCGGTAAAACTCGCGAGAAATACCAAATTCACGCCCAAGAAAAGAATTTTAACATAATAGGGAAAGAAATCGTGGATTTGGAGAAGTCCTGCCGTGTAACGACCAAATATACGGGCGCGGACTGTATAGCTCTGGCTGTATAGTTGGTTTTGGACACATATTTCCAAATATCTCGAGTCCAGGTCGATTAAGTTACCGACTTGGAACCGACAAAACCGTTTCTTGGCAATATCAAAAACGAAAAGGAAATCGAAAAATGTTTGAGAGTTTAGCGACCAACTATACGGTGGGAGGATTGTCTCCGGCCATATAGTTGCGACCGTATAGATCCAGACATCAAAAATCGAAAATGTCTGAGAGTTTAACGACCAACTACACGGCGGGAGGATTTTCTCCGGCTGTATAGTTGCGACCGTATAGATCCAGACAATTTCGCAAAGAGGGTATAGAAGGTTTAACGACCAACTATACGGTCGGAGATTTTTCTTCGGTCGTATAGTTGCGACTGTATAGTTGATAAAAACCTTCAGAAACTTCAGAAAAACATGATGAATTCAAAGGCAAAAATTTCAGAGTAAAATTTGTGAAAACAAATCACTTATTTGAGGAAGAACACTTACCTTGCACTTATCATT
Source organism: Avena eriantha (assembly GCA_910589775.1). Taxonomy (NCBI): domain Eukaryota; kingdom Viridiplantae; phylum Streptophyta; class Magnoliopsida; order Poales; family Poaceae; genus Avena; species Avena eriantha. Next base: position 101,650,461 of record OU342746.1, on the reverse strand, counting down.
TACTTATTCGGGGATGATAAGCTCCTCCAACAACAAAGACTTCTTCTCTTTTGGAGGAATTGGCCCAAATTCATTTAATAATTCTCGTAAATAAAAATCACTAGGACTAAAGTTCCTCCCAATAAGATTGGTGTCTTGCTGGGTGAATATGGACACTGCATCCAACATCTTTATTACTTGCCTCTACATAATCTGCAACTCAAATTTTTGAAGTAAAAGGATCCAACTGATCAGTCTTGGCTTATGATTTTTTCTCTCAAGGAGTTCTTTTAAACCATCACGATCTGTATGAACTCTTACTTTTGCATCATCTATATAAGAACGAAATTTATCACAAGAGAAAAATACAGCAAAAAGTTCCCTCTCTTCCTTAGGATAATTCTTTTGAGCACTATTAAGAGTTATACTAGCATGATGTATAATATTAAATCTACAACCCATATGTTGTCCCAGAGTTACTCCTATAGCATCATCACTAGTTTCACATATTAAGTCAAAAGTCATATCCCAGGTAAGTGGTTTAATGATAGGAGCATGGGATAAAGCATATTTAAGTTTATCAGCGGCTACAAGACATTTATCATCAAAATTGAATCTTACTCCCTTTTGCAGAAGGTTAGTCAAAGGTTTAGATATTACAGAGAAATTCCTAATGAACCTTCTATAAAACCCACATGACTAAGGAAACTTCTTATACCTTTTATATCCCTAGGCTGTGGCATTCTCTCTATGGCCTCAACCTTAGCTCTATCCACTTCAATCCCCTTACCTGATACCTTATGTCCAAGGACTATACCTTCTTTGGCCATAAAATGGCACTTCTCCCAGTTTAGAACAAGATTGGTTTCTTCGCAATGCTGCAAAACTCTTTTGAGATTATCCAAGCAACTAGTAAATGAAGTTCCATAGACAGAAAAGTCATCCATAAATACTTCCATTATCAGTTCTGTAAAATCCGTAAAAATAGCCGTCATGCATCTTTGAAAATTAGCTGGAGCATTATATAAACCAAAAGTCATGCGACGGTAAGCATGTAAACCATAAGGACTAATGAAAGTTGTTTTAAGTTGGTCATCAGGATGAACAACTATTTGAGAAAAACTAGAATATCCGTCCAAGTAGCAAAAATGAGTGTGGGTTGCTAACCTCTCTAAAGTTTGATCCATGAACAGTAAAGGATAGTGATCTTTTCTAGTTTCTTTATTCAATTTCCTGAAATCTATACACATGCTATGTCCAACAATAGTTCTAGTAGGTATCAATTCATTGTTTTCACTACGAACAATAGTAAAACCGCCCTTCTTAGGGACATAATGAACATGACTTACCCATTCACTTTCTTTTACAGGATAGATTATACCTACGTCCAATAGGCATACTATTTCTTTTCTTACCACTTCCTTCATTTCAGGCTTCAGTCGTCTATTAAATTCCACAACTGGTTTAGCACCTCCCTCCATGAATATTCAATGGACGATTATCATGGGACTAATGCCCTTCAAATCATCCACTGAGTACCCAAAGGCCTTGCGATGCTCCTTAAGTATTTTCATGAGTTCTTCTTCTTCGTCCCCTGAAAGTTTAGCACTAATAATAATAGGAAATTTCTTTGTATCATCTAAAAATATGTATTTAAGATTATCTGGTAGAGTCTTCAATTCCGGGGGTGGTAATTCCTCGTCCCCTCTCTTTTATGGCTCTTTGAAAGCCTCATTAGTTGGAGGCCCTATAATGGGAAGTGAATCAAATTCACCTTCTAATTCTTCTAGGGACTTGTCCTCCATAACCATTTCTTCATAATTTAAGTCTTCATTTATTTCTTCTTTTTGATCACTAAAGGAGAGAGCTATTATTTCCTCAATAGTTTTCTCTTTCTCTTCTTCTTGTATTTGTGGAGGTCTGTCTTTAAATTTGGAAAATTGGAATTCTTTTTCCGCTTCCCCAAGCTTAAGAGACACAATCTCCTTTTTGAAATCAACTTTGGCACCTACATCACTCAAAAAGTTTCTTCCAAATATAATTGGGCAAAGAGTGTCAGCTGCATATCAACAACTACAAAATCGATAGGAAAGTTATTATTGCCAATTGTAACCGTTGCATCTTCAACTACTCCCATTGGAATTCTAAGAGTTTTATTGGCTAACATGATCGTCATATCAATATTTTCAATTGTAGCTGGTTCTATTTTTTCTTTTATATTTAAATAAAAATCATAATATATAACATTAACTTCGGTGCCAAAATCGCATAAACCATAATGCGAGGTTTCCTTAAATATGCGGGGAAGAATAGGCTTACCCACATCTTTTACCTTTGTTTTACCTTCAACCAATACAGAAGTCTCTTTATCAAGTTCAACTATGTTACAATGTGCGTACATAGCCATAATTTCTTCCTTGGTTACCTCTTCGTCTTTGGTTTCTTCCAGATGTTCCTCAACTTCTGGCATACTTTCCTCTTCCTTCTTCTCCTATACTGCTTTGATCTGTTCATATTCAAAAATATGCTTATGTGCAGTGTTAGGGAAAGGTATCTCATATATTAGTTCTAGGCAGGCTGGTGTTGCTTTAACTTCGCTCTTCTTGTCAGGTTCGGGTGGTGGATCATACTTGACCAAACCCTCTTTTGGAGCTTTGACGCGTTCTGTAAAAGATTTAACAACATGCAACACAAGATCTGAATCCAAATAAAGTTCTTTAGATGATTCTTTAACGTGGCCCTTTTTATTATAGTCATGAATACAATCATTATCTATTTCTATGCCTTCTTCGCTTCCTAGACCAAAGTTCCATGAAACTCTATGATCGTGAATTCTATTAAGTAAATCTCAAGCTTTAGTTATAGGAAGATTCATAAAGGCTCCTCTCGCGCAAGAGTCTAGTTCAATTTTATTAGGTTCAATTAAACCACCATAAAAGATATGCAGTAAATACCATTCAGGCAAATCATGATGAGGAAATAGATTAAGTAAATCTTTAAATCTGATATAAGCTCTTACTAGTCCTTCATTAGGACGGTTCTTCCAAGTCATTATAAGATGCCTGATTCCAAAAGATTTTGATAATGGATAATATTTTGCTAAAAACTCACTGGCTAAATTATCCCAAGTAGTAGTGGCTTCTGGGGGTAGAGATCTATACCATGAGAGAGGTGTACTAGTCAAAGTCTAACTAAAAAGTTTAACCCTTACCTCATTAGCGATATAGCCCGGTAATTGGCAAGTTCCACATATATCTTTGAAACATGCAATATGCTCATATGGATCGAGATCTTCTTAATCTCCAGTAAATTGCTTCTTGTGTAGAATACCAAGTAGTAGAGGATTTATTTAAAACCCCCTTGTCTTCTTGTTGGAATTGTCTCTTTTATAAATATCATAGGGCTTCCCAAAGTGGCTGAGTGGGTTAGCACTAGCCATATGCTCAAACTCCATCATGTTGGTGAAAACCTGTAACTCAAAACAAAACTTAGCAAGACAAAAATAAATAAGCAAAAACTAAAAGACCTACAACGCTTAGCTCCCTGGCAACAACGCCATAAAATAGCTTGATGACTGCAAGTGCACAGATCATTTGTAGCTAGTTTCGAAATAAAGATATCGATCCCACAAGGAGCAGGAGTCTGAAGTCTAATAACTCTTCTAATAAATACTACAATAGAAATGCTAAATAAAGTTCTAAGTAACAAGATAAAATGCGAGTATTGTGTAAAAAGGTGTTTTGGGTTTTTGGTATAAGAGAACAATAAGTAAAGTAAAACAAATGAACACAGAAAGTAAGTATCGCTTATGTAAAAGAGATTGGAACTGCAATAGGAAAAAAGGCATTCTCAAGGAGTAGCGGATACACCTCTAGCATTATAAAGGACTAAGGTAAAGATTATTATCATGAACATTCTCAACTATGTGTGTGTGGGAGGAACTCCGTATTTGGACAAATAGGCAGCAACTACTGCTCACATCATCCTCATAACCACATTAGTCAGCAATCAACATCAATTGAATTACTGTGCTATTAAGGTACTTAATCCTCTATGACGTATCGTATGGCATGGATAGTGTTCCGTGAGTTTCCTCGGTTCCCAAGTTAATACGTAAGTGGTGCCAACAACTTTATAGTCACTGTAAGTGTTAACACACCTCCGTCTACCAACAAGTAGTTCCCTCCATCAAGTCCCCATAAGAGGCAAATATTGAGAGGTCGACTTCTCCCAACATCAAGATGAAGAAAATCTAACACATGGTCACATCGATGAATATCATAATAAACTTTATCTTATTTCAATCTCATACTAGGGTTTTTACATCTCCCCAAGAACTAATGATCTACTCAGACATGGAGGCAATCAACATCATGGAAATAACAATGGAATGTATCATAGATGAATAGTACTTGTATAAATCCATGACGAGTACGGAAATTACAACAAGATCTAGACAAGATGTAGATGAGATGGATGGAGATGGTGGTGATGCAGCGGTTGATGATGAAGATCGATGCCTTAGCCTCTCAGATCTACGCAGGGCGAAGATGGATCCCGGTGGACGAGTTCACCCTCCATATGCCTTTCGGAGGTGAGGTTTTGGCGATTTCTGGTTGTTCTCTATGTCGTCTCTCCGATCCAGTTGCATAGGGTGAAACTATTTGAGGAGGCGGTGGCGGCGCCAACTATACGGCGGGAACTATACGGCTGGAAAATTATTCCTACTTTATAGTTGGTCGTCAAACCCTCTAGACGCCTCGATCACTTTGGGTTTTCTTCTGGTGTTATTGATATTTCCCAAATAAGCGATTTATGTTGTTTTTGACTCCTTTTCTCTGCAGTACAACTGCTCCAAGAATTGTGTCCATTGTATCTGTTGGGGATATACTTTCCGGGTATCCTCACAGTTCCTCATTGACCAGGGTGGCCCACTTCGGGTTAGAGCTTTGCTTCATGGGCGGCCTAGTCAGGGAGAAAGACGGAGTCCAATCCGGCTATGGGAGGGCCCAGAAGACTTACCGACTTAGACCCATAATGTTACTTGTAGTTCAAGATGTACTCTGTAACCAACTCTTAGTCGTAGCCGGATATATCTCTCCTGTAAACCCTAGGCCGGATATCTATATAAGCCGTCCTAGGGAGAGCCTTTAGGACACCTCAATAGTCTACAATCTCAACTTGCACAAGCGATACCATTGTAACCCATATTCCGGCTCTACCGTATTACTGGATTGCTAGCAGGAGTATGATCCGTCCAAAGCTGGCAGATTCGAACCTGGGTAAACTTGTGTGCTCACCGTCCCAGAATACCGTACGTCTCACACCCCTCTCTTCCGCACACCTCGAGGACCCCCTCATGGCGTACTTGTCCTCAATCCGACGACAGTTGGCGCCCATCGTGGGGCAAGTGAGCTACGGATCTGCGTTTTGAGCGGAATCTGCAAGAATCAGAATCGGCGAGACTATCGCCGCCGGTCGCATCCTCTACACCAGCGACGTCCCTCTCATCGTTCTCGACGAGACTTGGATTCCGGCAAGTGAGGCTGTGACTGCCTACACAATCATGTCTTTTGGCGAGATCGATGTTTACATCGGTTTCGCTGAACCTGCCCAACCCACCTCAGCGGTGATGATAGAGGCAGAAGAATTTTCTAGGTCCCCTTTGTCCGCGGAGGCGGCAGAGTTTCGGATCTCAGAAAACCCTAATCCCACCCAGCCTGCACCAATTGCGGAGATAGTGGAGAAATCCGAGCCTGAAGAAGACCTTGCAGACCAAGTCGAATCTGGAGTGGATCTCCCTAGAGAAGCCGGATCCTAGATCGACCCACCCATGGAAGTCGAAATCCAGGAGGAGCATATCAACGACACTGATTCCGGCTCTGACGACGCTGGGACAGACAGGACTTTCCTAAGGTACACACTAAGATGTATGATACTGCAAGGCAAAAGCGCAGATGCAATCCTCGAGACCAACAAAAGTTTCGACATGGCTGATCGTGAAAGCCGCAGGTACCTCAGGAAGCACGCATCGCACTTCGTCGGATATGTAGGATCCGGATCTGGCTCTGCCGATGCTGGAGAAAACACCAACTGTGTGTTGGAGGCAATTGGATCAAACGCCGACATTCCCGCATCCTCGGATGAATCTATGACGTCGGCAGATTTCCGAAAGTTCTCCGTAGAATATGAAGAGGAGTATAACTCCAAAGCTGCAGAAGAAGGAGAAGCCATGGATGAAGGATCCGGGGAACACTCTCCCAAAGCACAGGATGACATGGACGTCAGAGATAATCCCGAGGTCCAGATGTCTGAAAGTACCGATCAGAGCTTGACTCTGGGAAATGGACCTAAAGCCGTCTTTGCTACCGGCGCTGCCAAGAAGGCAAAGAAGAAGAACAAGAAGAACAAGACCCCGACAAAAGACCCTCTGACAGAGGAGGTGATTGCCGAGGAATACGAGGAAGACTCGGATGGAGCACTTATCACAGAAGAGCCGAAAAAAGAAGCATCGGTGGATGGACACGTGATCATCGAAGGTGCACGTAAACTCATCGATACCGCATTAACCACGCCTATCCCTACAGCCGCAAAACTTACTGCGGATGAGCTGGACGAAAGGGCGCAGGCCCTTGAAGCGCGTCGTCAACAACTCCTCGATGAAGCCAAGAACAACGAGGTGGAGAAGAAACGCATGTCAAACAAGGACTACATGTCTAGGTTACATCAGAAGACACGGAAGCTTCACACAGATGACGACCAATTCCCACATGTCCGTGCCGTCCTTTTTGGAGATGAGATGGGTAAGCCACGGAAAGATAGCAATGGAGATTGGGTTTACCCAACCCTAGTACAGAATACCGTGGCGGCCCGAGAAATTCCATCGGCTAATCCAGGACCGGAGGAGATCCGTTTGGGTATCAAATTACTCAACAAGGGACTGGAGCAGCAAAAGGTCGCCCTGTCCGGAAGTCAAAAACTGGTCTCGGATTCTAACCAATGTCGCACAGATCCGGCATGGGCTGGCGTAAGATCCCATTACGTTCGGACGCAGTATCATAACCCCGAACGACAGGAAGACAATTATTCAAGAACCGGATCGTCATGACAGCATCACAGAACTACCCGTAACTAGAGCAACGTCGCTCCAGAAGCCGAGAAAGATGCCATTGCTGCACTGAATCTGAAGAACCCTCCCCGACGAGAGTCCAACGATCGAAGGGGAGAAGATAAAGAGAAACGTCGGGAGGAGGATCGTCAAAAAATGCCACCTCCTAGACATGCAAGTCGTCCGGCTGAGCCTCACCGTGGTGGGAACGACGGACGAAGGAACGACGGGAACCATGCTGGTACGAGCCAACATGGGGCTCGTCGTAGTCAAGATCCTCCCCGGAACCGGAATAATGATGCTCCGGACGGAGGCCAGCGATCAGCCAGAAACAATTCAGCTACCCCACCCTCTCCACCAAGCAGCCATCACAACGGCTCCCAAGGGGGACAAGGAGGACGACGTGGCGGAGGAGGTGGCGGCAGAAGCCGAAGTCTGGCTCCAAGGCACCGCAGCCACAACCGACATTCGGGACGATCTCTGTCCCCGAGCGACGCAAGGCACAAGATCAATTCCAACATAGAGGCGCGGCACTATGAAAACGATGATATGTACGTGGTCCCAAAGTGCTTCGGACCACGCATCAGAGCTACAAGATTCCTGGAAGGATTCGCTATCTCAAGGCACATCCAAGCCTACGACGGCATTGCTCGGCCAGATACTTGGCTACAGGATTTTTTCCCAAGCTTGCTGCATCGCCAAAGGCAGAAACAGCCTGGTCGCAACCCGATACCTACCACTTATGTTGCGGAAGACGGCGCGATCATGGCTCAATGAACTTCCGGAGAACACCATCCATAACTGGTATGACATGCAAAGTGCGTTCTTTTGGAATTTCGAAGGCACATATCGGGGGCCCTGTTCGGTCGGAGACCTACAGCGTTGCACCCAGAAAGCCGGAGAAACTTGTCGGGATTACCTCGGACGATGGATCGACACCAAAAACTCCTGTGAAGGAGTAAACGATCAAACCGCGATTGAGCTTTTATCGCAGGACTCCCAATTGGTCTACTACGTCACCGCTTGAAGTGTGACAAGGTCACTAATTTGGGAGAGATGATAGAAACAACGAGCAAGTATGCAGATGCTGACGATGATGCAGAGGGATTACTTAATGTCCTCGCTGTACCTCAGTCAGCAAAGACAAAGCAACAAGCTCAGAAGCGCAAAAATACCGCGGAAGAAAAACCCAACGCGGAAACAGCGGTGGTTAGGGTCTGGAGGACGAGGAGGACGTGGCGGAGGCCGCGGGCATGGCCGTGGGACCTCAAGGGTCCAAGGTAGAGGAGAACAACAACCAGGCAAAACCTACTCTTGGGCCGACATTGCCAATAACCCATGTGTGCATCACCTAGATGCCAATGGGGTCTCGTCCCACACCAACGCTGAATGTCGTTTTAATGACGACATAAAAAGAGATGATACCGTAGGCTATAAAGCTAAGCGGAAGAAGGGAAAGAAAATCCCGAAAAGGACAAAGAGACCAAGGAAGATTCCGACATGGAGGAAGCTGATGCTTCATATCCCAAGCCGGAAGGGAAGAAGACTTTTCCCACCAAAAAGGACACTTACGTCACCTTCCTCGGATCTCAACCAGCAAAAGTCAAGAAAGTAGTTCTCCACGCTCAATGCAACAGTTCCGGCTGTCCCCCAATATCTGGACTGGTCGGAAGTGGCAATCACATTTGACCGCGCTGATCATCCGCCTAAGTTGCACAGGCGAGGAAAATACGCCTTAATCGTTAACCCACTTATTGACAATTATGGTTTCTCCAAGACCCTCATGGACGGTGGTAGCAGCATCAATATTCTCTATGTCGAAACGCTACGCCGGATGAAGATCTTGGAAACACAGCTGAACCATAGCTCTGTGATCTTTCACGGAGTTGTCCCAGGAAGAAAAGCTAATTCCCTGGGAGAGATTACTTTGGATGTTACCTTTGGAACTCCAAAGAATTATCGGACGGAGGCACTTTCCTTCGAAGTGGTCCCGTTCAAGAGCGCATACCACGCTATATTCGGACGTCCGGCTTAGTGGGATTTTATGGCTCGTCCGTGTTACATTTACAATATGATGAAAATTCCAGGTCCCAACGGCGTGATCACCATTAGGGGAGACCCGAAGAAAGAGTGAGAGTGCGAGGATGGAAATGCCGCCTTTGCAGAAGCCGTGCTGCACGCCCAGGAGTACCAGGAGATCAAGAAGAGGATAGATCCGTCCGAGATGCCCACAATGAAGAAGGAGGTGACAAAGCCAAATCCAGAGTTCAAGGCATCGGAAGAGACGAAGAAAGCGCCGTTGAAGGATGATGACCCCTCCAAGGTGACCTAGATAGGCGTAGGCCTAAGTAGCGCATAGGAAAGCGCGCTCGTCAAGTTCCTCCAAGCAAATCAAGATATCTTCGCATGGCAGCCATCTGACATGATCGGAGTATCTAGGGAACTTGCCGAGCACTCTCTAAATGTAAACCCGAACGCTAAACCTGTCAAACAGTCCCTACGACGGTTTGGCGATGAAAAGCGTAAGGCAATAGCTAAGGAACTAGCACGGCTCAAGTTAGCCAGATTCATAGAAGAGGTCTTCCACACTGAGTGGTCGGCCAATCCTGTAATGGTCCGTAAAAAGGACACCACTGATTTAAGGATGTGTGTTGATTATACTGCCTTGAACAAGGCTTGTCCAAAAGATCCGTTCGCTCTGCCTAGAATTGATCAAGTTATCGATTCTACGGCAGGCTCGGAACTCCTCTGTTTTCTCGATGCATATTCCGGTTATCACCAAATCCGGATGAAGGAATCTGACAAAGTTAAAACTTTATTCATAACCCCTTTCGGAACCTTCTGTTTTGTTATGATGCCCTTTGGGCTGAAGAACGTAGGAGCTACGTACTAGCGCACGATGCAGCGTTGCCTCCATGACCAACTCAGACGCAATGTACATGCATACGTGGATGATATCGCGGTGATGTCCAAAAAGAAGGAAACACTGATTTCCGACTTGGAGGAGACATTTGCCAATCTACGAAAATACAACATCATGCTTAACCTGAAGAAATGCTTCTTTGGAATACCATCCAGAAAATTGTTAGGTTTCATCGTGTCTCAAAGAGGCATAGAGGTGAACCGAGACAAAATCAAGGCTATACTCAATATTTCCAAGCCAACTCGCCTGAAGGACGTACAAAGACTAACTGGTTGCATTGCTGTAGTCAGTCGGTTTGTAAGCCGGCTTGGTGATAGAGTCGCACCATTATACAAACTCCTAAAAAAGACCAAGGATTTTGTCTAGACTGACGAAGCTGAAGCTGCACTACAAGATCTAAAGAGAGTACTCTCATCTGCTCCTATCCTTGCAACACCGGAACCTTAGGAACCGATGTTGCTTTACATTGCTGCGACAAATAAGGTCGTCAGTATCGTCATGGTAGTGGAGAGACCAGAGGAAAATCAGGAACACCTGGTGCAGCGTCCGACTTACTTTGTCAGCGAGGTCCTAACAGAGTCAAAACAGCGGTACCCGCATTATCAAAAGTTGGCTTACGGTGTTTTTCTAGCATCTCGTAAGTTACGACACTACTTTTAGGAGCATCCAATTACCGTGGTGAGCAAAGCTCCCATGCGAGATATAATCAACAACAGTGACGCCATAGGACGTGCGCCAAATGGGGTATAGAGCTTTCAGCTTTCGATATTGAGTATAAACCTCGGACAGCAATCAAATCCCAGATCCTTGCTGACTTTGTCGCTGATTGGACAGAGACGAAGGAGAATATGATCCTCCCTGAGTCGGAATATTGGACCCTCTTTTTCGATGGGTCTAAGGCTCGAGGGGGCTCGGGGGCTGGCGTGGTGCTCAAATCACCCCAAGGAGACAAAATTTTATACGTGTTGCAGATCCACTTCACAGCGACAAACAATATTGCCGAGTATGAAGCACTGCTGCATGGAATCCGGATTGCTAAGGATATTGGCATCCAACATTTGATGTGTTACGGAGATTCGGATCTTGTTGCTCAACAAGTGTCGGATATTTGTAATGCAAATAAACACATGGCAGCGTATAAAGCTGTCGTGGATGATCTATCTAAATTGTTCGAAGGGTTTGAAATTCAACACATCCCTTGAGCAGAAAATGAGGAAGCAGATGCACTATCTCGGATAGGTTCTGCGCGGAAAGAGGTCCTGGATGGCACTTTTTTAGAGCACCTCAAAGTTCCCTCAATAAAGGGAGTAGATGAGGAATATCCGACCAAATCCGACTCACCTTTGATAGCAGTTCTGGCTGTAATTCCCAGCTGGACTCAACCCTACCTCGATTATCTGGTAGATGGCAAATTACCCGAAGACGAGGTGTTGAGCCGGCAGATTATCCGACGAGCAAAAGCCTATACTATTGTTAAAGGTGAGCTCCATAAACGGAGTGTCTCTGGGGTTTTTCAGCACTGTGTATCTCCAGAAGAAGGAGTGGAAATCTTAAGAGAAATCCACGAAGGCGAGTGTGGTCACCACGCTGCAGCCAAATCTTTAGTGGCAAAAGCTTTTAGACATGGATTTTTCTGGCTTACAGCTCAGGCAGATGCCGAACGATTAGTCAAGACGTGCAAAGGCTGCCAAAAGTACGCCAAGCAAGCTCATGTTCCGGCTGATCAGCTGCGAACAATACCTATAACATGGCCCTTTGCGGTCTGGGGCTTGATATGGTAGGACCATTTAAACGAGCTCCAAGTGGATTTACTCACCTCTTAGTGATGGTGGATAAATTTACAAAATGGATTGAGGCTAAACCTGTCACTAGTTGTGATGGAGCAACAGCCAAAAGATTTGTCGAGGATGTTATAATCCGGTATGGTTATCCGCATAGCATTATCACGGACAATGGGAGTAACTTCTCTATGGGAGAATTGGCTGAATTCTGCAACGAGCAAAGTATCCGGCTTGACATTGCGTCAGTCGCACATCCACAGGCTAACGAACAAGTCGAAAGAGCAAATGGTTTAATCCTACAAGGCCTAAAACCGAGACTCGAAGCACCACTATGACTGCTGCGGGGGCTTGGGTAGAGGAATTACCCTCTGTAATTTGGAGTTTACGAACAACTCCAAACAGGTCAACAGGATACACACCTTTCTTCTTGGTCTATGGCGGAGAAGCATTTCTTCCTAGTGATTTGATTCATACTTCTCCTAGAGTGGCCGCGTATATTGAAGAGGATGCCGAGATTTCTCGACAAAATTATCACGACTTAGTCGAAGTTTGCGTCGTTGCTGAAATGAGATCTATAGCCTATCAGCAGAAGTTACGCAAGTATCATAGCCAGAGAGTTCGAAATAGATCTTTTAATAAAGGTGATTTGGTTCTCCGGCTTGTGCAACAAAGAAAGCACAAACTTTCCCCAGTATGGGAAGGGCCCTTTTTAGTTAGTCGAGTATTGCACAATGGATCGTACTACTTAACTGACATGAGGCCAGTCAAAGAAAGACCTGCTACTAAGAAGAGAAAGAGAGCTGGAGGCAGTACAAATCCAGATGAGTTAGACAGACCATGGAATATTGCTTAGCTACGTCCCTTTTATTCTTAGTTTATCCTTCTTTGTAATCATATATATGTACATGCTCTGAGAGAAATAAAAGTTTTGGTTGCCTCAAGTTTTTCTGAGAAGTTTTTACCATCTTATTTCCGAATGATCATGTCATAGTCGAAAATCCCAGAATGCTTGAAAGTACTTTATGCTCATGTTCGTTCTGGTTTAGATTTCCGATTCTAAAATTGCTACCTTCGGGTATAACTCTAAAATTTCTAGTCTTTACTTTGGTTATTTGTCTGATTGTTGGATGCGGGCATTTTCCGAGTAGTGAATTGTTGGTACTGGAAGCCGGCTTTGTTTCCGAGTTTAAACTGGTTTAGCAATTGGGCTCCATTGCTCGGCAAAGTTTCCGGCGGAAGGTTTAGCCGGCTCACGAAAGGGACGAGGCGGAAGGCTAGATAAACGATAAGTAGAGACAAAAAAATACAAAGTGCTTGTGTAAACATTTCAGGCACACACAAAAAAAATCAAAGCCAAAAGTGCTGGATAGATAAAAAGCTTAGCACTAGCAAAATAAATAGTACTTAATATTTACAAACACATCATGTTTTTTAGGGATAATACAAAAATTTCTGATCTATGATGCAGGAGGAGATGCAGGAGCTACCGGCTCGCTGGTTCCGCCGCCTTGGTATCTTTCTGAGATGTCCGCATCCGAGGTGGTGCATTCATCGTCGGAAACTTCAGCTGTTTCTTCTTGAGGAGGAGGCGGAGTAGCCACGTGGGTGAAGAAGGGGATCTCGTAGCTGGTCAGGTCAGCCACACGACACCCATATCCGGCGCAGGAGTGCATGATGGCTTGAAGGTCCTGCTCCTGGCCGTCCTCATCTACCTTGCAGTACCCTCTGGTCACTTGTCATATCTCCATGTTTCCATGGTGGCTCATGACCATGGTGAGAGCGTTCTGCGCAGCAGTCCGCGCGTAGGACATGTTCCAGTCCCGAACAAGTTGCGGCATCTCCTTGGCCTTGTCCCGCACCTAGAAGTCCGACATGCTGTGTATGTCCGGAATCTTGAGGGCTTCGCCGATATCTTCAAGAGATTGGCGGAAGTCATGAAGCAGGTCACCGACTTGGGTAAGCCGGTGGGTGCGGGGCTCGGTGGAGGAAGAGTCTGTCAAGTTCAGAGGACCTATACACAAAACAAGTTAAGAAAAATCTGACATTGATAGAAGTCGAAGAAAAAGATAAGTCAGACAGATGGAACGTACCGAGAATGACGTCGTCAATCTTGGTCTTCTCCTCCCGGAGACTCTGGAGTTCAACCCGGAGCGCCTGGGAGATGTCCTTCTCTCTGCCAAGCTCATTCTTGAGGTCCGAGATTATTTTATCTTGAGCAGCGATCTTGCGATCACGCTCTTCAGTGGCCATGGAGGAGGATTCAAGGACTTGAGCTATGCTCTTTTCATGATCTGCCTTGAGCTGACCCAGATCTTGGCGAAGCTCCTTGTTCTCCACCACCAAGGTCTTGAGGTTCTCGGCCTCTTCAATCATGGCGATGAATTGTTTCACCAGCGTTGTAAGTCAAAAAGAACAACAGTTCAGAACAAATTCGACATTGAAAATACAAGGACAAGGTTTGAATCTCGGAATGTTTACCTTCGGCTTCATCCTTGGCTACTTTGTGTTCAGCATTTTTATGCCGGAGAGCTTTGATCTCTCTCTGCTTATCGCAAACATTCTTCAGTAATTCCTGGTTATATGAACATACTTTCTGTAAGTCAGAATACCCAAAGTCAGAAAGCTACTTAAGACTCGGGCTAATATTTTTGCTAAATATCAGCACGAGCCTTGGGGGCTACACTAGTTCATTATTTGGCATCCTTATGAAGCATAAACCAGGATTATATATCCTACTTCATGCTTGGGGGCTAGAGGATATGATATAAGATAATGGAAAAAAACAGGAGTTGGAATTCCGACTTACATATTGTTCGTGGGTGAGTTTATCCAAACCCGTGTTCACTTCAGCAGCCACCTTTTCGGCGAGAGTCAGAGGAATCACTGGAGCTGTTGGAAGCTCACCGGTCCTAATCCTCTCGTCGCGAAGGCGGACCTGGGCGAGAAGGTCAGAGAACTTGACGTCCTCTGCTTCTTGCGCTTCTTCTTCGGGAGATAAATGGCTTTTCTCTAGGCATTGCCTGGCTAGCCGCTGGATCTCTTCTGCAGATTTCCAGGACATGCCAAACTTGGCAAGTCTCGGATTGCAGATGAGGTTTTCGGCAAAGGTTTCTGCCGAGGGATCATTACCCAAAGAGGGTCCACCCTTATCTAGAACTGACTCACCCATGGTGACGTCAGTGTGTGATTCAAGGATCACGGGCTCTGTTGAAGGAGCCGGATCTTCTGCGACGACCAGGGAGGGAATGGTCGCCGACGTTGCAAAAGGTTGAGGGGCAGGAGTCGGAGGAGCCGCGACAGGGGAAGCTATGGTGAGCTTCATCTATAGCAGGGGCTTCGAAGGAATCCCTTTCCCCTTGCCCTTGACGAGCGGCTTTGCTTTGAGAATGTAGTAAAGTCGGAAACATTACATCTCGGAAAGAAATTCGAATAAAGTACAAAGGCAGAAATTGTGACTGAAAGTTACCTCTTCACAACAGGCACCTCCTTTGTGCCAACAACCACTGTCGGAGCTTTGCGCTTCTTGAGCACAAGGTTCGACAATGGGACCACTTCTGTCTCCTGAGAAAACTCAGGAGGATAACCTTCAAGTGGAGAAAGCTCCAACTTGGGGAGGTCAGCAAGCTGAAAAGAAGAAAACATATCAGTGTTGCAATGTAACTCGAGATTGAAACACATAAAAGATGTACTGATGGAAACTTACCGGCACTACGGGGTTTTTCGCCGTGTGCATATCCAGAGAAACCTCCGGAATTCTCCTCTCGATCCGCTCTTTGATCAGCCACTTAATCTGGCTTATGTAGCCTTGAGTGGTGTAGGCCTTGTGGCTGATGCGGAGGGAGTCTTTTTTGGATGACGTGATGGAGTGTATCAGTCGATCCCCGTGGTACTGAAGGGGTTGGATCTGTTGTGAGACCCAACATTGGATCAAGTCGGATCCCTTCAGACCCTTGTGTTTGATCAAATATTCGATCCGCCTCTTAGCGAGGATCAAATCATCGGTGAGAGCCGGAGCAGCCTCGTCCCAAGAGGGTTGGGCCATGGCAGCTCCGTCGACAAAAGCCGACAAAGCAGTAGCTTTGCCGGCAGTCGGAATATCCTTATGGTAGAAAAATGTGGCTGGCCATTGTTTGACCGAGTCACTAGCTAGAATTTTGGGATATGCGCGCTCGCGTCTAAGCGAAAAACTAATAGTGCCGGTGATATAAGGAACACCGGCGGTGATGGAGTTTCTCCGGACATGAGAATAGTACCGGAAAAGAGTCAAACTCGGCCTAATGCCGAGAAAGCCCTCGCACAATGAAGCATATGCACTCATCTCTAAGAGAGAGTTGGGAGGAAGGTTATGGAGTTGAAATCCGTAATGATCTATCACCTCGGAGAAGAACTCCGAGGGAGGAAATGACAAATCTCTATCGAGGTGGGTGCCGAAGTGGACCCGCTCGCCGTCGCGCGGGTTGGGGACGGTTTCCTCGAAGCCGCTCCGCCAGTTACCAGCGGCGAGAAGCCCCTCCTTCTCCACGTTCTTGAGGCCCTCCTCGTTGAGGGTGCAGGGGATCCAGATCCCGCGAAAGATCTCTTTCTCCGGCACCGCTTCTGCCGCCGCTGCTGCCGCCAAGCCGGAGGAAGAAGATGAAGCCATTTCTCCGGTGAGAGGTTGACCTAAAAGGGGCGGCGCTGGGAGTTCTGTGGGGGAAAAACGAGGAAGCTCTGTGCACGCAGGAGGATTGGGAGGAAAGGAAAAGGCAAAGGACTAGTGGAAGGAGAAGGAGAAAATCCTAACCCCTTATATCCACCTAACTGCGCCAAGATTCGTGCAAATGCTACAGTGTAACCGCCACGCGTCATGGAAGGAACTTGGAAGGACCCACGCGATGATTGCATCTCCTCGATCTCCACGCACGTATTGAAACGGCGCCTCGGTTCTGCGAACCGCGGACCCACCAACGGTCGTGCTGACAGCATGCCTGTTAGATGACGTGACTTGACCATGACTTGTATCGGGGGCATTAGAAACCAAGTTCCGGCTTAGTTTGAAATCAAGCTGGAAAATCCAAGTAACCTGTTGATAGGTCCGACTTATTTTTAAGACCCGGATCATATTTTTTGTTGTGAAGTTTCAGGAACCCTTCAAGATTCTGCAAGCCAAAGATCAAGCTAGACGATGATAAATCCGACTTTGGATCTTGGAGGCCTCCAGGGGATGCTGTTGGAGATATACTTTTTGGGTATCCTCACAGTTCCTCACTGACCAGGGTGGCCCACTTCGTGTTAGAGCTTTGCTTCACGGGCGGCCTAGTCAGGGAGAAAGACGGAGTCCAATCCAGCTATGGGAGGGCCCAGAAGACTTACCGACTTAGGCCCATAATGTTACTTGTAGTTCAAGATGTACTCTGTAACCAACTCTTAGTCGTAGCCGGATAGATCTCTCCTGTAAACCCTAGGCCGGATATCTATATAAGGCGTCCTAGGGAGAGCCTTTAGGACACCTCAATAGTCTACAATCTCAACTCGCACAAGCGATACCATTGTAACCCATATTCCGGCTCTGCCGTATTACTGGATTGCTAGCAGGAGTAGGATCTGTCCAAAGCCGGCGGATTCGAACCTGGGTAAACTTGTGTGCTCACCGTCCTAGAATACCATACGTCTCACACCCCTCTCTTCGGCACGCCTCGAGGACCCCCTCATGGCGTACTTGTCCTCAATCCGACGACAGTATCCATCATTTGTCCTGATCCTGGTAAAAATAGACATAAAATGTGCGTGCGAGTGCCGTAAAATACCAAGATCCTATAACTACAATGCAAAATTATAATATAAAACATGATGCAATTATGCACTCATCAGGTACCACCTCCTTCTCTATTTCTCCTCGGCTCCTCGCTCCCCAGCAACATGCTCTTGGCCCTCAAACCTTCCTTTTCTGTTGTAGCTCAAAGAGTGTTGGAGACCCCTACAGGGTACCTCTCGAAGTAGGATGAAATATAACACATGGGATGAACACGATTCCGCAAACCCTTCGCGAGCCTAGCGAGAAAACAACAGAAAACTCGGCAGGGAGACACGGAGAGTTTACCCAAGTTCAGGCCAACGTGCGGCGTAAAACCCTACTCCTGCTTGTCTAGATTGCTTGCATTGTTTGGCGAGGTTTATAGTACAAGGTGCTGATTAGGCGATCAGATCTAGGGTTCCTAGCTAGGAGAAAGTTGGGTTTCCAAGGGTGGGAGAAGGCTGGATCCCCTTCTACGGTGCTTCCCTGTCTCCTTTATAGGCGCCCCGGTCATGTTCCCTTGATAATGGCGGGAAGGGTTACCACATGGTGACAAAGGGAGGGGGCAGGTAGGTTACAACGGTTCTATTCCGTGGACCCAGTCCATGGTGGGATGCTGTGGGCATATTCTCTTCTGCCTCCTGCATGTTCCTCCTCCACCATAGGGAGGGAGGTGGTCCCACTGGCATAGGCGTTGTCGGCTACTCCTGGATTGGTGAATAGGAAGATGCCTTCCTTGTGGAAGGGGTAGACTAGTGGTCCCTTCTAGACTTTAGCACCGGGGCGTTGCCGCCCAAGTACGCTTCGCATGATCCCTTGGCGATGGGAGTCCCTTCTTCGTGAGGCTCTTCAGGAGGCGAATCCTTGAGAGGGAGCCTCGTGAAGGGTTCCTGCCAAGGTACTCGGGGCGCCATCCTTCCTAAAGCGGTCGACTCTTTGTGCTGGGCCCGATAGTAGATGGGTCATGGTACCCTGGTAATCACTAGACCGATAGTAGCCCTCAGGCGCCAAGGCCTTGCTCGACTTGGAAGTGACGGACTAGGGGCCCTGAAAGATGTTGGGCCTACTCAGCCGCGCCCAGCGGTTGCGCATGGAGTGGCCTATCGCCACCATGATGACCAATCAGCGGGGGCATCCCAAGACATTGGATCTAGCAACCTCCGCCCTAATGGATGCTCCTCGGTAACTTCTCGGTGGTGCTTCAAAAGTAGAGCCCAGGGCAGTGGGTTTTTTGAAGGAGATATGCCCTAGAGGCAAATAATAAATAGGTTTTTATTATCATATCTCAATTAGTTTATAATAGTTTCATATTGTGCTATAACTATATCAAGTAGAAATATTGGTACATGTGTGGTATGAAACAACCAAGTCCCTAGTAGCCTCTATTCATACTAGTTTGTTGGTCATGAGGATGATGTGGGTTTCAACATCATGGGCATTTATACCAATTGACAACGGGGTCATATAATTGGAGAATGATGTGATGGATATTCCTCGAAGGATTGCGACATGATCAAGTCATATAGTTCATTGTTACAATAGCTAAATCTAGACTCCTTTTCCTTAGACTGTGAGCTCATATTACTCACTGTTTCCTGAGGCTGCTTTAACTGCATCAATCGTCATCACGATGATCATAAGGGTGTACGTTGGGTATTCCAAAGGAACAGTAGATGACATGTGACTACAAGACCGGGATTTGTTCACCCACATGACGGGTAAAGATACATACGGCTGGCTTGGTGAGATTACATCCATAAATGTTGCAACATGTGACTCGGTCACGGGGATGTAATATCACGGTAACAAGTAAAATAAAACTTGTTGGTAACGAGATTAAACAGGGTATGTGATAGAAATGATCGGATCTCGGACAAGTTGTATCAAGAAACAAAAGGAAATTGGATGCTACATTTACTGGTTCAAACGACATTGTCATCAGGAATGCATAGGGGTCACATGGACATCCCTAGTCCCTCTGTTGATCATTGATATAGATCATGTCTAGAGCATTCCCGAGCCATGAGGGGATACACTTAAGGGTACGATGAGAGTGATCATTCGTAAGATGGAATCACAGTAGAGAAAGAGAAAGCTGGAAATGTTCCGCATAAAGATCCAAAGTTGTTCGGAGAGAGAATACAAGAAAAGACCGGAAAAGTGTTTCGGATAAATGGGAATTTAAATATATATTTGTTATATGTTAATTATGAATTAATATATTCTAAATAATATTTAAATTAAGATTTATAAAAGCAACTTTCATATTAGGCCAAATCCCGGAGGGAAAAGGCCTAGAAGAAAAGCTGTAGAAAAAAAGGAAAAATAGCTAACAGCCCACATGGGCGGCGGATAATAGCCACCGCACGGAGGCGGGTGGTAGGCAACCAACCCCCGGGGTCCTGCCAGCTCGACCCAACCCAAGTGGTGCACGGGGAGCAGGCGGACCAGGCGCTGGGCCGCTCACCGCGATGGGCCACACGGGATGGGAGCCAGCCCACCCGGGGCCGGCTACTACCGCCCGCCGCCTCGGGCTGCCAAGCGGGCCACTGGGCGAGCGCGGGGCCACTCGCTGCAGGCCGCCACCGTGGGGAGCAGGTGGACGCGGGGTGGGTCGTGCCAAAGGCCCAACCGGCCGGCGCTGGCTCACCAGCTGCTGTTCACTACTGCAGTGTGTTGTTGGGCTATGGGGTTTTGGCCCAATTCGGCTGGACGAAAATTCCTGTGACTTTTCCTTTAGTAATTAGTCCCACGTGGCTTAGAATTTGAGAAAGGCACACCCCCTTAGCCTATATAAAGGGGTGTCCATGGGTGGGATTAAAACACACTAATATTTGGAGAAGTCCTTTGGTTGACTGCCTCCTTCCCTCTCTCTCTCTATCCCTTGTGACCACGGCTCCAAGTCTGGGCTATGCGAACAAGGCACACCTGCAACACGCCGTTGTGCTGTAGGGATTCCTACCCGGATAAAAACTTCCGCACTCCCAGCGAGATCGGGGAGACGGAGGTCTCATCGTACACCGAATGTGTACGAAGACACGAGGCGCAACACTTGGGGCGCTTAAATGTCGTGAGCTGGAGCTACTACACGATGAAGAAGGAGCAAGGGGTGACCTGCGAGGAGCTTCGCGACCTTGAGGTTGGCTACAAGTACGAGTACATCAACCACGTTCCCCTCGGAATGTTAACCGCATACGGTCTACAAGGGTATGTGTCGTCGGATTGATGACAAGTACGCCATGAGGGGGTCCTCGAGGCGTGTGGAAGAGAGGGGGTGTAAGACGTATGGTATTCCGGGACGGTGAGCACACAAGTTTACCCAGGTTCGAATCCGCCGGCTTTGGACAGATCCTACTCCTACTAGCAATCCAGTAATACGGCAGAGCTGGAATATGGGTTACAATGGTATCGCTTGTGCGAGTTGAGATTGTAGACTATTGAGGTGTCCTAAAGGCTCTCCCTAGGACGGCTTATATAGATATCCGGCCTAGGGTTTACAGGAGAGATCTATCCAGCTACGACTAAGAGTCGGTTACAGAGTACATCTTGAACTACAAGTAACACTATGGGCCTATGTCGGTAAGTCTTCTAGGACTTCCCATAGCCAGACTAGACTCCGTATCTTCTCCCTGACTGGGCCGTCCGTGAAGCAAAGCTCTAACCCGAAGTGGGCCACCCTGGTCAGTGAGGAACTGTGAGATACCCGGAAAGTATATCCCCAACAGCAGCCCCCGGAAGCCTCCAATATCCAAAGTTGGATTCATCATCATCTAGCTTGATCTTCGGCTTGCAGAATCTTGAAGGGTTCCTGAAACTTCAAAACAAAAGATATGATCCGGGTCTTAAAAATAAGTTGGACCTATGAGTGAGTTTATTCGTGATTCTAGCTCGAAATTCAAACTAAGCCGGAACTTGGTCTCTGACGTAATCAACAACCATGGTCAAGTCACTTCACTGACAGGCATTTCCTGTCAGCACGACCATTGGTGGGTCCGCCTTTCGCGGAACCGAGGCGCCGTTTCAATGCGTGCATGGAGATCAAGGCGGCGTAATCATCGCGCGGAGGTTTCCCCATCCTTTCCATGACGCGTGGCACGTTCACTGTAGCGTTTACACGAATCTTGATGCACCTGGCGGATATAAATTTTGTGGATTCTTCTCCCTAACTTCTTCACCAGTTCTCAACACCGTTTCCTTCTCCTCTACGCCTCCCATGAACCTAGCGCTCCACTGCCTCTAGCAAAAAACACCTCTAGCGCCGCCCATCTAATGTCACCGGTGTACCGAAAGAATGGCTTCCTCATCATCCTCCGGTTTGGCAGCGGCGGCGGCGGCGGAAGAGAAAGAGAGCAACCGTGGAGTTTGGATCTCCTACGTCCTGGACGATCCCAAACTCCAGGCCGTTGAAGAAGAAGGGCTCCTCCGCACCGGCGACTAGCGGAGCAGCTTCGGCGAAACCGTCCCTAACCCCCTCGATGACGAGCGAGTGCATTTCGGCACTCACCTTGACAGAGGTCTTTCCTTTCCTCCCTCGGATTTCTTTTCCGAGGTTATAGATCATTATGGTGTTCATCTCCACCACCCCCCCGAACTCCATCTTAGAGATGAGTGTGTACGCCTCTTTGTGCGAGGGGTATCTCGGCATTAGGCCGAGCCTCACTCTTTTCCGGTACTATTTTCATGTCCGGAGAAATTCCATCCCTGCTGGTAATCAATATATTACCGGTACCATTAGCTTTTCGGTTAGGCGTGAGCGCATTTATCCCCGGATTATGGCAAGTGAGTCGGCCAAACAATGGCCGTCCACCTTTTTCTACCATAAGGATATCCTCGCTCCCGGCAAAGATCATGCTTTGCCGACTTTCGTCGATGGAGCCACCACGCCCCAAGAGTCCTGGGACGAGGTTGCTCCGACTCTCAGTGACGATCTGTTTCTCGCCAAGAGACGGATCGAATATCTGATGAAGCACAAGGGCCTAAAAGGGTCTGACTTGGTTCCATGCTGGGTGTCGCGCCGGATCCAACATCTTCAACATCATGGAGATCGATTGATGCATTCCATCACGTCGTCAAAGAAGGATTCCCTCCGCATCAGCTCCAAGACCTTAAAGCCGAAAGATTATATATGCCAAGTCAAATGGCTGATAAGGGAGCGGATCGAAAGGAAAATTCCGGAGCTATCCCTAGACATGCATACAGCGGAAGATCCTGTTGTGTCGGTAAACTTCAGCAGTAACTCTTTTTATGTGCTCATCTTTATATTATTTTTGCAATACTGAGATACTTTTCCTTTTCAGCTTGCTGACCTCCCCGAGTTGGAGTTTGCTCCTATCGAGGGATATCCTCCTGAGTTTTCTCAGGACGAGGGTGAATTGGTCCTAATGCTAGATGTCGTTCCTCGGAAACGCAAAGCTCCGACATTGGCCATCGGCACCAAAGAAGTGCCCGTTGTGAAGAGGTAATCTTTCCTCACAGGGTCTTTGTATTTTACTCGTAATTCCTTCTCAGATGTAATGTTCTTTATTCTATTATCTTCTCAGAGCTAGACAACTCATCAAGGGCAAAGGGAAGGAAACTGCCGCGAAGCCCCTGCGCCAGTCAAAGGTCAAACTGGCTTCTCCTGTCGTGGCTCCTCCGACTCCTACCCCTCATCCTTCTGCAGCACCGGAGATTATTCCATCTTCGACTGTTGTAGAAGATCCGGCTCAACCATCAGAGCCAGCGATCCTTGAGTCGCAAACTGATGTCACCATGAGTGACTCAGGTGTTGATAAGGGTGAACACTCTTCGAGTAATGATCCCTCAGCAGAGACGTTTTGCGATAATCTCCTGGACAATCCGGGACTTGCCAAGCTTGGCCTATCTCAGAAGTCTGTGGAGGAGATCCAACGGCTGGCTCGAGAATGCCTGGAGAGGTGGACTCTCTCTGCCAAAGAAGAAGCACAAGAAGCAGAGGATATCAAACACTCTGATCTTCTTGAACAAGTTTGTCTTAGCGACGAGAAGATAAGGTCTGGAGCGCTTCCAACTGCACCAGTGATCCCCCTTACTTTTGCCGAGAAGGTTGCGACTGAGGTGAATTCGAGTTTAGACAAACTCATTCGTGAACAATATGTAAGTCGGAATTCCAACTCCCATTTTCTTTATTTCATATCATATCCTCTAGCCCCCAAGCATGAAGCTGGAAAATTAAATCCGGTTTTATGCTTCCTTAGGATGCCAAAGAGTGAACTAGTGTAGCCCCCAAGGCTCGTGCTGATATTAGTATAAATATTAGCCCGAGTCTTTAGTAGACTTCTGACTTTGGGTATTCTGACTTACAGAAAGTATATTCCTATAACCAGGATTTGTTGAAGAATATTTGCAACAAGCGGAAAGAGATCAAAGCTCTGCGGCTTGAAAATGCACAGCTAAAGGTTTCGGATGAGGCCGAAGATAAACATTCCGAAACTCAAACCTTGTCTTTTATTTCATAGTCAAATTTTTGTTGAATTGTCTGTTCTTTTGACTTACAACACTGGTAAAACAGTCCTGCGCTATGATCGAAGAGGCCGAGAATCTTAAGACCTTGGTGGTGGAAAACAAAGAACTTCGCCAAGAGCTGGATAAGCTTAAGGTAGATCATGAGAAGAGCATTGCTCAAATTCTCGAATCCACCTCCATGGCCACTGACGAGCGTGCTCGCAAGATTATGCTTCAAGATAAGAAAATCTTGGATCTCAGTAATGAGCTATTCAGAGAAAAGGACATTTCCGAGGCACTCCGGGCTAAACTCCAGAGTCTTCGTGAAGAGAAGGCCAAAGTCGACGATGTCATCTTTGGTATGTTTCCCTTTTTCTAAATTATCTGCATCTTCCTACTCTTTTAGAGTCCAGGTTTATTGGACTTACCCTTTGCATTATATGCGCAGGTCCTCTGAACTTGACGGACTCCGCCTCTGCCGAGCCTCGCACCCACCGGCTTACCCAAGTCGGTGATTTGCTTCATGACTTCCGCCAATCCCTCAAAGATATTGAGGAAGTTCTCAAGGTTCTAGATATGCATAGCATGTATGGTTTTGAAGTGCGAGACAAGGCCAAGGATATGCCACAACTTGTTCAGGACTGGAACATGTCCTACGCGCGAACCGCAGCGCAAAACGCTCTCACCATGGTTATGAGCCACCATGGAAACATGGAGATCTGGCAAGTAACCAGAGGGTACTACAAAGTGGATGAAGACGGACATGAGCAAGACATCAAGGCCATCATGGACTCCTACGCTAGATATGGGTGCCACGTAGCTGATTGGACTAGCTACGACACTCCCTTCTTCACCCGCGTGGACATGCCGCCTCCGCCTTTCGAAGAAACAACTGAAGTTTCCGACGATGATCAAACCATATCGGATTTGAACATCACGGAACGTTATCAAGGCGAGGCTGATGTATCCAGTGAGCCGGCAGCTCCTACCTCTCCTCCTGCATCATAGAGTATCAGAAGAACGATATGTTTTTCTAAATAACAATTTGGGTTTGTAAATAAGTAGTACAATACTTTTGCTTATCTATTCATCACTTTTGGCTTTGATATTATGTGCTTGAAATGTTTGCATAAGCACTTGTATTGTTTGTCTGCACTTACCATTTATCTGGCTTTCTGCTTCGTCCCTTTCGTGAGCCGGCCAACTTTCAGCACATAAACTTTGCCGAGCAACAGAGCTCAATTGCTAAACCAGTTTAAACTTGGAAAACAAAGCCAGCTTCTAGTACCAACAATTCACTACTCGAAAAATGCCCGCATCCAGCAATCAGACAAATAACCAAAGTATAGACTAGAAATTTTAGATTTATACCCAAAGGTATCAATTTTAGAATCAGAAATCTAAACCAGAACAAACATGAGCATAAAGTACTTTCAAGTATTCTGGGATTTTCGACTGTGACATGATCATTCAGAAATAAGATGGTAAAAAACTTCTCAGAAAAAATTTGAGGGAACCAAGACTTTATTTCTCATGGAACATGTACACATATATAATTACAAAGAAAAGTAAACTAAGAATAAAAGGAACGTAGCTGAGAAATATTCCATGGTCTGTCTAACTCATCTGGATTTGTACTGCCTCCAGCTCTCTTTCTCTTCTTAGTAGCAGGTCTTTCTTTGACTGGCCGCATATCAGTTAGGTAGTATGAACCATTGTGCAATACTCGACTAACTAAAAATGGCTCTTCCCATATTGGGGAAAGATTGTGCTTTCTTTGCTGCACAAACCGGAGAACCAAATCGCCCTTATTGAAAGACCGGTTTCTGACTCTCTGTCTATGATACTTGCGTAACTTCTGCTGATAGGCTGTTGATCTCATCTCAGCAACGACGTGAACTTCTTCGACTAAGTCAAGATCATTTTGTCGAGAAATTTCGGCATCCTCTTCAATATACGTGGCCACTCTAGGAGAAGTGTGAATCAAATCACTAGGAGGAACTGCTTCTGCGCCATAGACCAAGAAGAAAGGTGTGTATCCGGTTGACCTATTTGGAGTTGTTCGCAAACTCCATATTACAGAAGGTAATTCCCCTGCCCAAGCCCCCGCAACATGTTGTAGTGGTGCTTCGAGTCTCGGTTTTAGGCCCTATAAGATTAAACCATTTGCTCTTTCGACTTGTCCGTTAGCTTGTGGGTGTCCGACTAACGCAATGTCAAGACAGATATTTTGTTCGTTGCAGAATTCAGCAAGCTCTCCCATAGAAAAGTTACACCCATTGTCCGTGATAATGCTATGCGGATAACCGTATCGGATTATAACATCCTCAACAAATCTTCTGACAGTTGTTCCATCACAACTAGTGACGGGTTTAGCCTCAATCCATTTGGTGAATTTATCCACCATCACTAAGAGGTGTGTAAATCCACTTGGATCCCGTTTAAATGGTCCTACCATGTCAAGTCCCCAGACCGCGAAAGGCCATGTTCTAGGTATTGTTCGTAGCTGATCAGCTAGAACATGAGCTTGTTTGGTGTACTTTTGGCAGCCCTTGCACGTCTTGACCAGCCGTTCGACATCTGCCTTGGCTGTAAGCCAGAAAAACTATGTCAGAAAGCTTTTGCCACTAACAATTTGGCTGCAGCATGGTGACCACACTCGCCTTCGTGGATCTCTCGTAAGATTTCCACTCCTTCTTCTGGAGATACACAACGCTGAAAGACCCTAGATGCACTCCGCTTATAGAGCTCACCACTAATTATAGTATAGGCTTTTGCTCGTGGGACGATCTACCGGCTCAGAACTTCGTCTTTGGGTAATTTTCCGTCTATCAAGAAATTAAGATAGGGTTGAGTCCAGCTAGGAATCACAGCCAGAAGTGCTACTAAAGGTGAGTCGGATTTGGTTGGATATTCCTCATCTACTCCTTTTATAGAGGGAACTTTGAGGTGCTCTAAAAAAGCGCCATCCGAGACCTTTTTTTGGGCAGAGCCTATTCGAGATAGTGCATCTGCTTCCTCATTTTCTATTCGAGGGATTTAGATAATTCATCCATGACAGCTCTATATGCCGCCATGTGCTTGTTTGCCTTACAGATATCCGACACTTGTTGAGCAACAAGATCGGAATCTCCATAACACATTAACCATCGGATGCCGATGTCCTTAGCAATCCGGATTCCATGCAGTAGTGCTTCATATTCGGCAATGTTGTTCGTCGCCATGAAGTGTACCTGCAATACATAGAAAAGTTTATCACCTCGGGGTGACTTGAGCACCACGCCAGCCCCCAGGCCCCCGAGTGCTTTAGACCCGTCAAAATGCAAGGTCCAGTATTCTGACTCTAGTAGGGTCATACTCTCCGTTGTCTCTGTCCAATCAGCGGCAAAGTCAGCGAGGATTTGGGATTTGATTGCTGTACGAGGTTTGTACTCAATACGAAAGCTAAAAGCTCTATGCCCAATTTGGCAACGCGTCCTGTGGCGTCACTATTGTTGATTATATCTCTCATGGGAGCTGTGCTCACCACGATAATTGGATGTTCCTAAAAATAATGCCGTAGCTTACGAGATGCTAAGAACACACCGTAAGCTAGCTTTTGATATTGTGGATATCGCTGTTTTGATTCCGTTAAGACCTCGCTGAGATAGTAAGTCGGACGCTGCACCAAGTGTTCCTCATTTTCCTCCGGTCTCTCCACCACCATGACGATACTGACGACTTTGTTTGTCACAGCAAGATAGAGCAACATCGGTTCTTGTGGTTCCGGTGCTGCAAGGATGGGAGCAGATGAGAGTACTGCTTCCAGGTCTTGTAGTGCAGCTTCAGCTACATCGGTCCAAACAGAATTCTTGGTCTTTTTCAGGAGCTTGTATAGTGGTGTGGCTCTTTTACCGAGCCGGCTTACAAACCGACTGACTGTGGCAATGCAACCAGTTAGTCTTTGTATGTCCTTCAGGCAAGTTGGCCTGGAAATATTGAGTATAGCCTTGATTTTGTCTCGTTTTACCTCTATGCCTCTTTGAGACACGATAAAACCTAACAATTTTCCGGCTGGGATTCCAAAGAAACATTTCTTCGGGTTAAGCATTATGTTGTATTTTCGTAGATTGGCGAACGTTTCCTCCAAGTCAGAAATCAGTGTTTCCTTCTTTTTGGACATCACCGCAATATCATCCACATATGCATGTACATTGCGTCCGATTTGATCGTGGAGGCAACGCTGCATTGTGTGTTGTTACGTAGCTCCTGCGTTTTTCAGCCCAAAAGGCATCATAGCGAAACAGAAGGTTCTGAAGGGGGTTATGAATGAAGTTTTTACTTTGTTAGATTCCTTCATCCGGATTTGGTGATAACCGGAATATGCGTCGAGAAAACATAGGAGTTCCGAGCCTGCCATAGAATCAATAACTTGATCAATCCTAGGCAGAGCAAACGGATCTTTGGGACAAGCCTTGTTCAAGGCAGTATAATAAACACACATTCTTAAATCAGTGGTGTCCTTTTTAGGGACCATTACAGGATTGGCCGACCACCCAGTGTGGATGACCTCTTCTATGAATCCGACTAACCCGAGTCGTGCTAGTTCCTTAGCTATTACCTTACGCTTTTTGTTGCCAAAACATCGTAGGGACTATTTGACGGGTTTAGCGTTCGGGTGTATATTTAAAGAGTGCTCGGCAAGTTCCATAGGTACTCCGGTCATGTCAGATGGCTGCCATGCGAAGATATCTTGATTTTCTAGGAGGAACTTGACGAGCACGCTTTCCTATGCGCTATCTAGGCCTACACCTATCTATGTCACCTTGGAGGGGTCATCATCCTTCAACGGCGTCTTCTTCGTCTCTTCTGATGCCTTGAACTCTGGATTCGGCTTTGTCACCTCCTTCTGTGTCGCGGGCATCTCAGACGGATCTATGGTCTTCTTGATCTCCTAGTACTCCTGGGCGTGCATCACAGCTTCAGCAAAGGCAACATTTCCATCCTCGCACTCTCGCACTTTCTTCGGGTCTCCCCTGATGGTGATCACGCCATTGGGACCTGGAATTTTCATCATATTGTAAATGTGAAACGGACGAGCCATAAAAGCCCAGTAAGCCGGACGTCTGAATATAGCATTGTATGCGCTCTTGAACGGGACTACTTCGAAGGAAAGTGCTTCCGTCCGGTAGTTCTTTGGAGTTCCAAAGGTAACATCCAAAGTGATTTCTTCCAGGGAATTTGCTTGTCTTCCTAGGACAACTCCATGAAAAATCACCGAGCTATAGGTCATCTAGGTCTCCGAGATCTTCATCTGGCGTAGCGTTTTGACATACATAATATTAATGCTGCTGCCGTCATCCATGTGAGTCTTGGAGAAACCATAGCCATCAATAAGTGGATTGATGACTAAGGCGTATTTTCCTCGCATGTGCAACTTAGGCGGATGATTAGCACGGTCAAAGGTGATTGCCACTTCCGACCAGTCCAGGAACTGAGGGACAGCCGGAACTGTTGCGTTGAGCTCATGTAGAACTGCCTTCTTGACCTTTGCTGATTGAGATCCGAGGAAGGTGATGTAAGTGTCTTTCTTTGTCGAGAAATTCTTTTTCCCTTTCGGCTTGGGATTTGAAGCATCGACTTCCTCCATGTCGGAATCATCCTTGGTCTCTTTATCCTTTTCGGGATTCTTCTTCCCCTTCTTCCGCTTAGCCTTGTAGCCATCGGTATCGTCTTTCTTGATGTCGTCATTGAAACGACACTCGGCGTTTGTGTGGGACGAGCCCCCGTTGGCATCTAAGTGATGCACACATGGGTTATTGGCAATGTCGGCCCGGGAGTAGGTTTTCCCGGGTTGTTGGTCTCCTCTACCCTGGACTCTTGATGTACCGCGACCGCGTCCACGGCCACCGCCGCACCCTCCTCGTCCTCTAGACCTAAAAGTAGCAGTGACCACTCCCGTTTCCGCGTTGGGCTTTTCTTCCGAGGTGTTCTTGCGCTTCTGAGCTTGCTGCTTTGGTTGTTTTGCCGACTGTGGCACATCTAGGGCACTAAGTAATCCCTCTGCATCGTCATCAGCATCTGCATACTTGATCACTGTTTCTATCATTTCTTCCAAATCAGTGACCTTGTCACACTTCAAGCGATGACGTAGTAAACCAACTAGGAGTCCTGCAATGAAAGCTTCAATCGCAGTTTGGTCATTTACTCCTTCACAGGAGTTCTTGGTGTCAGTCCATCGTCCGAGATAATCCCGGCAAGTTTCTCCGGCTTTCTGGGTGCAACGCTGCAGGTCTCCTACCGTACAGGGCCTCTGATATGTGCCTTCGAAATACCAAAATAACGCACTTTGCATATCATACCAGGTGTGGATGGTGTTCTCCGGAAGTTCATTGAGCCATGATTGCACTGTCTTCCGCAACATAAGTGGGAGATATCGGGTAGCGACTCGGCTGTTTTCGCCTTTGGCGATACAACAAGCCTAAAAACAATCCTGGAGCCAAGTATCTAGCCGAGCTATACCGTCGTACGCTTGAATATGTCTTGAGATAGCAAATCCTTCCGGGAATTTTGTAGCTCTTATGCATGGTCCAAAGCACTTTGGGCCCATGTATATATCGTTGTTTTCGTAGCGCCGCGCCTCTATGTTGGAGTTAATCCCGTGCCTTGTGTCACTTGGGGATAAAGATCGTCCTAAATGACGGCTGTGGCTGTGGTGCCTTGGAGCTGGACTTCGGCTTCTGCCACCACCTCCTCCACCACGACGCCCTCCTTGGCCTCCTTGGGAGCCGTTGTGATGGCTACTTGGTGGAGAGGGAGGAGCAGCTGGATGGTTTTCGGCTGATCGCCAGCCTCCGTCCGGGAGGATCTTCATTGTGTCCGTTGTTTCTTCATCCATCAACCGGACGGCTTATGTGTCTAGGAGGTGGAATTCTTTGTCGGTCCTCCCCCCGATGTTTCTCTTTATCTTCTTCCCTGCAATCATTCGACTCTCTCCAGGGAGGATTCTTCGGATTCAGTGCAGCAATTGCCTCTTGCTCCGCAACTGGGGCAACATTGCGCCAGTCACGTGCAGCTTTGTGGTGCTATCCTGAAGATCCGGTTCTTGAGTAGTTGTCTTCCCAACGGTCGGAACGATGATGCTGCTCCGGAACATGTTGGGGTCTTACGTCATTCCAGGCCGGGTCCATGCGACATTGGTCAGATTGGGAGACCAGTTTTCTGCCTCCGTACAGGGCGACCTTCTGCTGCTCCAGACCCTTGTTGAGTAGTTTAATGCCCAATCGAATCTGCTCCAGGCCTGGATTACTTGATAGGATTTCTCGAGCTGCAATGGTGTTTTGCACAGGTGTTGGATACACCCAGTCTCCGTTGCTGTCGCGTCGAGGCATCCCATGGTCTCCTCCAAAGAGGACTTTGTGAATCTGCGGGAATTGGTCATCATGAGTGTGACATTTCCTGGTCTTCTGATGCTGCCGAGAGTTATACTTCTCCGCAGTTGCCATGTGTTTCTTTTCTTCCTCAAGGTTTTTGGCTTCATCGAGGAGTACTTGGCGACACACTTCTAGGGCCTGGGCCCTTTCGTCCAGCTCTTCAAAAGTAAGTTCTGCAGCTGTAGGAATAGGTGTGGTTAATGCAGCATCGATGAGTTTACGCGCACCTTCGGTGATCACTTGTCCATCCATCGATTCTTCTTTGGGATCTTTTGGGATCAATGCTCCATCTGAGTCTTCCTCATATTCCTCGGCAATCACTTCCTCCACCGGAGGATCTTTTGCCGGGGTCTTGTTCTTCTTGTTCTTCTTCTTTACCTTCGTGGCAGCGCTGGTAGCAAAGACGACTTTGGGTCCGTTTCCTAGAGTCAAGCTCTGATTGGTACTTTCAGACTTCTGGACCTCGGGATTATCTCCGATATCCATGTCATCCTGTGCTTTGGGAGAGTTTTCTCCGGATCCTTCATCCATGGCTTCTCCTTCCTCTGCAGCTCTGGAGTTATACTCCTCTTCATACTCTGCGGAGAACTTTCAGAAATCTTTCGACGTCATCGAGTCATCCGAGGATGCGGGTAAGTCGGTGTTTGTTCCGATCGCCTCTAGCACTGAGTCGGTGTTTTCTCCAGCATCGGCAGAGCCAGATCCGGATCCAATGTATCTGACAAAGTGTGACATGTGGGTCCTGAGGTAGTTGCGGCTTTCCTCGTGGGCTTCCTCGAAGATCCTAATAGTCTCAAGAACTTCATCCACGCTTGCGTCTTGCATCATCATACGCCTCAACTTGTGCCTCAGGAATGGTTGATCTGTTCCGGTGTTGGTAGGGCCAGAACCAAGGTTGTTGCTGTGATCCTCCTAGATTTCGACCTCAGCGGATGAATCGATCTGGGATTCCGCCTCGCTAGGGAGATCCACTCCAGATTCCACTTGGACCACCAGGTCTGCTTCAGGCTCGGATTTCTCCACTATCTTCGCAACTGGTGCGGGCTGGGTGGGATTAGGGATTTCTGAGATCCAGAACTCTGCCGCCTCCACGGACAAAGGGGACCTAGATATTTCTTGTTCCTCTATCATCACCGCTGGGGTGGGTGGGGCAGGTTCAGCGAATCCAATGTATACATTGATCTCGCCGAAGGACATGATGGTGTAGGCAGTCATGGCCTCCCTAGCCGGAATCCATGTCTCGTCGAGAATGATGAGAGGGACATCGCTGGCGTAGAGGATACGACTGATGGCGATAGTCTCGCTGATTCCGATTCTTGCAGATTCCGCTCGGAACGCAGATCCGAAGCTCACTTCCCCACGGTGGGCGCCAACTGTCATCGGATGGATGACACGTACGCCATGAGGGGGTCCTCGAGGCGTGTGGAAGAGAGGGGTGTGAGACGTACGGTATCCCGAGATGGTGAGCACACAAGTTTACCCAGGTTCGAATCCGCTGGCTTTGGACGGATCCTACTCCTGCTAGCAATCCAGTAATACGTTAGAGCCGGAATATGGGTTAC
This sequence comes from Avena eriantha, assembly GCA_910589775.1. Taxonomy (NCBI): domain Eukaryota; kingdom Viridiplantae; phylum Streptophyta; class Magnoliopsida; order Poales; family Poaceae; genus Avena; species Avena eriantha. The sequence goes on along the minus strand of OU342746.1, from coordinate 101,617,461 downwards.
AAGGGTTTCGCCTGTGCGAGTTGAGATTGTAGACTATTGAGGTGTGCCCTAAAGGCTCTCCCTAGGACGGCTTATATAGATATCCGTCCTAGGGTTTACAGGAGAGATCTATCCGGCTACGACTAAGAGTCGGTTACAGAGTACATCTTGAACTACAAGTAACACTATGGGCCTATGTCGGTAAGTCTTCTGGGCCTTCCTGTAGCCGGAATAGACTCCGTATCTTCTCCCTGACTGGGCCGCCCATGAAGCAAAGCTCTAACCCGAAGTGGGGCACCCTGGTTAGTGAGGAACTGTGAGGATACCTAGAAAGTATATCCCCAACAGTATGTATTCTGTATGCTCGGCCGTTACCGCATTACTACATAGATAGATCCTAGGCAGTTTAGGGTGTTCCAACGTAGGATTTTTTGTTTTCTGCTATGGATCCCCTTCAGTTTTCTCTTCTCATCTGCCATTCCTCCTCTCCAAGCTAGCTCTCCATCAGCCTCATGTGCTAGCACATTTTTTTCCTTCGTCCCCTTCTAGTGATGGCCCCGAAGAAGGGAAAATTTTCTCCGCTGGTTAAGGATGAGTAGAAGGAGGTGAAGGGTGATGTCTACGCACTTCTATTCTTGTAGACAGTTGTTGGGCCTCCAAGTGCAGAGGTTTGTAGAACAACAACAAGTTTTCCCTTAAGTGGATCACCCAAGGTTTATCGAACTCAGGGAGGAAGTGGTCAAAGGTATCCCCTCTCAAGCAACCCTGCAATCAATATACAAGAAGTCTCTTGTGTCCCCAACACACCCAATACACTTGTCAGGTGTATAGGTGCACTAGTTCGGCGAAGAGATAGTAAAATACAAGTGGTATGGATGTAAGACCACGGTGCCAGAAAATAGCTTGATGGCGTGGAAAAGACTAAAGTAAAACTGAAATAAAGATAGAAGCAAGCAAACATGTAATAGATCTAATAGCAAACAGTGTTTCAGTGCTTAGAAACAAAGCGTAGGGATCATACTTTCACTAGTGAACACTCTCATATAAATATATTATTCTTTATGATACTACGCTGAACTACTCTCCGGTTGGACACTCTAATCCATGGCAGGGCTATAACAACACACCTCAAAGTTCATCTTTCCCATCTAGATAACCCCACACTGTCACCTTGAGTACTAGATGAGTCCAACAAACACCACAATTTCATAAAGACATCCAACTCCAAATATAACTCATAACAAGTATTTGTAATCTCTAGCCTAAGTGCCACCATGGTGTGCACACTGTCACTTTCACACACATGGGGAGAGCAGAGATCTATTAAAGCACTTGAGTAGCTAGGTAGATCTACTTGATTACAAAGCTCATGATCACAATATGATCATGCATAGAGAGAGAGAGATGAATACATAGCTACCGGTAGAACCCTTAGCCTCGAGAGAGAACTACTCCCTCCTCATCATGGGAATAAGCAATGGTGATGGAGATGGTGGTGGAGATCGATGGAGATGACTACGGGGGCACTTCCCCGTCCCGGCAGGGTGCCGGAACAGAGACTTGCGGTCCCCCAAATCTCCCCTTCGGTGGCGGCGGCACTGCAGAACTTTTCGTGGCTGGAGGCTTGACGACTTAGGGTTTTCGCATCGGGAGGAATATATAGGCGAAGGGGGCAAGGTCGGTGGCCGGCCAGGGGGCCCACACCATGCCCTGACGCGGCCAAGGGGGACCCAGGCCTAGGGGTGGTGTGGCCACCCTGTGGCCCCTCTCCGACTCTCCTTATGGCTTCGTGAGTCTTTCGGGAAAATAATAACTTTGGCTTTTCTCCCATCCAATTCCGAGAATATTCATTTTCTGACTTCCTGGAACCAAAAACAACAGAAAACATGCAGCTGGCACTGTGGCTCTTGTTAATAGGTTAGTCCAAGAAATCATATGAAAAGTAATCCAAAGTATGGACAAAACACAAGAAAGTAGATAAAACCAAGCATGGAACATCAAAAATTATAGATACATTTGCATTGTATCAACATCCCCAAGCTTAGCTCCTGCTTGTGCTCATAAAAATGATCAAAGTATTTGTAAAACATTCGAAGCTAGGATCATAATACTTCAATCATAACATGAAAGATAAAGTTCTAGCAATAAGACAAAGCAACTATGTTGCAACATGAAAAGGCATAAACAAAAGATTCATGAATAACAATGCTTTGCAAGATGTTTGTTTGTTTCACATAAAGAAAACATAGCATAGTGGCATTCAACTTGTCCCTCATAGAGTAGCAAAAATAAATGCATAGGACACCTTCAAAGTTCATAAGAGTGACTACATACAAATAGTTTAAAGCAAGCAATATCAAAGCTATGCATGAATCAACAAGTCTTGGGACAATGCACATAGAACTAACAATGGCCACTATGCTCTCAAAGTACGTGCATAAAGATAGAAGGTGGAGACTCAACATAAAAGTAAAAGAAATGCCTTCATAGAAGGAAGTAGGGATTCAAGTTTCATAAAGAGCTTCCAAAAATTATGGTACTTATTAGCTTTCAGCTCTCATTGCCCCTATCATAAGCATCTTGAAGTGATTAAGGTTAAAGTGAACAAACTATGGTGTATATGCTTGACGAAGTATAAGTTAGAAATCTTATGTCCGTTGAATATGAGGGCCGCTCCTCATGCTACTCAAGTTTAGTCACCGGTAAGTTCTTGTCATCGTAAGTACATGTGTATCATAGAGAACCGCCAACGGGGTACCCCTTGCCCGATGATACGGAAGAATCCCCATATCAAAATGACAAGGCAAGAAGACAACGAGCATCTCAACAATCTTGTTATTTACCATGGGAATATGGTGCTTTTTTTCTCTCTTTCCTCTTTTCATAATCTCTTTTTTTCTTTTTCTCTTTTTTCTCAATATCGGACTCTTTTTTATAAGAAGAATGCTTCATAGACAGCTCATTATGGTTACGCTGCAGGTTTCCACCATGTCAACATGGATTAGACCAGCGGCCCAGGCGTTTCTCTAACACATATACATAACTCCATGGACTTACACGCTCCCCTTTCATTTCACATCGATGACATCCATAGACAAAAGAGCATGATATCAACTAGGTACAAAGTACCCCCGCAATGTTGAAAGCGTTCCCCATGAAAACATGGTTCTGCTAATCCCCAACAAATAAGTGAAAGAATATACAACATAGATGACACAATGGTTCAAGTTTATTAGGGGCAAGAAAAGTAAAGTGTGCCATCAAGTTCGTGAGAGCTTTAATCACTAGTTTTCTCATAACAAGTTTAATTTGGAAGGTAGACAAAAACATGAATATACTTTGAATAGCATATGCTAGTAGGTAGGTATGGTGGACTCTTTGGAATAACTTTGTTTAGGGAGTTGGATGCATGAGTGGAACTCATACTTGGTTGCGGAGGCTAGCAAAAGACTGGGAGCGACAAACTAAGAGATCAATAATGACCATAATCATGCAGAGCAACAAAACATTATTGATCAAAGCATAAAGTGATACTACAAGTTGAAAACTAAAGGATCATAAAGGCTTATGGTGACTTTGGATAGTCATAACATGGTGTGAGCATGCGCCAAGTCAACCCAAATAAAGCATCAAAGGAGAATACCACAATACTATGCTTTTAATATGCTAAAACAACGCATGATTCATCCAAGGCACATTAAGCAATCTCAATTGTTTATAACAAGTCACGCTACATCAAAGAATACTAAGCATAAAACCAAAACAATATCAATCATGGCAAGACAAAGCATAGGCCACAGTCAAAAACAAGCTCTCTTTAACACTTAAGCATGCACTTTCCTACTCTTTTCGAATCCAAACCAAACTATTTGAAAACCAATGTATGAAAGAGGGGGTCCAACCAATTTATTCAGCAAACTAAGCAAACAAAGCAAATGAAAAACCAAAACAAAAAGAAAAAGAAGACGCTCCAAGAACAACACAACTGTGCATGAAACAATAAAAATGAAGTGTTTGGAAGAAACCTGGGATTTTTATTGATGAAGAGGGGGATGCCTTGGGCATCCCCAAGCTTTGACCCTTGTACTTCTTGGATATTTCTTGGGGTGACACGCGTGGCATCCCCAAGCTTGAGCTTTAGTCCATTCTTCATCTCATTACTCATTCCTTCCATACACCTGAAATTTTTCCTTCATACAAAACTTCACATAATCTTTATTAGCAACATTAGTGCACTCAAGATAATAAGTCTTTAGGTTCAGTTCGAACACCAATAAAACTTCCAATAAAACAAAAGCTACTATAGCACTTCCCTAAAAAAGCTCAATTCCCAAAAAGAACTCAAAAAGGAACCAACAAGAAGCAAATGCAAATAATAGCAGAAATCTGTCAAAACATACCAGCAAGTAAAGACGAATTTTTTCGAAGACCTGATGTTGCTCAAATCAAAAAGTGTTGAACTAACGAAAGTTAGATAACAACCTGGAGCAGAAGCACAAGAATTCACGCCTCAAAAGGACGTACAGACATTTTACACGAATTTGTACGGTGAAGCACAAAAATCTGTTTCGGGACAACAACTTTCCCAATCATTACTTCTCTCTCATTAGAGGTTACTCTTGGCACAAAAAGCAAATAAAAAGGATAAGGAGCGGTTATTACAGAAGTAATAACTTTCAAGACTCATCTAAAACTTTTGGGTTATCTCCCAATAAGTACTTTTCTTTAACGCCTTTAAGTTAGGCATGATAGTTTGAGAGGATGCTCACATAAGAAATATGAATTGAAGTAAAAGAGAGCATCAAGAAGCAAATTCAAAACACATTTAAGTCTAACCCACTTCCTATGCATAGGAATCTTGTAAAGAAACAAGTTATGAAAGCCTAAAGCAACAAGTATAGTAAAGCAAAACAAGTGCAACTTCAAGACATTCAACATAAAGAGGGGAAACTTAATATTGTTGAGATACATAAAACCTTGTTTCCCTCTTTCATAATAACTTTCAGTAGCATCATGAATAAAATTAACAATATAACTATCGCATAAAACATCTTTATCATGAGCCACATGCATAAAATGATTATTACTCTCCACATAAGCATATTCATTCTTATTAATTGCGGTGGGAGCAAATTCAATAAAATAGCTATCATTATTATTCTCATCACCATAATCATAAAATATAGGAGGCATATTGTAATCATAATTAATTTTCTCCTCAATAGTAGGTGGACTGAAAATATCATATTCATCATTGTATTCATCATATATTGGAGGTTTGGTATCATCATAAGCAATATAATAGCTATATTCCAAAGCTAGGGAACTAAAAAGATCATTTTCGTAAAAACTAGCTTCCCCAAACTTAGACTTTTACATAGCATTAGAGATAATGGTGTCCAAAGAATTCATACTAACAACATTGCTATTATCATGCAAATAAAGTTCCATAGGTTTTTTAATTTTCTCTTCAAACACATGTCCTAACTCAAGATAAATACTATAAAGCTCTCTAATTTTGTTGTTGTTTTCCATTAAGCCTAACTAGTGAAAACAAGAAACAAAAAGACAAAATTGCAGAATCTGAAGGAAATAACTTCGAGCACTCACACCGGAGGATGTGAGTACCTTTTACCTTACCTCCCCGGCAACGGCGCCAGAAAATAGCTTGATGTCTACGCACTTCTATTCTTGTACACAGTTGTTGGGCCTTTAAGTGCAGAGGTTTGTAGAACAGCAGCAAGTTTTCCCTTAAGTGGATCACCCAAGGTTTATTGAACTCGGGGAGGAAGTGGTCAAAGGTATCCCCTCTCAAGCAACCCTGCAATCAAGATAGAAGAAGTCTCTTGTGCCCCCAACACACCCAATACACTTGTCAGGTGTATAGGTGCACTAGTTCGGCGAAGAGATAGTAAAATACAAGTGGTATGGATATAAAACCACGGTGCCAGAAAATAGCTTGATGGCGCGGAAAAGACTAAAGTAAAACTGAAATAAAGATAGAAGCAAGCAAACATGTAATAGATCTAATAGCAAACAGTGTTTCAGTGCTTAGAAACAAAGCGTAGGGATCATACTTTCACTAGTGAACACTCTCATATAAATATATTATTCTTTATGATACTACGCTGAACTACTCTCCGGTTGGACACTCTAATCCATGGCAGGGCTATAACAACACACCTCAAAGTTCATCTTTCCCATCTAGATAACCCCACACTGTCACCTTGAGTACTAGATGAGTCCAACAAACACCACAATTTCATAAAGACATCCAACTCCAAATATAACTCATAACAAGTATTTGTAATCTCTAGCCTAAGTGCCACCATGGTGTGCACACTGTCACTTTCACACACATGGGGAGAGCAGAGATCTATTAAAGCACTTGAGTAGCTAGGTAGATCTACTTGATTACAAAGCTCATGATCACAATATGATCATGCATAGAGAGAGAGATGAATACATAGCTACCGGTAGAACCCTTAGGAAATCAGCAATGGCGATGGATATGGTGGTGGGGATCGATGGAGATGGCTACGGGGGCACTTCCCCGTCTCGGCAGGGTGCCGGAACAGAGACTTTCTGTCCCCCGAATCTACCCTTCGGTGGCGGCGGCACTGCGGAACTTTTCGTGGCTAGAGGCTTGACGACTTAGGGTTTTCGCATTGGGAGGAATATATAGGCGAAGGGGCAAAGGTCGGTGGCCGGCCAGGGGGTCCACACCATGCCCTAGCACGGACAAGGGGGACCCGCGCCTAGGGGTGGTGTGGCCACCCTGTGGACCCTCTTTGACTCTCCTTCTGGCTCCGTGAGTCTTCCGGGAAAATAATAACTTTGCCTTTTATCCCGTCCAATTCCGAAAATATTCATTTTCTGACTTCCTAGAACCAAAAACAGCAGAAAACAGGCAGCTGGCACTGTGGCTCTTATTAATAGGTTAGTCCAAGAAATCATATGAAAAGTACTCCAAAGTATGGACAAAACACAAGAAAGTAGATAAAACCAAGCATGGAACATAAAAAATTATAGATACATTTGCAACGTATCAAAGGGGTTCATAGAAAAAACACAAAATTTTCTTAGCTAGTGCAACAACAATTTCTAGGATCTATCTATGAGTAATGTTGCAATGGAGAAGGTTTCGGTACCATACCCTCGAAGACCCAAAGCACTTAACATTTTTTGGGGAACGTGGATGAAGTAGTTGAACCTGTAGCCGACCTCAAGGTCGTGAAGCTCCTCACAAGTCACCCCAGGTCCTTGCACGATAACCCAGGTGCCACAAGTGGCAGCACCTCCGTGGTTTCGCACACGTCTGGTGCACGACAATGACTTCCATCTCTCTGATCCCTGCCGAGAGTGGGGAAGTAGATGTTCTGGCTAGGACCTGCAACACAACAGTGTGCCATAGCGAAACACTTCCTTGTGCACGCAACCTTGACTCAGGGCCACAATTGCAAGAGAGAAGAGAGATGGGAAATTTCTAAGGAAAATTCCTTAGAAAATATCTCAATTTTTGTGTTCTTTTCCTCTTATAGGACCCTCCTATATACAGAGCAAAAGGGAGACCCCCACCTTGCCAAGTCTCGTGGTGGGACTAAACTTGGAGGAGGGGAGGCACCGAGGGGAGGAGAGGAGTCGACTGACCGGCTAGGTGGGCCCCATGCGACGCGTGCGGCCTAAGGAGCCAGCGGCCGGGGTGGGCCCTGTAATGCTCGGGAAATATTCCCAATTAGATTAGTCTATTATTTTTTTTATTTTGTGCAACATCATGCATATTTTCACTCTAAAATATTTCAACCAAAATCCTATTTTGTTTTCTAATTAGTCCCCTCATTTAATTTCAAATTATAACCCCTGGTCTTTTCCGGATTTTCTATTTGTCTAAAAACTATTTACAAAAGCCTTTCTAAAAATAAAACAAAATAAAAACATATTTAGTAGGGAGGCAGCCACCAGCCAGGCCCAAAGGCCCAACCGGCAGCCACCTACCACCCTGGTGTAACCCTAGCCCTAAACCAACCTGCCACCACACACCCGCTGGCCGCCACGGCCAGCAACACAACACACACCACACCACTAAACGCACTCACACCACAACACGAGGCACGCACGCATGCACCCACACCCAACACGCAACACACGCACATGTTGACCGCAACGCACACTTGCGAGCGAGCCAACACCCACACTGTAACACCCTAGTTTTAGTTAATCATATTTAGGGCTTTGTTTGTGTATTCATGAGCTCCATCCCTTAAAATGCATGCAAATAAAATAAAGAAAAACCCTAAACCCTAGCTATTTTCCTCTTCCTCTCAAATCAATTCAAAAGAGTTTTGAATAATTTGAAAAGTACAAAAGTTTGTGAAGTCCAAACTGTTACAAGGGCCTCACCTTGTTTTAAGTGGTTTATAAATTCTGGTGCTATTTTTGAAATTCCCAAAATAGCTTTGGTTTTTAAATTACAATAGAGAAATGAAAACATGATAAGGAAAAAAAATATTTTGCAAATAAAAACTACAACAGACCCGCAGCAGGCCGACCCATCTCCCCTCTTCCCTATCTGCCGCCCACATGCAGCAGTAGCAGCCCGCACCAGCACCTTTGCCGTGGCCCACCTGGCCCATCCGCATCCCATTTCTTGCCCGGTACCCCTTCGGCCTTCTTTTTGCCCCGTCGTCTTCGTCGACGATGAGCAAGCTGCTCGTTGTCGCCGTCGTCGCCGTCCGTCCGTGCCAGGATGCACGCTACCGTCATCCACCGCATCTACAAGTACCCCTACCACCGTCGGACGAACCATATTTCCCCTCCTCTCTCCTTATCCTCTCCTTGCCGGAACCCTAGCTCTCTAGAGATTAGGGGCACCGTCGTTCCTAGCCACCTCCTGACCAGCTGAGCATGCCACCGTGAACCGCTGCCTCTACTCATTTGATTGCCCCTAACCACACAAGTTGAAGAGGACCAAGATGGCGTAATCGAACCCTCTTTCCCGAGCTCCAACCACCACGTTCGTTGTCGATTCTAGCTCCTCCCGACCGCCCCTGGCCTCCCCGACCCTGTCGATCGCTTCCTGGTGAGCTTCTAGTCCCCACGGACCACTCCCCCGTCTCCCTCTCGCTCTGTTTCACGCTCGCGCCATGTGCCGCTGTGCTCCGCCGCTAGCCACCGCCGCAGTCGCTATTCCGGCAACTGTTAGCAAGCTGCACCACCTCTATTAGGTAGCCCGTCATGCGCTGAATCAAACACGCATCCTCGCTTAGCCCGCGTGCTCCCCTCTTCCGTCTCCGATGACCACCCGATGGTGGCTGTCGAGGTGATGTCACCGTGACGTTGTGATGACGTGGCCCGTGGGCCCGTTGACTGCTGGCTGCCCGCGTGGCATGCTGATGTGGCCCCGGGCCCAGCAGTCAGTCACATTGGGTAGAACCAGCCTCGGTGAGAAATACCCCTGACCCCGTGGTGACGTCAGCCCTGTGTCACGCTGATGTAGTAAAAGTTTAATAAATGTTTTAATAATTACACAATTTGTTATAATCTTGTAAATTCAATAAGTAATTATTTATAAGTCAGAAAATGTGTATAATATATCAAAATGTTCAGAAAAATGAGATCTTTACAATAGACTCATAATCATGCATTGTTCAACAACTTTAATTGCTAGTTTAATTAGGAGAACATTTGAACCCTCTCATATGCATATGGGGCTTTCCAAATACTAGAGTTTAAACCCTAGGGACCCCATTTAAAAGTGATGATCTTGTCTAGGGTTTCAATTTCAATAACCTTTAACTTGTCATATCATAGTCCTTGCTTGAGCATTGCATTGATGCCATTTGTTGATTGTTTCCTCCTTTCTTTCTGGCGGTTCTGCTTCTTCCCGGTAGAATACGATACCGACTCTGAGATCGAAGACCGAGATCAACACCATCGAAGACCGACGAACAATACTTGATCAACCATAATCAAGTCAAGTACAAGATATCCGAAGCTCCGCTTTCTGGTTATCAATAGGCAAAGGCAAGCATAGCCCCACCATTATACAATCCTATGATTTCAAAAGTATTTCATTCTTGCCATGATGCATATGATTCTTCTGTGGTCTTTTATCGATAGATAGAGTATCCTATCTGTTTCATTACTCCTTTTGAGCTTATATTACCTGATCCACTGCTCCTAGCATAACTAGGTTTGGCTTGTGTGCACTACTATAGCTATTATCAGTGTCTTGCTTAGCCATGCTTAACTGTCAGTGCTGGTTCATCCATATGATGTATCAGATGCAGAGAATCTAGTATGACCGGAGAACGAGATGAGATGAGATAAGTGGTAAAGGTTAAACATGATAAGGCTTGTATGGAATGCCACAGTGGGATGTGGTTTTCGTAGTCCTATGCTCGCCACCACAAGGACCCAAGTTCTGGCCTCTTGAACCAAGACGAGCGTACAACCACACGGGGCTTGGGAACCCCTCCACTGATTAACTTGCCTAGTAGAATCCATGAGTCACCTAGTTCGGGCGTTCCATTCGACATGTGCATCCTGGTTGTTCTCGAAGGCGGTGAAGGAGGTGCATTCATACAGGTAGGTAAGCGTGGATGGGGTTGCTTGAGGCGGTTCCTCTGGTAAACGAACCTCACCCACATCTCTAGGGACCGGCTTTGGGATTTGACCCATTACAGCGGAACCATCCTTAGGGTGTGACTCATGGTCTCGACAAAAGCAAGGTAAAGGTCGTGGCAACCACTATTTGCCGGCCTTCCAAGGAAGAGGGCTTATCTAGTGTCATTAAGAGTCGGTTGGTACGTGTGGGTAAAGTTGTACACACCTACAGGGTTAAATCTTTTCGAAAAGCCATGTCCACGGTTATGGACGAATTGGGAACGGACATGATGATCATAGAGAACACTAACCTACTCATAAAACTTGGCAACTAGGATTTGTTAAGGATGCTTCCTCATGGGTACGAGGGGGTGATCCTAGTTGTGAGATGAGGATTATCTTGGTGGATATCAAAAGATGATGAACAATTCTTGGAGATGTCGCACTCTTATCCCCTTTTAAATATTATGATTAGACGAGCTTCTTCTCCCTCTTGTTTTATAAACAAAGATGGCTTTATGAAAAATAACTCCACCAGCCATAAGTCTTATGGAGTACACCCTATACTCACCCTTGCTTTGTTGATACTTTTGTAGCAGAATAAGTGTTCCCCTAAAGACGAGTTTGGTATGACATCAACACCGACGAGTAGCTTGGGGTTCCTGGCCGGGAACCTGGAATCTATGGGCTAGGATGTCATCATTATGCTTCAGGCCTCTTAGGACATTTGTTAAGTTTGCTATACTTAATAGCATAATTTTCCTTCTGTTTTTTTGATGTTTATGGTCAGTGACCTCTGCTTGTAATATTTTGGTTCTTTGCTCAGTTATGAGCTTGTTGTAATAATTTTTGTGTCGCATGGTTACTATTGTGTTACCGATTTCTCACTAGATATCCTCGAGCTCTAGGTTAAGCTTATGTCAGATTAAGGTTTGGTATTTGTTTAACCCTGATCCAAGGGGTGTCAAAATTTTTGGTATCAGAGCAGTACCGACCGTACAAAAACCTTGCTATTGGTCGATGTCGAGTCTAGTGCTTGTGAAAACTATTTTTAAAGCTGAAAGTTATTTGCAAAAAGCTCTGGTATGCTTCTTTTACTCCTTATCTGGTATTGATCTAACTCTGGGTTACCTTATCTTATGTTGACTTTGGAAAAGTTTTGATATCTCTTCTAGTCTTTCAAAACTTAGGTGCCTTTTTGGCCGGTCGTTTCTCAACTAGTTGACCTAGTGTTGGGTTCTCTAGAGTTGTGTGTGTTGTGAATTCCTTGTCTCCCCTTTGCTCTGCTTCAGTTGAGAGATTCCTTTCCATCATGATCTCTCTGTCCTATGGGTCCACAACATTATGTTGATGGTTCCACAGTGTTCTGTTCTATGCCTCGAAGTTTCCATGTGCCTCCTTTTCATTTGTTTGGGTACTCTAGAAGTTGTGTATTCTTTTGGAAGCTACCTCGTGGTTACTACCTTGTAGTACCATCTGTACTACCGAGACAGTAGTTACTTCTTTCTCGGGTTTTAACCCTTGGACTTGAACCGAAGATCCTGGATTGTGCTGGATTCTAGTATTGTGAATCTAGTACATGAAGCTGAACTTTAACCCAAGGTCCATTCCTTGGACCCCTGTTGTTATTGTTCAAACATTACCTCAGGATGGCTGGTACTACAATTCTAACCATCGAGCTTGTGGTCTTTGTTGTGATTGAATTACGACAACTAAGGACTTCCCCTACCACTAGCTACGGGAGAAGTTCTTTAATGGAATCAAATAGATCACGACAAAAGTACTCCTTGTGAGTCTCACATCTATACTCATGAATCTGCCACACCTACCCTTTCTGCATGGGTTTTCGGAAGATTGTTAATCTATGCATCCACATCTCGGGATTCTATCATGAGCATGTTCCTTTTCCTCTTGTTGTTTCCGACCTTTGTCTATCAGTTGGTAGCCAAGAGGTATTATGCATTGGTGACTTCTGATGCAAGATACTCTTGTGGTCCGTCATGACAAACCATTTCAGGATGTCAGGAGAAACAAACTCCAGTACCTTGTCATATCTAGGACTAGGTCAAAGTGTTGTAATCCGCAGATCAAGAGGCATTGATTAGTTTCCGTCTGCTCCCCCTTTGAGTATCACATCCTTTTATACTAAGAGGTCGTGCTGAGTATTAAGACCCCTTAATGAAGTGATGCCTTTACACATATTTACCCACCCTTCCTCCGAGCTATCACGCTCATGAATGATGCATGTGCGTAATAATGTGGTCATATGAGATTCTTAGCAATTCTTACTGCTTTGAATTCCAAGGACATTTATGTCATTCTTAGCATGATTGGTTAACCCTATCATTAAGCGAAGAATGATTGCACTACCAAGTCCGTTATTCTGGTACACTCTCCTCGGTCAAAGAGTTAGGCTTGTGCCGAAGCTCTACGACAATGTCGTCTTGCCTTGCCAAGCAAGTTCCGTCTCGAACTAAGTGACATATCGGTGGTTCGTGAAATTCTAGATGACTTCCTAGAAGTATCGCCATGTTGCCACATGACCGTGATGTCAAGTTCTCTGAACTGGTCCTTTCTCCAAGGATCCATACTGGATACCCCTGAACGAGTTGGTTGAGCTTAAACAACAGCTTGGAGAGTTGTAAGATAAAAAGTTCTATCCAACTTAGTTTCTTCACAAAGGGATGTCTAGTTCTGTTCATGCTGAAGAAAGATAATATTTCCCTCGTGGATATGTTATCTTCCCTGTCTTCGATTTGATTTGGGTTATCGTCAGATCAAACTCAATTCCAAGGACTATCTTGACGATGTTGTACTCGTGATGTTTCACTTGAGTACGTCCTCATGTCCTTTGGGCCTGACCAATACGTTCGCCTTGTTCATTAACATATGAGTCCATCTTCTTGGAGTATCTCGATAAGTTTGTTGTTGAGCCCATCGATGACATCCTTATTTTCTCCAAGCTATACTAGATTCATATGGAATAGTTGGCATTAATGTTGGAAACCTTTTGAGAACCGTCTTTGTGTCATCTCTAAGTATGTGTTCTAGATGTTAGAAGTAACCTTCTCCGATTCATGTGCAAGTGTCGAAAGATGTCGCTCTGGAGTTGAGAAGAGTTATCTTTGTTTTCTCGAGAATCATTTCAAGTCAGTCAAGCATGTGCGAAGTATTCTTGATATGGTAGGATGATACCTTCCCATCTCGAGAAGATTCTTTGAGCACTCAAAGCCACTAACTGATTTGTCATGAAACAAAAGAAGTCCTACAAACTTCAGTATCCTCCCAAATGTTTCCCGACAAGGATTCAGTTGTGTTCTGTTGCAAAACACTTTATGCAGGAGCAATTATCTTTTGGATAACTTGTTAATACAGGGGTGCCGCAACCTAGCTCATCCTTCTGGAGCTTAACACTATAGTCCATGTCTTGAGATTCTAGTAACTTTACCTTGTGGTAAATGTTACACACTTTCTATTCGGACATGCTGAGTCTGAAGTATCTCTTCACCTAACCAAATATGAATCTCGAGCAGATATGATGGTTGGTGTTCCTCAAGGTTTTGACATAGGTCTCTTTGTAAATCTAGCAAGATTGAAGTAATGGTTGGCACAAATTGTCGGAAGGCCTATTGTCATATTTTCTTGATTCAGCAATAACAACCACTCTTCATGAAGCTTCTTCTACGATTTACTATAGGAGTTGCGCTTATGGTTCCTTTTATATCCAAAGTCTGACCTTTACTTGATGTTTGCTTTCTCGAACATCAAGGAGAACATTTAAAATAGTGTTGCTAAATGTCTCTCGGTCGATCCTCCAGACCATTCTACGTTGGCAAGCCTCTTGTTATGCCAGGTAATGGAAGTTTGAGAATGAAGTTTCTTTTTCCTCGTGTCATCAGGAATCGTCTTACTTAATCATATTGGTGGTGTAAAGTGATATCATGATCTTTGGCAAAGATTTTGCTAAACCTGGATTAATAAAGAGTTTTCCTTCGTTTCTCGACCATGTTCATAGAGTGACTATGATTTTGATAATCAACAGTTCCTCTTGTTACATGTTCCTTGCGACTGTTATGAGTCCTCGCCACAAAACACCTTTCTGTCTCAGCCTTCTGTTGAACGAAGAGTGATCCTTCTATATCAAAAGTAGTTCAACAGCTTGGTTCTCTCGATCTATCTCTATACCTATGAATATCTACTAAGGCTATTTAATAGAGGTTCATATCTCGAAGTCTATGGTCATGTTCTTTCTGTTGTAAGCTTTCCTTTTAGAAGCTTAAACCCTTCTGGAACTCCATGGTCTCAATCCTTATGAAGACCAGCTATCTAACAATTTGAAACAATCTCCTCTTGTTTTCTCTATTACCTTGTTGTGTTTCATGTTGTCATCTCAGAGTTGTTTATGAACACCCCTTCACGAGTTGACCATGAGATACTCTGTGTGTTGTTAGTGTGTTTCCCTCTTATCCTTAGAAGTGACCTTGTTTCCTTCTTCTTCCTACCTATGGAATCTCGGGTCGAGATTCTCGTAAGGGAGATAGAGCTGTAACACCCTAGTTTTAGTTAATCATATTTAGGGCTTTGTTTGTGCATTCATGAGCATCATCCCTTAAAATGCATGCAAAGAAAATGAAGCAAAACCCTAAACCCAAGCTATTTTCCTCTTCCTCTCAAATCAATTCAAAAGAGTTTTGAATAATTTGAAAAGTACAAAAGTTTGTGAAGCCCAAACTGTTACAAGGGCCTCACATTGTTTTAAGTGGTTTATAAACTCTGGTGCTATTTTTGAAATACCCAAAACAACTTTGGTTTTGAAATTACAAAAGATAAATGAAAACAGGAAAAGGAAAAAAATGTTTTGCAAATAAAAACTGCAGCAGACCCGTAGCAGGCCGGCCCATCTCCCCTCTTCCCTAGCTGCCGCCCATGTGTAGCAGCAGCAGCCTGCACCGGAACCTTTGCCGTGGCCCACCTGGCGCATCCGCAGCATACTTCTGGCACGGTACCCCTTTAGCCTTCTTTCTGCCCCGTCGTCTTTGTCGACGACGAGCAAGCTGCTCGCTGTCGCTGCCATCGCCGTCCGTCCGTGCCGCGATGCCCGCCTACGCCAGGATGCACGCTACCATCATCCGCCGCATCTACAAGTACCCCTACAGCCACCGGATGAATCCTATTTCCCCTCCTCTCTCCTTATCCTCTCCTCACCGGAACCCTAGCTCGCTGAAGCTTTGGGGCGCCGTCGTTCCTAGCTACCTCCTGACCAGCTGAGCGCGCCGCCGTGACCCGCTGCCTCTCCTTGTTTGATTTCCCCTAACCGTGCAAGTTGAAGAGGACCGAGACGTCGTAATCAAACCCTCTTTCCCAAGATCTGACCACTGCGTTTGTCGTCGATTTCGGCACGTCCCGACCGCCCCTGGCCTCCCCGACCCCATTGATCGATTCCTGGTGAGCTTCTAGTCCCCAGGGACCACTCCTCCGTCTCGCTCTCGCTCTGTTCCTTGCTCGCGTCATGCGCTGCTGTGCTCCACCGCCAGTCACCGCCACTGTCACTGTTTTGGCAACCGTTAGCAAGCTGTACCACCTCTATTAGGTAGCCCATGATGCGCTGAATCAAACGCGCATCCTCGCTTAGCCCTGCGTGCTCCCCTCCGCCATCTCCGGTGACCACCTGATGGTGGTTGTCGAGGTGACGTCATTGTGACGTCGTGATGACGTGGCCCGTGGGCCCGTTGACCACTGGCTGCCCGCGTGGCATGCTGATGTGGCCCTGGGCCCAACAGTCAGTCACAATGGGTAGAACCAACCTCAATGAGAAATACCCCTGACCCCATGGTGACGTCAGCCTTGTGTCATGCTGATGCAGTAAAAGTTTAATAACTATTTTAATAATTACACAATTTGTTATAATCTTGTAAATTCAATAAGTAATTATTTATAAGTCAGAATATGTGTATAATATATCAAAATGTTCAGAAAAATGAGATCTTTACAATAGACTCATAATCATGCATTGTTCAACAACTTTAATTGCTAGTTTAATTAGGAGAACATTTGAACCCTCTCATATGCATATGGGGCTTTCCAAATACTAGAGTTTAAACCCTAGGGACCCCATTTAAAAGTGATGATCTTGTCTAGGGTTTCAATTTCAATAACCTTTAACTTGTCATATCATCGTCCTTGCTTGAGCATTGCATCGATGCCATTTGTTGATTGTTTCCTCCTTTCTTTCCGGTGGTTCTGCTTCTTCCCGGTAGAATACGATACCGACTCTGAGATCGAAGACCGAGATCAACACCATCGAAGACCAACGAACAATACTTGATCAACCATAATCAAGTCAAGTACAAGATATCCGAAGCTCCGCTTTCTGGTTATCAATAGGAAAAGGCAAGCATAGCCCCACCATTATACAATCCTATGATTTCGAAAGTATTTCATTCTTGCCATGATGCATATGATTCTTCTGTGGTCTTTTATCGATAGATAGAGTATCCTATCTGTTTCATTACTCCTTTTGAGCTTATATTACCTGATCCACTGCTCCTAGCATAACTGGGTTTGGCTTGTGTGCACTACTATAGCTATTATCAGTGTCTTGCTTAGCCATGCTTAACTGTCAGTGCTGGTTCATCCATATGATGTATCAGATGCAGAGAATCTAGTATGACAGGAGAACAAGATGAGATGAGATAAGTGGTAAAGGTTAAACATGCTAAGGATTGTATGGAATGCCATAGTGGGATGTGGTTTTCGTAGTCCTATGCTCGCCACCACTAGGACCCGAGTTCTATCCTCTTGAACCAAGACGAGCGTACAGCCACACGGGGCTTGGGAACCCCTCCGCTGATTAACTTGCCTAGTAGATTCCATGAGTCACCTAGTTCGGGCGTTCCATTCGACATGTGCATCCTGGTTGTTCTCGAAGGCGGTGAAGGAGGTGCATTCATACAGGCAGGTAAGCATGGATGGGGTTGCTTGAGGCGGTTCCTCTGGTAAACGAACCTCACCCACATCTCTAGGGACCGGCTTTGGGATTTGACCCATTACGGCGGAACCATCCTTAGGGTGTGACTCATGGTCTCGACAAAAGGAAGGTAAAGGTCGTGGCAACCACTATTTGCCGACCTTCCAAGGAAGGGGGCTTATCTAGTGTCATTAAGAGTCGGTTGGTACGTGTGGGTAAAGTTGTACACCCCTACAGGGTTAAATCTTTTCGAAAAGCCATGTCCACGGTTATGGACGAATTGGGAACGGACGTGATGATCATAGAGAACATTAACCTACTCGTAAAACTTAGCAACTAGGATTTGTTAAGGATGCTTCCTCATGGGTACGAGGGGGTGATCCTAGTTGTGAGATGAGGATTATCTTGGTGGATATCAAAAGATGATGAATAATTCTTGGAGATGTCATACTCTTATCCCCTTTTAAAATATTCTGATTAGACGAGCTTCTTCTCCCTCTTGTTTTATAAACAAAGATGGCTTTATTAAAAATAACCCCACCAGCCATAAGTCTTATGGAGTACACCCTCTACTCACCCTTGCTTTGTTGATACTTTTGTAGCAGAATAAGTGTTCCCCTAAAGACGAGTTTGGTATGACATCAACACCGACGAGTAGCTTGGGGTTCCCGGCCGGGAACCTGGAATCTATGGGCTAGGATGTCATCATTATGCTTCAGGCCTCTTAGGACATTTGTTAAGTGTGCTATACTTAATAACATAATTTGCCTTCTATTGTTTGATGTTTGTGGTTAGTGACCTCTGCTTGTAATATTTTGGTTCTTTGCTCAGTTATGAGCTTGCTATAATAATTTTTGTGTCGCAGGGTTACTATTGTGTTACTGATTTATCACTAGATATCCTTGAGCTCTAGGTTAATCTTATGTCAGATTAAGGTTTAGTATTTGTTTAACCCTGATCCCGGTGGTGTCACACGCACTCACGCCGCATCACGTGCACCAACTAGGCCCACTCCCGATCGTTCCCCATCGCGGCCCACCCATCAAGTCACCTTCCTCTCGATCGCCACCAACCTCACCTCACTCGAGATCCCTTGCCTAGCGTCTTGTCCTCGTCGCCTGATGTAGAGCCACCTCCAGCAGCGCCTCCCCTCTTCTTGGTCCTAGGCCACCGCTCAAGTTCCCCTCGTCTACATCGGGCCGCCTCACCTCGCCCTATACGTCAAGATCCCGGGGTCCACCGCCCCCTCATCCTCTGCTCCGTGCCACCACTTCTTGCCTCCTTGGTGAAAGAATATTGTTTGGCCCCGACATTGTAACTCAAGCGGAGGAGAAGGTTCACATCATTCTTGAAAATCTGAAGTTACCTCAAAGTCGCCAAAAGAGCAATTATGACAGAAAGCACACGGACATGGAGTATGTTCCTGGTGATCTCGTTTACCTTCGTGTCACTCCCATGAGAGGCACGCACCGTTTTGGTATCAAAGGAAAGCTGGCTCCTAGATACATCGGTCCTTTCAAAATTCGTGGAAGAAGAGGAGAAGTTGCTTATGCTCTTGAGCTCCCTGAAAAACTCAAGGTCCATGATGTTTTCCATATTTCTCAACTAAAGAAGTGCTTCAAGGATCCCGACAGGACCGTGGACCATGAACACATCAATCTCCAAGAAGATCTGTCTTATCAAGAACACCCCATAAAAATTCTAGAAGTCGCAGAAAGAAGGACTCGCAACAAGTCCATTAAGTTCTGCAAGGTGTAGTGGTCTCACCATTCCGTTGATGAAGCCACTTGGGAACGTGAAGATGAGCTCAGTGCCAAGTATCCTACCCTCTTTGAGTCTTCTTCTTCTTCCTAGAATCTCGGGGCGAGATTCCTGTTTAGTGGGGGAGAGTTGTAGCATCCCAATTGTCTAACAATTGTAATGCTACTTGGTCTAGTAATATAATGGCTACTTCCTATATATAATTGTTGCATCATAATTATATCATGCTCATGTCATCATGCCACCTTGCATTTGGGCATCATATAAAAACCCTTTTCCTTTTGGTTCTTCTCTCATATGCATTATTAATTGTATTTGGTTCTCAATATATTGTATTTGGTTCTTGATAAATGCTAGATGCCCAAGTTGAGTTGGGGGCATATCTTTTATTCCACTCCACCACCTTTCTTTGTCACCACCTTATAATTCCACCATTCTACTTCCCCATGGGCTTTTATTTTCTTTTGGTATTTAATTTAGCTCATGTGGGTGGGATGGATCCAATTCTATCTCCTTTAGCTTGTCTTTACTCCATATTTTGGAATGCATATGTATAAATGCCAGGGTTAATTATTTTGTTTTCACAAGAATAAAACATGGCAGTTATTACACATGCATGGGCCATGCAATCATCACCCCATTCCATTCTTTTGGAGTTTACTTGGATTTTTGGGTGGTTTATCTCTTTTGAGCTCTCTCTTCTCTCTCAAACCTTTCCACCTTGTTTGGTTTATCCTTGCCATGTACCCATCAAGCCTCTCTCACATGTGTAGTGCCATGCATGATCATGCATCCTTTAATCCATTCA
This sequence comes from Avena eriantha, assembly GCA_910589775.1. Lineage (NCBI taxonomy): Eukaryota > Viridiplantae > Streptophyta > Magnoliopsida > Poales > Poaceae > Avena > Avena eriantha. The sequence goes on along the minus strand of OU342746.1, from coordinate 101,597,341 downwards.
CACTACCTCACTCTCACATCTCCATATCTCCATCAAACCCTACTCCTCCCTTTCATGCTTGATCTTGCTTGGGGCATGAGTAAACCCTAACCACCATACCATCCCATACCCTAAAAACCTCTCTCCACTTCCCTCTCTAACCTAATCACCATACCTAGTAAACCCCAACTACAAAACCCTCTCCATGCCGAGCCCCATCTCCCTAGCTGCTCTCTCACCTCCCTCTCCCTGCCAGCAACCCCCACCAGCCTCTCTCTCCAACCCTAAACCAAGCCGCACTCTAACCCTAGCCTAGCCGAAGCATGCCCTAGCTAACCCGACCCCTCTCTCCACTCTCTCTCTCTCTCACGGCTCAGCAGGTCCCACACCGAGCCAGCCCTTAGCCTCGTCGTCCCCACCTGGCAGCCTCCACCCTACCTGCCATGGCCGCTCACGTCGCGCACGTGAGAGAAGGAGGAGGAAAAGGTGCCGATGCCACTTTCCTCTATCCCGCTCCCACACGGCACCCTCTCCCTCCCCGTCCCTATCTACTCCCTCTTCGCCGTCTGGTAGCAGCCCAGATCCACCCCAGGGTCTTTCCCTCTCCCCTCTTCTTCTCCACCGACGCCATCTCCTCTCTCGCCGATCACCGTCAGTACCACCGCCGATTCCTCGTTCCAGCAGGCGTGGGTGACATGGAGGTGGTCGAGGAAGCCGAGGAGGTTCTTCTGCATCACCCGGAGCACGCCAGCGAGGAGGAGAAGCCCCACTTCTGCCGCAGTACACCGACGCCGCTGAAACCCTAATCTCGCCGGCCTCCAGCTCCGTCGACGATCTGCTGTGCCCCGCCCCGATCAGCCGCCGTCAACCTCCCCGCGGTGAGTCCCTCTCCCGCCTAGACACCCTCTTCCTCGCCGTAGAACCCTAGCCTCGCCGGGCGTTTCACCGAACGCTCTCGGTGCGCCGAGGCCGTGGGCGTCTGCACGCCTTCGCGTCGCGTACCGCTCTTCTAGCCGTGCTCCCCCGTCCTGTCAGCAACCCACACCTGCCACAGTGGCTGCCGCCTCCGCGCGCGAGCCCCAGGTCCCCGGTTCGATCCCCCGTGCCTCACCGCCACTGCCGCGCGCGGATCTGACCGTTAGACCGTGGAGAAGATCCACAGTGCCACCCCCTTTTGCAAATAGCCCCCTCTTTTTATCTCTCGCTCAACCCCCGGTACTCGCGAGCCCACCTGCCAGCCGTTGTGTACATTTTACAGAAAGGCACCCCGGTTTTCGTAAACCTCAACCCGCGCTCCAGCACATCCCCACCTGTCATCCTCTGCGGGTTCAGCCATTGGCACATGGGCCATAACCCGCTGGCCCCACCTGGCAGTCTCAGTGGCTAGGTAAACCCGCGGTGTAAAAAGCTTTGCGCGCGGATCTCGCCCAGTCAGCAGCGGCCCACCCGTCAGTGACTTGGGTTGAATTCGTCTGGGTGTAAAACGTTTCCCTGTTTATCTGTTTTAACAAAACAAATTCAAAAATGTTTAAATTCAAATCCAAATCTCTTTTTAAATAACTTTTAAATTATAAATCCAAATAATACAAATGATATATGTTTTTGAATCAGAAAAATGTGAGGAATTCAAATATGCCATTCAAAATATTATTTGAGCACTTTAAAATTTCGAGATGATTAAAATTACAAATAAAATGCCCTTTTCTTAATAAATTAATAACTTTAATTCTACAACTCCAAATTTGACAAATAATATGTCTAAATCGATCAACACGACGAGCCCGTTCTATCTATGCACTCCTTGTTCTGAATTGAATCATCATGTCATTTATAAAAAATCAGAACTGGTTATGGCAATAAAAACTTGGCTAAATAATTAACAAAATGCTTTACTCTTGTAACCACACCTCACCCTTGCCATGCTACTTTAATGCCATGTAAATTGTGCATCATTCATCATGTCATGCTTGTTTGCTTGTCGCATTTTTAATTCATATGCTTGTGCACTTTATTTATGTTGGCCTTGTTTGTTTGGTTCTTCTTCGAATAGACGCCCAACAGGAGAATTATTAGGAATCACAGGAGTACTACCCAGATCCATCTCTCGCTTCAACTGAGCTGCCAGGCAAGCACTACCACATGCTTACATACATATAGTACCTATTGCCTCTATCTTATTCTTGCATCATTGAGTCGGGTTTGCATTAAATTGAATCCCAAGTACTGCATAGCCTTTACTTTTAAACCCCACCAAAGCTTGTTCCTCCATCCCATGAGCCATTACTACAGGAGTTATTTGAGCCATGCGAGTCGTAGAAAAGCATGTGTAGGGTATGTGAGTGTATGATGAATAATGAGGTACCTAAACAACTTAACCTGAGTAGTGATGGGATAACTAATGAAAGAGGCACCGGTGAGAAATATCTGCTATTTGGTTTTTCATGCTCACTTGTGTCCCGTAGGACCCCGAGTACTTGATTCCTGTTCCTTGACTATTCGCACTATCCACATCCGGGAGGCCTTATGGACCCCCCTGAGCCAGAGCTTGATTCATTCCTATTTCTTGGGGCCACAATTAGTTTGGGGCTTTATTACTATCCTGTACTTATGCCATGTTACTACTTTATTTAAGATTGTGCGAGGAGAACCTGTACTGTTTTGTGTCGCGCCACGTTTTCGCGGTATCGACAAGCCCAGTCATATTTTCGGGTTCCCAGTTGTTTACAGCCGTCGTCGCAAACCGTGGGTCCGTTCCAGAGCCGGTCAACTTTGTTGCGGGTAGCTTATTGGGGTGGCCCCCTGAAATATTTCTGAATCCAGTGATCGCTTTGTCGTGAATGCCTCGTTGGGTTTTGAGTTGGTTTTTCCGAGGTTAATCGAGTGTGTGTTGCTATTTGTGCACCCCTGCAGGGTAAATCTTTCTAAAAGCCGTGTCCGCGGTTATGGACGACTTGGAGCACAGTTTCTCAATCATAGACAAGTCTAACTAAAGTACCACTTTTAAATGGACTATGTACCTGACTAGTAAATAGTGCAACACTCATGGAATGGTCAATAAAAATGCCAACGGATGGGTGTTGTCCGTCCGCTTCCTCGTTGGTAAGCGAGGAGGAGGATGGATCTGTTAATTATACTGTTATAACTGTTTTTCTTAATTCACGGACATCTGTCTATCATTGGTTAGGCGGATGGTTAGTGAGTATCTATAGACTTGTTAGTTATTATCTTTTGCTGCAATTGCATCACCCCAGGTTGTGTCCCCTTTAGAGGCATAAAGACTTGCTGAGTACCCCTAGGGTCTCACACGATAAATTGTTTGATTCAGATGAACAGGTGTACTCGCAAGATGGATACTGGGTGGAGGAGACAGATGATGTTGGCAACGATCACTCGGTGTAGAGATTCCGGGAACGGGGATCTGTGAGATCTGTGGGCGGGATGTGTTATTTATGTGGCATCTTATGCCGATTTGCTTCTTATCCGTAATCGGATCTTGTTTTCCGCTTCCGCCTAATACTCTGATGTTTGATGTATGAGGGGCTATCCTAAAATATTATCTCTATCTAGGATATTTGAATCTTGCCGTATGGCGTCGCAATATTTCTATTTCTTTTAGATGGAATGGCTTTGAGGACTGTTGTATGTGGCTTGCATACATACTCATTTGTGTATGTAGTTGATCCCTTCGCCTGCCGATTACACCGCTCGTTCTTGTCCCGATGATCTGAAAGTGGTTAGGACGGCCGAAAGGTCTACCGTGAGTGGCTCCGGGCCCCACCGTACTATTTTAACCACTTTCGCTCATCCAGGCATGTAACTAAGAGCGTAATTCACCGAGGTAGTTACATCTGGCCACCGCCTCCTACTCCGGAGCACCATCCACCGTTGCCACCGCAGATGTCAGCCTCCACCTCGAGGTCCAGCTCGAACCTGACCTCGCCGAACCCACACGTCTACCCCTTTATCGGCGCGGCCCCGACGCCTATCTACCCTCCGCCAGCACAACGTCGCTGCCACGCACACCCATATACGCCGCCCGCTAGCTCTGCTCCTCCTTGATGTCCTCACCTCCATCCGGTTGCACCACTCCGATGTTGCCCATGTCTAGTGATGTCTGCAAGAGCACAAATCGTGTGTAGCTAGTTTCGAAGTTTAGATATCGATCCCACAGGGAGCTCAAAGGTAAGTGTTTATTGATGAAGTCTCTGTCACACCCGAAGTTGTCACAGGTCTTCCAGTGAATTGACTGCAAGTGTTGAAATAAGATTGGGATTTTGATTAAATGCGATAGATTTAAATAGAACTAAAATGTAAACTTTACAAATATAATGCATATAAGTAAAGAACGACTTTGCTTGTTTGTTGTTTCCTGTAGATGGCGAAATAAGGCGCGGGGAGATTCAGTTCATGGTGATAGTGGCTGTGCTAGGTGGACAAGTGGTAAATGTAACAATTATAATCTTATAGATATATGTGTAGGCAAGCAACCCATAATTAGCCAGAACTCCTCTTGGTAGATTTCATCCCAACTTCAATAATCCTACTAGCCTGCTACCAAAACCATGGTTAGACACTAGACGATTAAGACCCTTCAGGTCGCTTAGCGATTAAGCTCCTTGGATCGGACTAATGCAATAAGCACAGTGGTTACTCATTATCCTCGTGTCAACTAGCTTTCCATTGATATCCCCGTGTCACCCGGGGGTTGCTGGTCCACTAGCGTACAAGATCTTATCTATGTAGAACAAGGTATCATGTTGTCTGGGCCCTTAATTGGACAACAAGTATTAAGCATCCCATAGATAGTAAATCACACATAATATAGTAATTAGAATCAATCACAAACTAATGGAAAATATATGAAGGCACATCACATCTCACCAATCCCCTACATCTCCCATGCCCAAGGGAATTACTCACACATGAGAGAAGAACAGATCATCAATATAATCAAATAAAGGAAATTCGTCTTGGTGTTACCCTGGAGATCCACAATAAGAATAGAAAAATATCCAACACAATTCAAGATGGGAAGAAACAATCTCAAACCCTAGTCTTGCAAGGTGGAGATCTCTCTCTCTCTCTCGAGTACAAGTAGTGGCTATGGGGGGTATTGGCTAGGAGGTCGAAGATCATGGAAAGAGATCAAGAACGTCTTCTTCTTCTTCTTCTTCTTCTTCTCCTCTGGATCTCTTCTTTCTCCCTTCTAGATGGTGTGGCGGCTGCTGTGTTGTGTTTTTTGCCCTCGGTCCCTTCATGGAAGTTGTACCTTTTGACAAGACAGAGGCGGTGACAACTATACAGCGGGAACTATACAGCCGGAAAAATATTCCCGCCGTATAGTTGCTCGTTAAAGCTTCTGTGAGCTCCCCTCGAGTGCTTCCAATGTGCGACTTGCTTGTTTTCTCCAGAATATTGTATTTCTCTAGTTAAATCCTTATGTTGATGTTTAGAAGCTGAAACACACATTAAAAACCAAGTTTTCTTTGCTACCGAAGTATTAGCGTTAGGTAAAACTAGAAAACGATCAAATCTGGGAGAAAACCATCAATAAAAGCCATAAAAAATGTGTAGAATCTCACAACTATCAACTCCCCCAAGCTTAGATGTTGCTCGCCCTCGAGTGACAAGGAAATAAGGAAGAATAGCAGGGATTCGAGACTGAAAATAACGGAACTCACAAGTTTGAATTGGTGTCAAATTCTTTTCTTCACAATTCCTGCAATCTTAAATATAATCGTACAAGTATTCACAAGATTGCACTGAGTCCACTTCCTAACCACGTATATCTTGTTAGCAAATAAATCATATGCCAAACAAGTGTCAAAAGTTTAGCTAGGAAGGTGAGGCAAATTCTTTTGGTGCCTCTCTTTGTTGAGAGATGAAAACTTTTTGTTCTTGTTCATTTAACCAATTAAGAGCACTCAAGTTAGCATCAAAACATTTAATTTAAGAACAACTCATCTACTCCCATGTCAAAATTTCAAGACTCTCAAAGCACCTTTTTCTTTCCTTTGTCTTTCAAAAACTTCAGCTCTTTCATAGAGAAACCATGCTACTATTTTTAACATGTTAATTGGGGTTGTGTTGTGCACTCGTGACCATGCCAGTAAATGATGTTGACCAATAATGGGCCAGAGGAGTACTACAACTTCACTTGGAACGTGAAACCATGAGGAGACTAATTTTTTATACACGTCATAGCATTGCTGCTACAGACGTTTACATAACTCAATAGCCGAAATCAAGTGGTTTCCCACATTTAGATCATTCGTTGGCCAGCGGAGTTAATAGTTCCCCACGGAGCACGACATAGTTGTAATGACACGCGTAAAGCAATATCTTATGGTAATTATTAGAAAACATAGTGGCATAATTTCTACTACTTTGAAGCATCCATTTAATCAAACAATTTCAATCAAGGGTACTATTGAGTCTATTTATATTAAGCTCAAATGGGATGGAGTAGTTCTAAAATCAAATTCTTTGAGCTAAGCATGGACTCAAGTCATCTTTCAAATGCTTTTCTTATTGTAAAAATGTAGGCAGTATTTTAACCAAGTTCATTGCTCATTGTTTCAAAGCTAAAAAAGGAGACACTAGCAAAGGAATAGAATTTGTAGGAGAACAAGCTAAGTGGGGGAGTGACTCCAGTGCTAGCAAGTAAATAATTGTAGGATCAATTTAAGGTTGCAAAGAGTGTGATGAAAGGAATGTGATACCTCCTCTTGCTTGCTTCGTTCTTGTATTCGAGTCGAACCTCTCCTATATTTCCATATTGCCAAATCACCTGAAATTAAGCAATCTCTGAGAGAAACAAAGAAACGAACTTGTAAATAAAATTACAACTATTTTTTTTGTAATTTTTGGTTTAGGAATGCAAACTGAAAATAAACATGCAATTTTTAAAGAAATAAATCAGAAGAAGAAATAAAAACATGAATGCAAAGTTTGGAGGTTTTCAAACCTCCCCAAGCTTAGGCTATTGCCAGGCTCAGTTGTTGCCATCATTTGGTGGCTGGTGCGGATACTACTGGTAGAAGTCGAGGAAGTGGGTCATGAAGTGACTGAAGTTGTGAGTCAAAGTGTTCATATCTTCATTCACATCCTGAAGAGTGTGGTCGATCTCCCCAACACGCTGGTTGAGCTGCTGGAACTCCTGATAGGGGATGTAGCCGTACCCCTACCGTGGCTGGTTGGGCCACGGTTTCTAGGCTCCTCCTAGCTGTTGCTGCTGTCCTTCCCAAGCAGGGTTTTGTCCTTGCTCTTCCTCTTGCTGCTGCTCTTGCTCCTTCTCATCCTGCTGCCCTTCATCTTCCTCTTCGTCGGGCTGGTAGTCGGCCAAGATCTCCGTCACTTGGTCCTTGGTGAGGATCCAAGTGCCCTTCTCCATAATCGAGAAGGCTTGGGGACATGGCAACTAAACCTGCTCAACCTGTGTATCACCAAGATAACTGAATTGATATGCTCGGAGCCTCTCGTTAGCATGGTAAACACTAAGGAAGCCACAAGCAGTCAAATACTTGACATCCATAAGTTTGGAGCCATCAACAGGTTCCATAACAAGTAGTAAAATGTTCAATGCATAGGCAAGGTGGGTTACCAATCCACCAATGTGAATATCACATTTAGTCCTGTTGCTTTGGAGGCGAAAGTGTTGGATGAGTAGAGTTGCAGGACTGGGGCTTTGCGTTGTATTGGGGAAGAGAGCCTTGGTGATCATTGCCATGTCCGCATTAGCCATGGAACCAGTATCACCCCTTCCCAACATTGTGTTGGCGAGGAACAAAGCAAAGTAGCGAATGGTTGGGTTCTGAATGGTGGACATCTTCTTCTGATAAAAGTGACTGCCACCATTAACAGAAATAACCTCCCAAGTCTCTCCACTTGTGACGCTATAGAGCTTAGTAATATTGGACTCCCTAGTATGAGGGAAGCTGAAAGCATTGCAAGATTGTTTGAAACTTCCTTCATAGTGTGTCCGGTTCATGGTGAAGCTTATCGTGCACATGTTACCTTTCAACCTGTGGTCGTCGTAGAACGAGGCAAGGAACTCATGGGTGAGCTCGGCGTAGGTGTCGTGGCTTGCAAAGACAAGTACCACCAACCCCGACCTGTTGCACATGAGGTCGAAGTCCGTTTTCAACCCTGCCGCAGTGAGAAAGTTATGGCCGGCCCAACGTGTGGGCAGCACCCTCCTCGATGAGACAATGTCCATCTTGGAGTTGCGCTGGGCTTGGGCCCCCGAGCTTGAGCCCTCTCCCCGTTGGCGCTTTCTCGAACGAAAGAGGTTACCGATTTTGTTCATCATGATGCACTAAAAAATTTCACCATAAAACCTTAGGCATATAGTTTCTATATGATATATGAACGATTCTACGTGGAAAAATTCAATCCTAATGTGAGAAGTTAACAAGAAAAACTAAATAAGTTTGATTTCATCCACTAGATCAATGTGAGAGTTTCAACCATGGAAATCTGAAAATAAAGCATGGATAGGGAGAGAAACATATCGATCTGTTGATTCGCCCACTCAAACGAACGAAACCCGCGAAGAATCAAGAGTTCTAGGTGGATTTTGAGAGGTTTGGAGAGAGAATATGACGGAAATAATGAGGAGAGGAGGAAGATCTAGCCGCCCCAGTGCGATTTTGTGGTCACACCGAACTATACGGCCGGAACTATATGGACGGGTGATGGTGCTCCACCCATATAGTTTCGGTGGGGCCGCCACTAGGGTTTCTTTATACAGAAAAACAACTATACGGGGACAACTATACGGCCGGATCACAATGATCCTGCCGTATAGTTGGTTGTTAAACTGTCCGTCTCTCGAGATAAATTTCTAAAACTGGCATCGATATCTATACGACCGGAACTATATGGCAGGAATTTTTATTCCCGCTATATAGTTGGTCGTTAAACTGGTAGTACTTTTGGAATAAAATTCTACGAAGGCATCGATATCTATACGGCCGGAACTATATAGCCGGATTTTTTATTTTCGCCGTATAGTTGGTCGTTAAACTCTCAGTACGTTTCAGAAATTTTTGTACGAAGGCATCAATATCTATACGGCCGGAATTTTTATTCCCACCGTATAGTTGGTCGTTAAACTATTTGTGCCTTTGAGGAAAATTTGTTGATTGCAAAGATAACTATACGAGCGGAATTTTTATTCTCGTCGCATAGTTTTTTTGGTAAACCATCAGTAATCATCAAAAAATTTCTACTTCTTCGAGGATACCTTCTTATCCCATAACTTAGCGAAATACCAAGTTTTTAACAGAAAATTGATAGCAAAAGCTATCGACCAACATTAGCATATTAAAAGCAAAATTTTAGCTTCTATAAATAGAAAACTCAATTTTTTATTCTTGTTATTATTCTCTACTCATTCAATCGACATTTCTACTACTTTTTGATAGCTGCATCTTCATGAGCGTGCTTCCACAAGGATGTCTGTGAAAAAGTGGTGGGAACATGCTGAACTTCTTATTCTTTATTCTAAATTGATGAAAATGGGTTGACTCCCACTAAGAATTTATTAAGAATGGTTGAATAACTTAACCTCTTCTCTCTTCTCGAATTCTTACCATTGGTTGCCCCTTATAAATGGCACTTACCACATGAACTCGTTTTGCCGGTGGAACATATCTTTCTGCTACTTCTAGCTTCATTGGAAAATACCGGATGATTTCAGCATCATAAACATTAAAGATTATCTTCCCTTCTACACAATCTACTGACGCACCTGCAGTAATGAAGAAGGGTCTTCCAAGTATTATAGATAATCTTTCATCTTCTGGCATTTCAAGAATAATAAAATCAGTGAGAATAACATGCTCATCTATTCTAAGTAAGACATCCTCAATCATACCAACAGGTTGTTTAGTGGACTTGTCTGCCATCTGTAAAGTGATAGTAGTAGGAGAATACTCCCCTAATCCTAACCTTTTATAGAGGGAGTATGACATTACACTAACTCCTGCTCCTAGATCACATAAGGCATTGTGAATATATGTTTTACCTATTGAGCATGAAATAGTTGGTATTCCAGGATCTCCAGACTTAGACAACAGCTTTCCGTTAGCAGGATAGCTAGTTACCATGGCAATAGTTTCAGTTATTTCTTTCTTTCTACTAAGAATATCACGAAGGAATTTACCATAAGTAGGAACTTTGATTGCATCCGCACATGGAATTTCTAGACGAAGGTCACTAAGTGCCTTTGTAAAAGAGTTAGAAATTACCTCATATGGTGCTTTCTTTTTTCGATCTGGATAAGGAAGCTTTTTCTCACCCGACTTACTCTTGTCTTTTACCTTTTTGGGGGGTCAGGATCTTTCGTTGCTTTCTTTTGTTGTTGCTTATTGATTTTCTTCTTTTCTACTACAACAACTTCATCTTCTTTACTTATTTCTTTATCTTCTCTTGGATCAACTGTCTCTGCATTATAGTCATAATGATGATCCTATGCATCATTGTGGTCCTCCTTGGTTTGCTCTTGTGTCTCAATTTCATCTTGAGGATCCACCAACGTATCATCTTCTTGACTTGCTTCGAGCAAGGTTTTTTCCTTGCGCTCTTTTTCAGCTTCGTATTCAGGTGGTCGTACGGGTCCTCTAACAAATGCACCCCTTCTTGTGACAACATAAGTAGAAACAAAAATATCTTTATCATCACAAAGAAAAATTTGATAACCAGATACTATTTGTTCATACTGGGTTTCAATCATACTAAGATACTTATGAAATAGTTTTATTTCTTGGCCAATCTCATCATAATTTTCAGTGAGTTCCGCCAAAATATTTTTATGTTTTTCGAAATGCTTATGCAAGTTATTATGGGATTTTACTTGTCAATGTTTTAACTCTTGAAAAACTTTTCTAGTTTCGTCTTCTTTAGTTAAGACTTGAAAAAATGCACTTTGTTTTCCTTAGCAAGTTCAGAAGGTATACCTTTTTCTTTCATAGTTTTGCGTACCTCAGGCATAAGATCGGGAGTTATCCGAAGTATCCCTTTTTCTGGCTTAGTGCCAAAATCAGGATTATATAAAGAATCATTCTTAGCCCTAGTAGACATTAATTCCAAACATTCTTTAATAGTTAAAGTGTTTATTGATCCTCCTGCTGAGAAGTCAAGCAATTCTCTACATTGAGTATTGAGACCATGGTAAAATAAATGGCAGATTGTTAGTTCAGAATAGCCATGATTAGGAATACTATTGATCATTCCAAAGAATCTTTCCCAGGCTTGTGGGTAGTTTTCTCCCACGTTTTGACTAAAGTTGCCTATGTTCTTTCTTAGTTTAGATACCTTTTTAAAAGGATTAAACCTGTTTATGAATTTAACAATGTAGTTTTCCCAACATTTAATGTAATGGCGAGGGAGAGAATATAACCAATCTAGGGCTTTACCTTTAAGAGACCATCGAAATAATTTAAGACGAGAAAAGTCTCTCGGCAAACCTTTTGGTCCAAGCGATGTTATCACATCATCAAACTCTCTTATATGTGTTCCTAGGTCTTCATCTTCCCTTCCACTAAAAGCTTTCTCTTGCAAAATTTTAATAATTCCACCATCAAATCGATATTCTCTAACTCCAGGATTAGGGAGCTCTATTGGTTGTTTAGAAATTCAGAACTTGGAGCACTGTATTTCCTGAGAGTTTTCTCAGGTTTCATAGGAGTTGTCCTATAAATAGACATGATTTCCATAATATCACTCAGGTTTTCAACTTCAACTTTATTTGATCTTAAAAGTTTTTCAATAATTTCTTCACGCCTCTAAGCAGGCACACGCTCTATATAATCTGACATGTAGGTCCTACCAGAGCGTGTAGACCCTTTGTCTCGTAAGGAGAACATTTTGTAGTAGCAACACCTGAAACGTCAAAAGACAAACACTTAGCGCTTAGCTCCCCGGCAACGGCACCAGAAAATAGCTTGATGTCTGCAAGAGCACAAATCGTGTGTAGCTAGTTTCGATGTTCAGATATCGATCCCACAGGGAGCCCAAAGGTAAGTGTTTATTGATGAAGTCTCTGTCACACCCAAAGTTGTCACAGGTCTTCGAGTGAATTGACTGCAAGTGTTGAAATAAGATTGGGATTTTGATTAAATGCAATAGATTTAAATAGAACTAAATTGTAAACTTCAGAAATATAAAGCATCAAAGTAAAGAATGACTTTGCTTGTTTGTTGTTACCTGTAGATGGAGAAAGAAGGCGCGGGGAGATTCAGTTCATGGTGATAGTGACCGTGACAGGTGGACAAGTGGTAAATGTAACAATTATAATCTTATAGATATATGTGTAGGAGAGCAACCCATAATTAGCCGGAACTCCTCTTGGTAGATTTCATCCCAACTTCAATAATCCTACTAGCCTGCTACTAAAACCATGGTCATACACTAGACGATTAAGATCCTTCAGGTCGCTTAGCGATTAAACTCCTTGGATTGGACTAATACAATAAGCAAAGTGGTTACTCGTTATCCTCGAGTCAACTAGCTTTCTATTGATATCCCCGTGTCACCCGGGGGTCGTCGGTCCACTAGCGTACAAGATCTTATCTATGCAGAACAAGGTATCATGTTGTCTGGGCCCTTAATTGGACAACAAGCATTAAGCATCCCACAGATAGTCAAGCACACATAATATAGTAACTAGAATCAATCACAAACTAATGGAAAATATATGAAGGCACATCACATCTCACCAATCCCCTACATCTCCCACGCCCAAGGGAATTACTCACACATGAGAGAAGAAAGGATCATCAATATAATCAAATAAAGGGAATTCGTCTTGGTATTACCGTGGAGATCCACAATAAGAATAGAAAAATATCCAACACAATTCAAGATGGGAAGAAACAATCTCAAACCCTAGTCTTGCAAGGTGGAGACCCCTCTCTCTCAAGTACAAGTTGTGGCTATGGGGGTGTATTAACTAGGAGGTTGAAGATTGTGGAAAGAGATGAAGAATGTCTTCTTCTTCTTCCTCTTCTTCTCCGGATCTCTTCTTTCTCCCTTCTGGATGGTATGGCGGCTGCTGTGTTGTGTCTTTTTTGCCCTCGGTCCCTTCACGGAAGTTGTCCCTTTTGACAAGACAGAGACGGCGACAACTATACAGCAGGAACTATACGACACGAAAAATATTCCCGCTGTATAGTTGCTTGTTAAAGATTCTGTGAGCTCCCCTCGCGTGCTTCCAAAGTGGGACTTTCTTGTTTTCTGCAGAATATTGTATTTCTCTAGTTAAATCCTTCTGTTGACGTTCAGAAGCTGAAACACACATTAAAAACCAAGTTTTCTTCGCTACCTAAGTATTAGCATTAGGTAAAACCAGAAAACGATCAAATATGGGAGAAAACCATCAATAAAAGCCATCAAAAATGTGTCAAATCTCATAGCTATCATATAGCCTAGTGCTCCCTACTCTGGCTCATGGGCATGGCCGTCCTCCACCTACACGCGAGACCGCTCACCTTTCGGCCATGCCCTACTTCCTTGAGCCGCAAATGCCAAGCACAACGGTGTCTGACCTCTGTTTGTTGTTACGCTAGTTGGGATGCTAGTTTTGACAATCTTCCATAAGGTACTATTGCTGTGTCGCATGAGCTGAAGCATGTCTTGTAACTACAGATCTCGCTCTGTCTAAGCTTGACAGGATCTCCCGAAGGCCGACACGAGATGGTGATACCGAAGGCTCGCTGCGAAGCTCTACCATCGTGTCGGCAAGGTCTTCTGAAGAAGGAACATGGTGCTACCGGAGGAACCGTACCGAACCCGGAACCACTCAAGGAACCACCGAAGGTCTCCATCACGGACTCCTACACGGACGCCAAGAACTTCCTCGTGGAATCTAAAGACCGAAACCAAACTCCTCCAAACCCCAAGTCTTCGAACCCCGAAACGTGCAACCCCTACCTAAACCCATCGCTATTTTGTATAAACGCTATATTATTGCATATGAATTATTCATGCATGCATACATATTATATTGTGGGGTTTGGGGTAAATAGTCGACTCGCCTAATAATTGAATATGGAGTGTATATGCGGGATATTTTGTCATATATCGACGCCATTTAAATGGTGTAGCTCACCTTGATTTGCCCTGTTAATCCAACATTTAAATTACGGGGTAGATAAACAACTTGAACCATAATATTTAATTGTTAGAACTCTGATTCCGCTTAATATTGCTAAGTGGGACCGCATATTTCCATGCCATGCATCATATCATGAGCATGCCAGATCTTTGCCGTAGTATTAAATATTGCATCCTGTATTTCCTTACAGTGTTTTGCTTCTTCACCAGATATGACGATGAATCGATGTGAGATACGATAAGCCTTCAGTTGACCTTCTCAGGCAATCATTCTCCCTCCTTCTACCTATTTTGCATTTATAATATTTACTTCCTCCCTTCGATATATTGCTATCCTTATTATCGATGCTTTAATACCGTCCCTTTATTTACTTGCTCTACTATATGGCCTTGGTTATCCAATTGCCTTTGTTTGATTAGCTAGCTTTGCCCTTGCGAGTCATAGGCATGCTTAGTACTGCTCTCATACAAGTGAACCGTGATATCTGGATATGATAAATACCATAATAACTAAATTGTTGATGATGACTATGGTTATGGCTATGGTTGTTGGTTATGGTTTCACCTAATGATAAAGCCCCGGCAGGGACCACCTTTGGGAACTGCTTGAGCCGATCTAGGACCCGTTCATTCTATAATACTAGTTCTGAGTTGATCGCGCTAACCAAACGTGGGGCCTCTGGGATACCCACTCAACTATCGGTGCTATTCGTATATCTAGAGGGTTACAAAATTGGTTTTACATTTGGTCCATACGCATAAGATGTCTTCGAACATGGGTGAGTTGGATATGTCTTCGGGCTTGATATTTGGTGGATTGGCATGGCTTGCATTGCATAAAACCGGATACCGTGCCGGAGGTGGGATGGAGCTCTACAAGTTATCTTCCTATCATCGACTAGCCGTAGACTCAAACACCGTGCCACCTGGAGAATCAGTTGTATCTCTTGTGTGGGTCAAACACAGTAGGTGATACTTCTAGATATGCGTGTATTTATGAGACAGTTCTTGTTGTGAGATTCAGAAGGCACGCGTAATATGTTCCCTGAAGGGTCGAGCATGCGTTTAGGTCCAGTAGTGCACCCCTGCGGGGTAAATCTTTTTGAGAAGCCATGTGTCCACGGTTATGGACGCCTCAGGAGTACAATATCATGATCATATACAACGCCACTAATGTTTTGTCTATAATAATATGATTAGTAATTAGCCTTATCAACTAAACACCTACTTAATTAAAATTACACTATGTGTGTTCTGCAAGAGGACTTTCTCGATTGGTCTTCGAGGGGGGAACCTTCGGATGGGTTATCTTTGGTGTTTTATTATGCTTATCGTATAGAACTCTCTTATCTCGATCTAATAGCCAAAGTTGTAGGGTGTCTCTATAAGTTAGATAGTGCAAGCTATGCCGCTGCTGAGCCCACCATACCTGTGTAGGCGAGGACCGCCGAATTCTAGACTCGTCGTGTACTAGCCTCAATACTGACCGCTCTCTTTCTGTTTTTCTTTGCCCTTTGCTGGCACCCTTTGGCTTTGATAGGTATGTGACTGACGATGTTAGCAAGGTTACCCTTCCGGCTTGGCCTAGGCAGGGTTATGGACACTGCTTGGTTATTCTTCGGGACTCTTAGTCCCATTTGGATCTTGTCCGTACTCGAATACTATTTTGCTTTCTTTTGGAGTTGTATCTTTGAATTGTATTATTTGTATTCTTAACTCGATGAGTCGTTGTTGTATGTATAAGTGATGCGCTCGACTTTTGATGTAGAGCTTGTTGGGAACCCCAAGAGGAAGGTACGATGAATACAGCAGCAAGTCTTCCCTCAGTTATGAAACCAAGGTTTAATCGAACCAGTAAGAGCAAGGAAACACCCCAAAGGTGTTACTAGCTGAGCTTTGGCAGGGCGCACTACCGGTGCTAGTAGCAACGTGGAGACCTCCACAACACAACCACATAACTTTGTCCCAACCTTGTGATGAGGTTGTCAATCTCACCGTGTTTTGCGAAAAACAAAGGATTAAACGTATCAAATGGAAAGAAGTAAAAGTTTGCAGAAAGTAAACACAAAGAAGTAAACAGTTGTAGATTGTATGTAAAGAAAAAGGACCGGGATCCATAGTTCACCAGAGGTGGCTCTCCTTAGATAGATAACATGCCGGGTGAACAAATTACAGCGGGGCAATTGACAAACACCGAGAAAGCAATACATGCATATACTAATCATCTTGACTCCTGTGAGACTTGATTGGGCATTACAACATAATACATAGACCGCCATCCAACTGCATCTATGACTAATAATCCACCTTCAGGTTATCATCCGAACCCCCTCCAGTATTAAGTTGCAAGCAACAGATTATTGGTTTACGAACTGCGTGTAAAGTAAACAATACGATTGTTCTATGAACAAAGGATTGTTGTTTTCTCCCTAGTAGCAACATCACATCTAGTACCTTAGAGATTTCTATCACTTCCCCAGATTACCAGAGGCATGAACCCACTATCGAGCATAAATACTAACTCTTGGAGTTGCTAGCATCTACTTGGCCAAGATAGCTACTAACAATGGAAAGCATGCAAGATCTCAAATAACAAAGACATGATAGAATCAATAATCAATCTAAAATAGCATCTCAATATCCATCAGATCCCCGCAAACACAACATGTATGAATTACAAATAGATGATCTTGATCATGAACGGAGCTCACAAGATCTAAACATGAAAGCACAAAGGAGGAGAAACCAGCCATCTAGCTACTACATGGATCCGCAGTCCAAGGATGAACTACTCACGCATCACACCGGAGGCTTGCATGGTGACGAAGAAAGCCTCCAGGGTGAATTCCCCTCTCCGGCAGGGTGTCGGGAAGAGCTTCAGATCCCTCCCGATCTAGGGATGGAGATGACGGCGGCTACAACTCTTTCGTGGATTTTTGATCGGGCCCTTAGGGTTTTCGTCCCGAGGGCAACTTATAGGCGGAAGGAGAGGCCGAGGGGGTGCTAGGAGCCACCACACCACCCCTGGCGCAGGCCTAGCCTAGCCGCGCGGCCAGGTGGTGTGGCCGGCCCCTGGCCCTTCCCCGTCTCGTATTCTGGCACTTGATCACTTCCGGAAAAATAGGCACTTTGGCTTTTGTCCCGTCCAATTCCGAGAATATTCATTTTCTGACTTTCCTGGAACGAAAAACAACAGAAAACAGGCAGCTGGCACTATGGCTCTTGTTAATAGGTTAGTCCAAGAAATCATATGAAAAGTACTCCAAAATTGGAACAAAACACAAGAAAGTGGATAAAACCAAGCATGGAACATCAAAAATTATAGATACATTTGCAATGTATCAACATCCCCAAGCTTAACTCCTGCTCGTCCTCGAGTAGGTAAGTGATAAAAAGAAATAATTTTTGAGGTGACAAGCACCATCAAAGACTTGATCAAAGTATTTGCAAAACATTCGAAACTGGGATCAAAGTACTTCAATCATAACATGAAAGACAAAGTTCTAGCAATAAGCAAAAAAACTATGATGCAACATGAAAAGGCACAAACAAAAGATTCATGAATAACAATGCTTTGCAAGACGTTTGTTTGTTTCACATAAAGAAAACATAGCATAAAAGTATTCATCTTGTCCCTCAATAGAGTAGCAAATATAAATGCATAGGACACCTTCAAAGTTCATAAGAGTGACTAGATACAATAGTTTCAAACAAGCAATAACAAGTTATGCATCAATCAACTAGTCTTGGGACGATGCACATAGAACTAAGAATGGCCACTATGCTCTCAAAGTAGGTGCATAAAGATAGAAGGTGGAGACTCAATATAATGGTGAAAGAAAGGCCTTTTGTAAAAGGAAGTAGGGATTCAAGTCTCATAAAGAGCTTCCAAAAATTATGGTACTCTTAGCTTTCAGCTCTCATTGCCCCTATCATAAGCATCTTGAAGTGATTAAGGTTAAAGTGAACAAACTATGGTGTACATGCTTGACGAAGTATAAGTCAGAAATCTCATGTCCCTTGTATACGAGGGCCGCTCCTCATGCTACTCAAGTTTAGTCACCGGTAAGTTCTTGTCATCGTAAGTATATGTGTATCATTGAGAACCGCCAACGGGGTACCCCTTGCCCGATGATACGGAAGAATCCCCATATCAAAATGACAAGGCAAGCAGACAACGATCATCTTAGCATTCTTCTTATTTACCATGGGAATATGGTGCTTTTTTCTGTCTTTCCTCTTTTCATAGTATCTCTTTTTTCTCTTTTTTCTCAGTATGGGACTCTTTTTTTATAAGAAAAATGCTTCATAGACAGCCCATTATGGTTACGCTGCAGGTTTCAACCATGTCAGCATGGATTAGACCATCGGCCCAGGCGTTTCTCTAACACATATACATAACTCCATGGACTTACAAGCTCCCCTTTCATTTCACACCGACGACATCCATATACAAAAGAGCATGATATCAACTAGGTACAAGTACCAAGTACAATGTTGAAAGCGTTCCCCATGAAAGCATGGTTCTGCTAATTCCCAACAAATAAGTGTAAGCATATACAACATAGAAGACACAATGGTTCAAGTTTATTAAGGGCAAGTAAAGTAAAGTGTGCCATCAAGTTCGTGGGAGCTTTAATCACTAGTTTTCTCATAACAAGTGGAAGGTAAACAAAAGCATGAATATACTTGGAATAGCATAAGCTAGTAGGTAGGTATGGTGGACTCTTTGGAATAACTTGGTTTAGGGAGTTGGATGCATGAGTGGAACTCATACTTTGTTGTGGAGGCTAGCAAAAGACTGTGAGCGGCAAACTAAGAGAGCAATAATGGCCATAATCATGCAGAGCGACAAAACATCACTGATCAAAGCATAAAGTGATACTACAAGTTGAAAACTAAAGGATCATAAAGGCTATGGTTACTTGAGATAGTCATAACATGGTGTGAGCATGTGCCAAGTCAACCCAAATAAAGCATCAAAGGAGAATACCACTATACTATGCTTTAATATGCTAAAACAACGCATGATTCATCCAAGGCACATTAAGCAATCTCAATTGTTTATAACAAGTCATGCTACAGCAAATAATGCTAAGCATAAAGCCAAAACAATATCAAGCATGGCATGACAAAGCATAAGCCACAGTCAAAAACGAGCTCTTTTTACCACATAAGCATGAACTTTCCTACTCTTTTCCAAACCAAACCAAACTATTTGCAAACCAAAGTATGAAAGAGGGGGTCCAACCAATTTATTCAGAACACTAAGCAAACCAAGCAAACTAAAAATCAAAACAAGAACAAAAAAGAAGACGCTCCAAGAAAAACACAACTGTGCATGAAATAATAAAAATGAAGCGTTTGGAAGAAACCTAGAATTTTTATTGATGAAGAAGGGGATGCCTTGGGCATCCCCAAGCTTTGATGCTTGTACTTCTTGGATGTTTCTTGGGGTGACACGCGTGGCATCACCAAGCTTGAGCTTTAGTCCATCCTTCATCTCATTACTCCTTCCTTCCATACACCTGAAAACTTCCCTTCATACAAAACTTCACACAATCTCATTAGCAACATTAGTGCACTTAAGATAAATAAGTCTCAAGGTTCTGTTCTAACACCAAATAAACTTCCATTAGAGCACTAACTATTGTAGCACTTCCCTCAAAAAGCTCAATTCCCCAAAGGAACTCAAGAACTCACTAACAAGAAGCAAATGCAGAAAATGGCAGAAATCTGTCAAAACAGACCAGCAGGTAAAGACGAATGTTTTGAAGACCTTCTATTGCTCAAATCCAAAAGTGTTGAAATAACGAAACTTAGATAACAACCTGGGTCAGAAGCACAAAAAATTGCATCTCAATCCGACGTACAGAACTCTCTCAGGAATTTTTATGGTGAAGCACATAAATCTGTTTCGGGACAACAACTTTCCCAATCATTACTTCACTCTCATTAGAGGTTACTCTTGGCACAAAAAGCAAATAAAAAGGATAAGGAGAGGTTATTACAGAGTTAATAACTTCCAAGACTTATCTAAAACTCTTGGGTTATCTCCCAACAAGTACTTTTCTTTAACGCCTTTAAGTTAGGCATAAGAAGCAAAGAAAGAATCAAGTGTTCTCAAATGAAGAAGCATTAAGATCAATACAAGAAATATTTTCAACAAGGCAAGGTATATCATCCAAGTAAGTTCTAGAGGATCCTCTCTCAATACTCTTAGGTTCACTATTCTCATCAAAAGGGTTTGCAGGAACAATCCAATCAAGATTCTTTTCTATTGCATCATGTATTGCTACTAGTTTGAAGGGTATTGATATCTTAGGTTCCTCCCCGTTAGGTTCGGTTTTTTTCATCTTTTCACTTGTACCAACCACATCTACACATGAGCCTAGCATATTGAAATGTTTAAAAACTTTTCTAGCTTCTTTGGCAACATCATAGAACTCCTTAAACAAAGTTTCCAGAATAAAATCCTTCTTTTCAAGGTCTTCAATTTCTTTAAGCTTAAGATACATTACTTGCATTAAGGGGTTGAGGTTAACAAACCTAGCTTCTAACATGTGAATTAAAGAAGCTGCAGCAATCTCATAGTTTGGAGCAAGTTCTACAAGGGATCTATCCTCAGTATCTTCATGCTTACTAACATGATTAAAGAATTCTTCAATGTTATCTTTCCCAATTATAGAACCACTACCAATTGGAAGGTCTTTCAGGGTGTATGTAGGGATCAACATGGTGAGCTAAGGGAGAGGTGACAACTAAAGGAGACTTAATTTTTTTGTGTTTTTGATAAAGAAAGCAAACAAGTAAAACTAATTTTTTTGTGTTTTTGAAGAACAAAACAAGCAAACAAAGAAAAAAGAAAACTAAGCAAAATAAAAACAACAAAGTAAAGAGATTGGTTATGAGGGACTCCCCTTGTGAAGATGTCCTTGACTCCCCGGCAACGGCGCCAGAAAATCTTGATGCGCTCGACTTTCGACGTAGAGCTCGTTGGGAACCCCAAGAGGAAGGTACGATGAATACAACAGCAAGTCTTCCCTCAGTTATGAAACCGAGGTTTAATCGAACCAGTAGGAGTAAGGAAACAGCCCAAAGGTGTTACTAGCTGAGCTTTGGCAGGGCGCACTACCGGTGCTAGTAGCAACGTGGAGACCTGCACAACACAACCACAGAACTTTGTCCCCAACTTGCAATGAGGTTGTCAATCTCACCATGTTTTGCGGAAAACAAAGGATTAAACGTATCGAATGGAAAGAAGTAAAAGTTTGCAGAAAGTAAACACAAAGAAGTAAACAGTCGTAGATTGTATGTAATGAAAAAGGACCGGGATCCATAGTTCACTAGAGGTGGCTCTCCTTAGATAGATAACATGCTGGGTGAACAAATTACAGCGGGGCAATTGACAAACACCGAGAAAGCAATACATGCATATACTAATCATCTTGACTCCTCTGAGACTTGATTGGGCATTACAACATAAAATACATAGACCGCCATCCAACTGCATCTATGACTAATAATCCACCTTCAGGTTATCATCCGACCCCCCTCCGGTATTAAGTTGCAAGCAACAGATTATTGCTTTACGAACTGCGTGTAAAGTAAACAATACGATTGTTCTATGAACAAAGGGTTGTTGTTTTCTCCCTAGTAGCAACATCACACCTAGTACCTTAGAGATTTCTGTCACTTCCCCAGATTACCAGAGGCATGAACCCACTATCGAGCATAAATACTAACTCTTGGAGTTGCTAGCATCTACTTGGCCAAGATAGCTACTAACAACGGAAAGCATGCAAGATCTCAAATAACAAAGACATGATAGAATCAATAATCAATCTAAAATAGCATCTCAATATCCATCGGATCCCCGCAAACACAACATGTATGAATTACAAATAGATGATCTTGATCATGAACGGAGCTCACAAGATCTAAACATGAAAGCACAAAGGAGGAGAAACCAGCCATCTAGCTACTACATGGATCTGTAGTCCAAGGATGAACTACTCACGCATCACACCGGAGGCTTGCATGGTGACGAAGAAAGCCTCCAGGGTGAATTCCCCTCTCTGGCAGGGTGTCGGGAAGAGCTTCAGATCCCTCCCGATCTAGGGATGGAGATGACGGCGGCTACAGCTCTTTCGTGGATTTTTGATCGGGCCCTTAGGGTTTTCGTCCCGAGGACAACTTTTAGGCGGAAGGAGAGGCCAAGGGGGTGTCGGGAGCCACCACACCACCCCCTGGCGCGGGCCTAGCCTGGCCGCGTGGCCAGGTGGTGTGGCCGGCCCCTGGCCCTTCCCCGTCTCGTATTCTGGCACTTGATCACTTCCGGAAAAATAGGCACTTTGGCTTTTGTCCCGTCCAATTCCGAGAATATTCATTTTATGACTTTCATGGAACCAAAAACAGCAGAAAACAGGCAGCTGGCACTGTGGCTCTTGTTAATAGGTTAGTCTAAGAAATCGTATGAAAAGTACTCCAAAATTGGAACAAAACACAAGAAAGTGGATAAAACCAAGCATGGAACATCAAAAATTATAGATATATTTGCAATGTATCAATAAGTTCATGTGGATCTTGTTGTAAACTACTATGATATAACTACCTGTAATAAAAGTCCATCCACATGAAAGTATATGGTGGACGTCTTTTAATCGCTTCTATGCGGGTTTTGGCAAAAAATGCTGAGATCTACATAGACCCAATTGGGGGGCGTTATAGGCCCCACCCGTGCGGCGGCCAAGGACGGCGCCAGCTTCCTCCTGCTCCTTTTGGGTGGATTGCCCTATTGGGCCCTTTTCTTTCGGGGATTTGGTCCATTAGGGAAGTTTTTCTTTTATATTTAACTAGACTTCTCTCTATGTCCCCCACCCTCAGGACATGGCCGGTAGGTAGAATACCATATGATGTGATCATGGTACATCCAAGTGCAAGAGAAAAAAAATCTGCAATCCGTGCATCACAATGTTGCCGTACATGCATCGGTGTTTACCGTGGCCGAGTAGTAAGAGATGGCACATAGGGTTATAGGGCAGCGGAAAAACAATTCGTCTGATGATAAAATTATTCCATCGCTCGAAGATTTGTCGATCCGTCTCGGGTAACGTTGATAGCAAAGACGGTTAGACGCTAATACTCCCTCCGCCCAAAGGCTTAAGGCCTATTTTTTTTTGAAAAGTCAAGCTACTGAAAGTTTGACCAAACTTTTTGAAAAAACTATCAAGAACTATGATATTATAAAGATACCACGTGAAAATATGTTTCATGATGTATCCAAGGGTATATATTTCATATTGTAAATATTAATATTTTTTTCTAAAAAATTGGTCAAACTTTACGTAGTTTGACTTTTTCAAAAAATTATATGCTTAAGCCTTGGAACAGAGGTAGTACTATCTAAGATTTGGTTTACATATTTTGATACCTAACAATCTATTGTGCGACGACCATAGTTTAAAAAATCGGACCGTCGGTTCAACCGGAACCAGAGCCTTCGGTGGTTTTTCAGAATCGCTTGGTTCGCACATTAAACCACCAACCAGTATGACCGGTTCAATTAAATTAGCGCCGGGGAAAAACATATTTGGGGCGGGTGGGATTCATACTATGAACATTAAAGTGTAGGCACGCAAAGGGCAGGATCCGGGCAAAGCTTATCGTAATAGAGCTTGTTATAGTAGATAGACGGGAAGTCGTCGTGCTAAGTCCCAAAGATCCAGCGTACTAAAGCAGTAATTATCATCAATGATGACATCAGTAGATTGTAAGAGACTGACCTAAAATTAACACGAAAAACGACTAGATCCTAGGAGATCAGCCGGACACATGACTTCACGCGCACTCCGTCAGCGTTAGGTGCACCACCGGAGCAAGGATAGAGCGGAGATGACTTTATTCTGACTTCAGGATATAGCCGTCGTCTCAACATCCTAAAAAAGACATGGAAAACTAGTCTAAGTGAAGAACAAAAACCTCTCACCGGCGAGAGGCCGTGGTCTGCCACACCTCTAAGGCCCTAAGCATTGAAAGTGGAACGAACCGATGGCATCATCGGCAGAGGGAAGGAACCCTAGATGGGTTTTTCAACCGCCGCCTCTCACCTCCTTCTAGGAGCAGCGCACATACCGGTTCCCGCAGGCAAGAGTCCGATCTCAATCATGCTCACTTACTCTGTGTCTGTTAGGCTGTTATTATGTGTATTTTTGTCCAACTTGCACGTCTAAAATGTTTTTTCATAAATATATTTTATTCATTGTAGCATTTGTAAGTAAGATTATATTACTTTGTATCTTAAAAAACTAGACAGTGAACCGGTGGTTCGACTAGTGAAAACCTGAACCAATAGTCTTACTGGTTCGTTTTTTAAACTATGTCGATGATTCCTATGGAGACACAGTCTAAGTAAAACGCTAGACGAAAAAAGAAACAATATGTACCAGGACAAAATTGTTAGATAGAACGCTTGACCTGTCGTGCCTACACGCGGATGTAGCATATTAGTTCATGCTCGCCTGTACGTGTCGTAACACGTATAATCAACGCTGACAAACTTTAAGCTTATGAGCACCGCATGGACCAGACAAAAGGTCAGGAGGACGATGAAATAGGCTAAACATTTCGTCCTCTGGCACTCTTGCTATACACGCATACACACAAATGTGATCGAACGAGCGTAGAGAGGTGTTTCGAAGAAAGATCGTCGTGTACCAGACAGGCGGACATGTGGTGTGTCGATGAAAAGAGAGTATGCGGAGATCCAACACGCAAAAACATAGAAGTCAAAAAGATTGAACAAATAAGCCGATAGAAAAATATATATATCGTACAATAAAGAACACTCAAGCCAAGACTAAAAGAGTACATAAAATTCACATACGAGTAAGATCATGAGCCGTGACTACGTAGTCTGCAATATGAAAAAGTTAAAATGTTCATAGAAACTTATAAGGCAAGCTATGGAAACTTATAAGGCAAGCTATTTAAACGGGTGGAACTTTTTTTTTACCACAAACAAGAAAAACGACATGTTCTTGGATACTCTCTCTAACCGAGCTCTTAAGGATGGGGACGTCGTTGATAACATCAGTGATAAGGTCGAGAAGGATCCGATGATCCTCCTTCATGTTCGTGTGCACTAGGTCAGCCCGTTGGAGCATTGTCCTAATGTCGCTGACGTCTTTCATGAGGTCGAAAAATATCCTTTGATTCTTCTTAACCTTTGCGTAGATAGTTTGAACGTTATGCTTCAACCATTTCCAAACATATGTCGTATGATTATCGTCAAGCAACAACGAGCTACAGACACATCGGATGGGTTTAAAACATGCGGATGAGATACCCCTTAACAACATAAAAAAGTCAGTAAGCATACTAGAAAATATGAATGGACAGACAGGAAGCCATTCAACGATATATCATTGTCTACTCTGGTGTCAATCTTCTCCTGCTTCACTAGAAGTTCTGAACATATGCGTTCGTACACTATAGCCCGAACCTTTGCATCTGTAAAACAGAAATATAAATATTAGAAAGCGAATAGAACAAACATTTATAAAATAAGAACCATATTAAAGGAAAGAGACAAATGAAGTCATCAATATATATTTTTCGGTCGGCACATCAATCTTCCCCTGATTGACTGACACTTCCGAGGAAACGCGTTCCTTTGGTCAAGCGTGAATCTTCGTACCGTACAACATTTATGGAGATATCAGAAAATAAATAGAATAAAAAGTTGATAAAGAAGCACATACCATGATCTTGTAATATAGGATTCTTCAATAGACCAGACAACATCCAAGTGATATCAACCCCGATGTGTTTGCTCTTAGGCTCCTATAAGACATTTTTATCTGTATCATATGACCAATAGTATCTAATACCTTCAATTCGGATTCACGGATATAGTATACTAGCCTTTTCCCTATAAGATCTAGGTTTAATCGAACCTCAAAAAACAATATTAAAATGAAATAAAAAGGACACATCTACACGAATTTGTTTATTCGTTTTACCTTAGTTTACTGGACTAATCTAGTTTACTTTATAATAGGTTTGAATCGATGGATAAAGATAGTCTAGGGTTGTAGATCCACCTGTGGCTGCACATCAAATGGGATGAAAGATAATAATAAGCATAGTGATGACTGCAAGTGCACAGATCGTTTATTAGCTAGTTTCGAAATAAAGATGTCAATCCCATAGGGAGTAGGTGACTGAAGTCTAATAACTCTTGAATTAAATACTATGATAGAAATGCTAAATAAATTTCTAAGCGACAAGATAAAATACGAGTATTACGTAAAAAGGAGTTTTGGGGTCTTTGCTATAAGAGCAACAATAAATAAAGTAAACAACTAAATACATAAAATAAGTATCACGTATGTAAGAGAGATTGGAACTACAATAGGGAAAAAAGCGTTCTCAGGGAGTAGCGGATACACCACTAGTATTATAAAGAGCTAAGACAAAGATTATTATCATGAACATTCTCAACTGTGTATGTATAGGAGAAACTCCGTATATGGACAAATATGCAACAATCGCTGCTCACATCATCCTCATAACCACAACAGTCAGCAATTGACATCAATCGAATTACTGTACTATTAAGGGACTTAATCCGGTAGGACGTATCCCATAGCATGGATAGTGTTTCGTGAGTTTCCTCGGTTCCCAAGTTGATACGTAAGGAGTGCTAACAACTTTATACTCACTGTCAGTGCTAACACACCTCCGTCTACCAACAAGTAGTTCCCTCCATCAAGTCCTCGTAAGAGACAAATATTGAGAGGTTGACTTCTCTCAACATCAAGATGAAGACAATCTAACACATGGTCACAGCGATGAATATCATAATAAACTTTATTTTATTTCAATCTCATACTATGATTTCTCCATCTTGCCAAGAACTAAAGATCTACTCAGACATGGAGGCGATCACCATCATGGCAATAACAATGGAATCTATCATAGATAAATAATACTTGTATAAATCCACAACGAGTATGGAAATTATAATAAGATCTAGACAAGATGTAGATGGGATGGATGAAGATGGTGGTGATGCAGCGGTTGATGATGAAGACCGATGCCTTAGCCTCCCGGATCTACGTAGGGCGAAGATGGATCCCCGGTGGACAAGTTCCCCCTCCAGATGCCTTCCGGGGTGAGGTTTCGGTGATTTCTGGATGTTCTGTATGCCGTTCCTCTGATCCAGTTACACGGGGTGAAACTATTTGAGGAGGCAGTTACAGCGCCAACTATATGGCGGGAATCTATACGGCAGTAAATTTTATTCCTGCCGTATAGTTGGTCGTTAAACCGTCTGTGTCCTTTGTTCACTTCGAGTATTCTTATGATATTATTAATATTTCCCAAATAAGCGATTTACGTTGTTTTTGACTCAACTACTTTAAGAATTGTGTCTATTGTCCATCATCTGTCCCAATCCTAGTGAAAACAGACATAAAACATGCACACGAGCGTTGTAAAATATCAAGATCCTACATCTACAATGCAAAATAATAATATACAACTTGATGCAAATATGCACTCAGCACATAGTCATGTATAATGTTTGAATGGAGATAATCTCTTGTGGGGAACACATTCCTAATATTCTAGAGCTCTCGTGATGCAGCGGGCTTAGCAATAGACTTTTAATCCAACTGAGTGCACACTGAAGCCACGGGTTACAATTATTAAGTGTAGAACACCGATCACAATTTTAAGTGGTGATGTTATTGTTGATCTCGAATGGGCGCTAAGCAAAGACCATACTACCATTTCTGTCACTAAGGTTCCTATGACATCGCCACTAGCAAAGTATCTCACCTCAAGCCTTTATCAATCTATGAGATCTTGGGTACCTACAAGTCCACATATCGAGACAAGAGACGAAGAAATAAACGATATAAATCTCAATTGCAAACAAAATACAATACCCCCGTGATCTAGATGCACATAATCGCTGTGAGGTTTCTCCCCAACCCATAGCCCGTGAGGACTACTCACTTATAACAAATAGATCGGAGATAAAAAATATCATACAAATACTTAGATTGAAATCAAATATTCTTACAATGATCGCCAATCATAAGAAAATCTAAAGTACAAAACAATGGCTATGGCTAGTGGATGGATGGACGGTGGAAGTGATGAACAATGGATGGACATGGTGAGGATATTCTTTGGTGGTGTTGTGATGTAATCTAAGAATGACGGCTCTCTGGCCGGCAGCTGGAGTCTCAAAATATATAGGCATCTTCACGAAAGTTGTAGGTTTTAATGAGACGAAGCCGTCGCCACCTGGTACGGGCGGGCGGTACGGGCGGGTCCTGTCCGTACGAGTGGTCGTTAAGCGTATTGACGCCCTGGAACTGCTTCCCAATTAATTGGCCGTGTGTACTTCCTCAAAATCCTTCATTATGACTCCTTATTTCGCATTAAAAGCCATAATTTCCTACACAACATAAATCAAAGAGAGGTTTTGCATATATTTATAATTATTAGTCATTAGTGGTAAGGACTCAGAGTTTCTTTGGCAATTACTTGACCAAAAACAATATTTAAACACAATAGAAGATGACAAATATTGCAGCCATCAGTACCCTATAAGAGAAAGGTACCATGTGAGGTGTAGAAAATTTATAGAAAGAGGAATCGTACTCTAGTCGATTTACTATTGACTGTCAAAACGATATTCTCCATTGAAAGCGTCGGAAGAGTAGAAAATCACCGGTGGACACGATGGAACAGGTCCAAGGAAGCAGAACAAAAGTGTCACATATCTCAAGCGAAATAAAAACGAAAAAAAAGTACGGCAAGATAACAATACCGTTTTGGCATGGCGCACGAAGACGTGAAACTGGTCACGTAGGAACCACCGAAAAGTCCAGAGTTCTACGCACTATGCATACGAGTAGAAGCTTTTGGGGGGAAAGGGTGAAGCGAAAGAAAAGAAGAGATGACGAACAATATAAGAAAACTGTAGACAGTGAAAAACTGTAGATGAAAATCGAAATACACGTATCGTATGACCTGAGGTATACACAAAGCAATGCTAAAACGGAGATGCATAAAAGAGAATATTAGTTTCTAAAAATATAGAAACAGGCAAATCCAAAGCAAATGAATAGTGACAGGAAGAAATAAGTGTACTTACGTCGTGCACGATAGGAAGACGTCCAAGGGGATTGAAAACTACAAAAGCACGAATTTAAATGAGAAATCATGAAGGCTACACATGCAAAGAAAAAAGGGAGCCGTAAGGCTTACCGTCTGAGAAGGTTGTCACACATGAGGACATGACGAAGGGTAGGAAATAGCTCCAGCGAGTCACGCAGAGGAGGAAAGAAGTGGTGGGATGGTAAACGGGGAGAGTATGAGAGCCGAAGAACGATCAAATAAGAACGAAAGAGTAGGTACTGCAAGACGTATTAATAGGCAATCCGGCTCAGGTACAAAAGGGTCCCACCACACAATCTTAGTGTGATAAACAGGATATGCCTATAGCTTATGTAAGACATCGCTCTCCGACACGAGAACCCGAGTACGTCTAAAGTCTACGCTGCGAATTTGGCCCTCTGCCCATGAAACCCTGCATGGTCGATCATAGACGGTATGTCATTACTTGGCCACATCGGCCTTGGACGGCCCCGCATCCAGAAGAAACCGCGAACGGCACCGCGTGGTCTATGATCTACAATGACAGACGACACTGCATTACATGGCCACGTCGGCCCTACAAGGCCCCGCATCCGCGAGAAACGCGACCGATGTGGGTTTACGGTGCCACGTCGTCTTTCGGCAGACCCAACATATGTGAGAGCCCACAACCGGTTGGGCTCACGGCACCACGTCGGCAACGTCATGTACGTATTTCCCCACGACTGTGAGAAACAATGGAGAACACGGGCTTACAGTGGCACGTCGGCTCTCGGAGGACCCACAACCATGAGAAACCACGGATGGCTACAGTCTACGTTGCAACGTCGCCTCCGGGAGGGTCCCATGAACGCAAGAAACTGTGCCCGGCATGGGCTGATGGTGGCATGTTGGCTCTCTATGAGCCCTGCCACCCGGTGGCTGCGGAGCCGTGTCGTGCCAATGACGCCTCTCACAGAGCGTGTTCCTGCCCGCGCATGCTGACGACGTGCCCATGTCGCGAGCGCGGCCCACGGTCTGCGATGTGTAGTATGACGTCATGCGCGACACCAAGCCATGGTCTGAAATCTTTCGCCCTATAACAGTCTGAGCTCAAACAATCTAGCACTATTATTTACTCTGATTTTAAATATTTATTTAATATTAGTTGTATTAATTAATATACATATTATTTAATTCCTCTTAGTCCAAAACACCTTTCCGTTCATTCTGAACGACTTAGAATCCTCTCGAAATGATTCTGGTTCTCTCTCGAAACAGTTCCAGTACTCTCTTTCTCATTCTTGAATGATTCCATCATCACCAAAACGATCTCTGTGCGTCATCATACCCTTAAGTGTGTTACCCTACGGTTCAGGAACATCAAAGACATGATCGAGTCTCTTCTCATATCAATGATCAATTGCGGGATCGGGATGCCCATAATGACCCTTGTGCATTCCGCGATGTCTATTATCGTTTGAACCATAAACATTGAGTTCAATTCCCTTTGTTACTTTGATACTTAACTTTGTCTGAGATCTGATTATTGGTATCATGTTATACCTTGTTCAGTATCGTTATCGATAGGGGATGCTTCCCCCGTGGGAGCCACGCATGCAAGCGACTTGGCCAACACTAGCTGGGGGGTCGTACCTGACGCCGCCAATGCCAGGGTTGGCGAAGAAGTGGAGGCAGCTGTCGCCAAGGCTGCAGGCATGGGGAATGGATCCCCATAGGCACCCATGCTGAACAGGGCTGCCTGGCTCTTGATAATGAGAGGAGGCTCTGGTGCCCCTACTACTTCCTTATCTAACACCATCAAGGTCACCACCACAAGTCTCACCCGTATGAGCAAGGACCTGGCTAGGGCGGAAGGTGAGTTTATAGCCAAGCATGCTCGTCTCAACGAGGCTTGGTTGTAGCTTTATGATTTCGTGGTGGCCGGCGACCGATCCACGAGTCTTGCGCGCCTCCCTCAAGAGGAGGCCGAGAAAGTCCTCGCAGAGGCGAGGAAACACGGGGACGCGTCCGGTGACCCAGTACACCACTACATGTTGTAGTTTACAAGTCGTTGATATGACGCTCACGAAAGTCCCCATCCGCAAATATCACATCCCTCAGACTGGTACAACAAAAATATTATGGGTCCAATATCTTTCTTTATTAATTCATACCAAGAGCCAAAAGTGTACAAAAGCTTCGAGATCCTCCTCAAGCCATTGAGGATTCATGACGCGATAAAAGTTCAAATGCACAAGCGATAGCTTGGTAATACTAATCTTAATACCATTGGAGTTGGCAACTTATTGGAAAAAGCTATACTATTGCTAGCTCATCTACCTATACATTTATTTTAGTGCTTTCCTATACCTACATATTTTCTTATGTCTATTAGTCTGACACTTTGTTGATTCTATCC
This sequence comes from Avena eriantha, assembly GCA_910589775.1. NCBI lineage: Eukaryota > Viridiplantae > Streptophyta > Magnoliopsida > Poales > Poaceae > Avena > Avena eriantha. Next base: position 101,565,666 of record OU342746.1, on the reverse strand, counting down.
TTTATGTCGGTCGTTGTGTCTTCTTATAATCTAAGAAAGGTAAGATTATAGATTGAGTACGAGCATACTTAGAAAATTCTAGGTTGGTTGTTTGATGTTTGTTTGAAAGTCATTGATCAAAGACCTAAGACTTGTGCAGGTTTTTGAAAATGGTTTTTAGAAAATGTCAGTTTTAGATTAGAAAATTATAAGTTGTCAGCCTTCACGGGTTTTCTCAACTTTCGTAGAGTTCCTTTCTACGCTGGAATCGTAGTCCTTTCACAGAACAGGGAGTAACATGTCACATTTTACACTCTCGAGTGGTGCGCTACTTTGCTCACAAATGTCCTTGGACTTGTTACTCATTCCATATTTTCTTAGATATGGGATCTTGATACCAAGTTTCATCGAGTCATGCCGAGTGCCCCTCCACGACCCCGCTACCCACCCATTGTAATGAATTTCAGTCGAGAGACCTAAGTTCAATTACCATCTCTATAATATACCTACCCGTTATCCTGAAGCACATTATAGGGACGCCATAGGCTCCCACCCACTGATCTCCTCTTTGGATCTCAGCCTGACTAGATATATGAGGATAAACGAAAGGAAGAAGGTACTTATGACTCACTCTCCCCATAACAAGATCTATGATCAGCGCGGTACTATACAACACAAGAATACCTGACTGTTGTTGTTGTTAAACCAAACTTTCTCGGTACAATAGAATCTCCACCACATGATCTTTCAACCATGTATACATTCATGATTCCATTGCTCCTCTATTTCATTAATTTCATTCTGAAAATAGTTTTTGTTTTGAATCCAAGTAATTCTAATGTTTTAAAAAAAGTCCGCAAATAAGACAAAGGACATGTAAGAATTCTCTTGCAACATGGTGATCTCACAAAGGAAATGCAAGAATAAACTTGCCTGGTAACTACGAGATAATGTGGTTTTAAGGTTTTACTTGACCATGGACCTCGGGTTCTGCAATTATGTGATGCTCTAATGCAATATATATGCAATTCAATCTCGTGGGTTGTTTGAGTTTTATTAACTCTATTTAATTTTAAGAGATTTCTCCCATTTTAGGGTTTTATCATATTTTCTTTGGTATTTTATTTATTATAGCAATCCATAAGATATTATGAGGTATTTACTTTGGAATTTTCACATTTCTATGAAATTCAGGGTTTACATAATTATTGTGATTTTTCCTAGATTTGTAGGAATTTTTATGAATTTTTAATAATTTAAAACTCCATTTTAATCACTCAAAAATTCATAAATTTTTAGTGTTTGCAAAAATCCCAAAAATATACTATTTTTGGATCCTTACATTTTTCTACACACAAAATTGTCTATACTTTATTTTTATGAGTTATTATGTGTGTGTTATGATTTAATTGGGTTTATGGGTATTTGTGAAATTACTAAAATACCCCTAAGTATCTGAGCCCACTAGATATACCCAAGTGGTCAAACCACTTCCTAGACCTAGTCTAGCCCAACCCGAACCGCTCACTCTCTCTCGCATGTGTTCACTCCTCTCTCTTGTTGTGCACGCGTTGGCGATGGTGCTTTGTCCGGCTGCCTCGTCCATCTCTGGCACCTTCCGCCTCCGCTCTTCTACTATAGATGCTTGCCTGCCTCTGCTCTACCTTTCTACCGAGCCGATTCGTCTCTCTCCCCTAACTCTCGCTCACGCCCATCCTGATCTAGGGTTTCGTCAATGCTTCATCTACTTTAAATCCGGAGCAACTCCGGTATTCTCCGCCATTGAGATGGTGCTCCTAGGCATCTACTATGACTATTGTGGTTGCTCTGGCCGGTGTAGAGTGATAGGCCCCTCTGGGTACTCCTCTGTTCCGCCTACCATCTCCTCCATGACTCTACTTTGTTCCTCTACTCAGTTAGCATGAGCTAGGCTCATCCTTTCTGAAGGTAGGCTTATCCTCTCTGGTTACAGGTTTCTAGAAGTTTCTAGGGTTTGTGTTCCATCGGCTTATAGTGATGGTATTTCTACTTGCTCTGGTAGGTTTTCAGGCTTTCTATAATGTTCTAGATGTTGCATAGGCTCTAGGGTTTGATTTGGTGATCTAGGCTTAGGGTTTGGTTCAGGCTCTACTATATATTTGTCTATTATGATGCGTAACATCCCAAAACTTTAACCGAAGGTTATTAAGATCCAAATCATCAAAATTAGGGTTAACAAAAACTTCTCCAATTAAAAATATGAAAGCATTCATGTGTATGTGCATTTAAAATAGGAGTTGTTTGAATTGCCATGGTTCTGTGATCCATTGATTGTAAAATGATTATTAGGCGAAATAAACATCATCTAAATCATTCCCAAACATTTCCCAAAAAAAACAACTCAAAATGAATAAATGAAATGAATGGAAATTTGTGCCATTTTAATCATCATGCCTACTTTGGCTATTCCTAGTACTCAAAACCTAACAAAAACAATTGTGGATCCTTGCACCCCTTGTTAGTAAACATAATGATGTACCAAGGCCCACTTTGTGATCTGCCAAAAACATTTCAAACACTATATTTAATTGGCAATTGAAAATTGAATCTATTTCACATGGGAAGATCCCACTATTTCAAAAACCACTCAAACAAGCTCAATTTTCAAAACCCAAGCACCCACAGAGTCTGAAGCTTAATACTAGCACACCCACCAAAAATCTTTTCAAAATTCAAAAATAAAGTTCTTGCGGCCATTTCATCAAACACTTGGCATGCAGGGTTTAAACTCTAGAAATAGCTCACTATTTGCAACAGGGTTTTGCACCCAATTTTCCTCCAAACACTCCCTCTGTCCCCAAATGATCTAACCTTGCCATTTAAACCCCCTCTCCTATCCCCTAGTGGCCATGCCAAGCCATGCCGAGCACATGCTCGCCGGCTAACTTGGTCATCGCCGCCGCAGACCATCTCCCCCTCTCTCGCCATGTCTACAAGCTAGCCAGGACCTCACCGCCACCCTATGTCCCCTCCCCGAGCCAGGCCATAGCATGGACCACCGCCAAACCGCCGCGCACTGCCTGTCTGCGCCATGCCGAGCACACGCTAGAGCGCCGCGCCCGACACGTGTGCACAAGCCGCCGCTCGACCGCAGCCCGCGCCCACCACTTCGCCACGACCCAGGGAGCACGCCGGACATGCCCGTTCGCCGCCCAACGCACCACATCCATCGCTCGCCGTGGACACCGCCGACTCTGCCGCTCAGAGCGCCAGCTCCTCCTGACCGCATACCCCCGCCCCTAGGCCCGCATTCACTTCGTAGCGCACCGCCAAGAGACCAGCAACCGCCCCTACCGCGTGCCACGTTGCTAGCATGCTGTGCAGCCCTCGCTGGAGCCGCCTGGCCATCCCCCTTGGTCGCGTCGTCGTCCTATAAATAGAGGCCACCCCCAGCCCCATTCAGCACACCACTCAACTCCCCTCACCTCACTAACCGTTCCCCACCTCTAGCCGGAGCAGCACGAGCACTTGCTCGCCGGAATTTGGCCGGAGTAGCCTGCAGCAGAGGAGGAAAGGGCGTCGCTGATTGCGACCACCCCTAGAGCTGCCTCGACCATCCCTGAGCTCGCCGTCAACCACCAATCCATTTGCCCGCCTCGCCATCGTCGCTGGAGCCCTGGTACGCCCCCGGAGCACCCCCACCGAGCCGCTAGGTTTTAGAGTTCATCGGCGACCAGTTCGTCGTCATAGACGATCCCTAGCCGTTGATCCCCGTTCTAATCCAACGACCCACATCGCCTCGTACCGCTTCGCGCGTTATGAGCCGTTGGCTGGTGGACCCCCCTGTCTGCTGAGCCCCGCGCTGCGTAGTGACACTAGGCCGGCCCGTTAGCGTTCCTGCGCGACCCAGTTAGTTTGAATTAGGATTTTTCTATTTTAGTTTAAACTTAGTTCTGTCCCCTAGTTTGAAAATCTATTCAGAGAGATTTACAAATTCAAATGGAGTGATTCCAATTTTGTTAGAAAGCTACTGAAAAGATCTACCCAAGCCCGTTGGATTTAATTCAATTAGAGTTAGAGATCTCTCCTATTAAAAATAATAAGACAGAAGCATTTGCACCTTGCAACATTTTTATAAAATCAACCATGATAGCTTTTGAGTTGATTCCAACTCTCAAAAATCACATTTCACCATACCTATCTAACTATGTAATAATATTAGGGTCTACATGCAGCGACTTTGGAATAGTACCAAAGTAATGCTATATAGGCATTTCTAGTCACTTTAAACCATTAAATAATGAACTTAAACCAAAGTAATTATGATCCAACCCTTAAATCACATTCCCACATGTTAGAATATGTGGTGATGACATGTGTCCACATGATCCCATATATTAAGTGGTGAATATTAAATCTTAGTTATTTTTCAATGAGTAGAAATTACTTTTCTAAAATAAAAAGGAGGAAACTATTGAAATCAACTTGTGATGCTTGTGATCGTAATAGATCATAAAATGTGTGAATTAGAGTACTAATTAGACTAGTTAAGTATTATTTGGTGATTGTGTACTCCGTATGTATTTATAGACGATAGTACCGACAAGCTTTCGAGGAGGAGGAGTTCTACCAAGAAGAAGAAGAAAAAAACTTCAACCACTGCACCAACCAAGGCATGCTATTGTTAGCAAGCTAGAATTAAGCTAGACAACTTGATCAAAGATGCTTTAGGCATGCTTGAGTTATACCACTTTGACTAGTATTTACCCCAAGTATTATTTTCAAGCTTTACTTCCTTTACTTTACCCAAAGTTATCTACTTGTTTTGAAGGTAGCATAAAGAGTATAAAACTTGGCCTATTTTAGATAAGCTTTAGATGTCATTCTATGGCATGAGATTGATCCCATCATTTCCACCTTAGTGAACACTCTTAACTTAGTAATTTAGAGTAGATCAAAAACTTGAGTCACTTTAGATGGGAACACTTGGTGAAAATGAATTGTGAAAACCTTGGAATGATGAGTCATTCTATTGAGATGTTTTGACATGTGTTGAGAAACACAAGTGGTTTATGATGGTGAAAATATTGAGGCATGAGCCTTAACCCTTTTTACAAAACTGATGGTTGGATTCGGATGCGATATCATTCCAAATTTACCATACAACCACATTACCTGAATTGGGTAAGGCTTAGCTGAAAGTTTATATGCATTAGTATTAGTTCCCTCGAGGGAGATGTTTGAGCTGAGGCTACCTCTCAATGTTGTCCACCTATGGAGTGCCCAAGATGACAGATGGTCATGGTTGGGAGGCCATGCTCATAGGAGAGGTGCTTGTACTAGGGTGTGTAAAGGAAAGGTTATGTTTGATTGTCTGCATACTAAGTATGATGATTCAGGGCTATCCCTGACAGATATATTGAATCTTGTGGTGAAAGTGTACCACCTCTGCAGAGTGTCAAACTATTCGAATAGCCGCGTCCGCGGTTATGGACAGTTTGAATGGCCATACTGTTTCGTTGTCAGATGTTTTCAAAATGACTTATGAAAGGAATGATGAATCTTGACTTGTCCACAACAGGGTTGTGTTTATGACAATAGCTCCCTAACTTAAGTGATTCTAGAACTTTATTTTATTTTCTTTGCTTCTGAACTCAGCTTAGGTTTCAAACTTAACTTTATAGTTAAACTTAGATTTAGCACTTTAACTTAGAACTATACTACTTGTTAGTGGTAGTTTGCGAGTACTTAAAGAGTACTCATGGCTTTTGTCCCTGGCTATTCTCATGGCCAGACTATGAAGGAGACTACCAAGATGATGGCCAGCAGGACGGCTATGATAACTAGGACTATCTGCCTTCGTCAGCATTGCCTGTGCCCCTGAAGATGGATCCCACCGCTACACTTATCTTTTATTTCTTCTTCTTGTTGTATTAAGACTGGATCATGAGATCCTTATTTGTGTAAGACCTTATGTATGGTTTGTAATGGATGGTGTACTGTGATACCCAATCTATTATGTCTCGCCAAAATGGTAATCCTGAGATTGCGAGGTATGGCATAACGGGCATCTAGGATTAAAAATCCGGGTGTTGACAAGTTGGTATCAGAGCCATCCTGACCATAAGAGACCTTAGTTAGAATGGACGTCCAAACAAAAACTTAGTTTTAAAAACCAAAGTGAGTATTTATGAAAAACTATTTCCTCTCTTACCCTTGGGAATTCATTCTTTCTCAAAAATTCATGTTCCTCAAAATTCTTACAATTACTACTTATAAATTTGACACACTTGATCACTTCACTAATTTCCTCATCCTTAATCCTTGTCGATGGAGTCTCAGTTCAGCAAGTTTTACCAATTGGGAAACGGAGGTCAGCTGATCTTCGAGAGGGATCTGGATTCACTGTCGGAGTTACTGGGACGCCCACATCTAGAGTTTCTTGGAACTCAACTTCCAGGACCCCCAGGAGGAGACTTACAGTGGCTCGTCACAACTTATCTTAGAGGAAGCATCGAAGCACCAACATCCGGGAGAATCCAGTTTTTCGTGAGAGAGAACAACTGGCTAGATGGATTAGCCAGGGCAATGCATGAAGCTCTCGCACGTCTATGTGCCCTCGGCGTCAACTAAATCCAAGGAACCCATTTTGCTCACTATGCAAGACGTGACTTCATGGGAATGCCGATGGAGATGCCAAGTCACCCAGAGTTGAGGCGTCAAGTGGAGAATCTTGACTTCTTGCTGCACGACAGACAGCAGGAACTGGACAATGCTAGAGAGTTAGCAAACCAGAACCGTGCCATTGCCGACCAGAAGGCCCAGACTTTCGCACTGCTCGTCCAGGATCGCCAGTCTCTTTGCCGCTAGCGTGCAAAGAAGGATTGCACCATCGCCCGTCTTTGCAAGAAGGTGGCCCACCTTGAGAAGACCGTCAAGGAGCAGGAAGCTCAGCTTGTAGCAAAGGAGGAAGAAGAGGAGGGTGAAGACATCCATGGAGACATGGATTCTTACCTCAACAATGATGATGACTTTATGGAGGAGGATGCCGTGGACTTCTACACTGATGATGAGGACTTCGACTTCATCGATGATGAGTAGATGCACTAGAGCACTGTCGTAGCATGAGATGTATCGGTCCCACTGTATCGTAGCTTGCAGAATGGTTCTTCAAACCATCTGTTTTCCTTTGATTGTTGTGGTGTGTGTTGTATCATGTGCTTGTTTGCATGAATGAAATGGAGATAGTTGAAAAACCTGAGTGTAACTCAAAGTTTTAGTTTGAAACCAAAACCATGAACCTTAGAACTTTCCCTCTTACCCCTGTATCTACCTCAATCTTCAGATGACTCGTGGAAACCAAGGAGGGAGCAGCTCATCGCAAGACCCAATGCTATAGATCTCATCGCAGATAGAGAAGCAAGCAGGGCAGAACGCAAGCTAACTGAGCAACACTTCAACAGATCGCCCAGATGGCTCTCAACAACCAAGGGCATGGAAATCAAGATCATCATGGATCCAAACTCAAAAACTTTCAGAACACCAATCCCCCAATCTTTAACCAAGCTGAAAACCCATTAGATGCTGATGACTAGTTGCAGACAATGGAAAACAACTTAGAAGTTGCAGGAGTTGATGACAACGAGAAAGTTCTCTTCGCCACCCACTATCTGGCGGGAGATGCAAGAGCTTGGTGGACTAGTATCCGCAATATGAACCATGGTCAAGTGATGACATGGGAAGCATTCAAAGTCAAGTTCAGCCGCACCCACGTGCCGCAAGGTCTAGTCAACATGATGAGGGATGAATTTCGCGACTTGAAGCAAGGTAGAATGACTGTGGTGGAGTACCGTGATAGATTCCTGTCACTTGCCAGATATGCACCTAATGAGATCAACACGGAGGCCAAGAAGAAGGAGAGATTCTTGAACGGACTACATGATGAGATGCAGACTGTCCTCATCAACATCCGCTTCGAGGATATCGAAGAGCTAGTCGACTCTGCCATTCAGATGGAAGGGAAGATTAACCAAGCAAACGACAACCGCAAGCATCGTATGATGCAGCAATCTGGATCCAACAGTCACTAGAAGTACCATCCCAACCCTTCACCAGGATATGCACCAAGGAACAATCGACCCCCAACGTCTCGCCCAAGCTACCCCAACCGTAGCAGAGGCAATGTGAAGTCCGGAGGAAACAACAACCACTCCGGCAATGCCAACAATTTCAAACCTGCACCTCCCAAGAACAACAACAACAGCACTGCACCCAGAACTGGCAGCAATGCTGTGCCTGTCGCAGCCAAGGACAAGTCCCAAATCACTTGTTTCGAGTGTGGAGTGAAGGGTCACTATTCCAATGAGTGTCCCAAGAAGACTGCCGCCAATGCCAATGTGAATGCCCCAGCTCAACAGCAGCATCGTGTTCAACCAGGAAGAAGGTTTGCCCCAGGGAATCCTCACAACCACAACGGTCGCCTCTTCCACATGAACGCAGAAGAAGCCCAAGAAGCGCCAGACGTAGTGATGGGTATGTTTGCTGTCAACTCAGTTTTAGCAAGAGTATTGTTTGATTCGGGAGCATCACATTCATTTGTCACCGAAGAATTTGCATGCACTAGTAAGATTCACCCAATCAACTTGAAGCATGTCATGATAGTTCAAATCCCCGGTTCAACCACCAAATCTAGAAAATTTTGCAAAGCTGTGCCTATCAGAATACATGGGATAGACTTTTATGCCAACCTAATTATACTTGGAACCAAAGGATTGGAAGTAGTACTAGGTATGGACTGGATGTCAAGGCATAAAGGACTGATAGACTGCGCTAAAAAAGCCATCACCATGACCAGTAGCTCTGGAGTAACAGTAGAGCATATATCTGAAACCTTACCCCGCCAATTCAAGTGCAACAAGAGTCTAGCCCTACCCACCATAGACCAAGTGAGAGTAGTCTGTGAATACCCCGACGTATTCCCAGATGAATTGCCAAGTATGCCCTCAGATAGGGATATTGAGTTCATTATCGAACTAATCCCCGGAACCGGACCCATAGCCTAGAGACCCTATAGCATGAACCCCTTAGAGTTAGTGGAACTAAAGAAGCAGTTGGATGCCATGTTAGAGAAAGGCTTGATTCAACCAAGCGCGTCGCCATGGAGATCACAAGTGTTATTCATCAACAAGAAAGATGGAGGCAACCGTTTGTGCACATATTACAGAAAGTTGAATGACGTCACCATCAAGAACAAGTACCCCTTGCCAAAGATAGAGGATCTATTTGATCAATTGACTGGAGCCCAGGTATTCTCAAATATTGATCTTAGGACTGGTTATCACCAACTTAAGATTCGTGCAACGGATATTCCGAAGACCGCCTTTACTACTCGCTATGGTTTATATGAGTATACGGTTATGTCTTTTGGATTAACCAATGCCCCTCTTATTTCATGAATCTCATGAATAAGATCTTTATGAATTTCCTAGATAAGTTTCTAGTTGTGATTATCGACGACATCCTTATATACTCCAAGTCAGAAGAAGAGCATGAGCAACATCTGAGAATCATCCTAGAAACCCTTAGAGAGTATCAGTTATATGCCAAGTTCAGCAAGTGTGAGTTTTGGCTGAAAGAAGTAGGATTCCTAGGACATATTGTGTCTGACGGAGGGGTCTCTGTTGATCCCGCCAAGATCACGGATGTCGAAGAATGGGAAGCTCCAACCACTCAAACCCAAGTCCGTGCGTTCCTTGGATTAGCGGGATACTACCGCAAGTTCGTAGAAGGATTCTCGAGCATTGCCAGACCCATGACCCAATTGTTGAAAAAGGACAAAAAGTTTGAATGGACCGACAAATGTGAGGCTAGTTTTCAGGAGCTGAAGAAGAGATTGATATCAGCCCCAATATTGATCATGCCGGACATCAAGAAGCCGTTTGATGTGTATTGTGATGCATCCAAGATTGGTCTCGGATGTGTGTTGATGCAAGAAGGCAAAGTCATCGCATATCTGTCTCGACAACTAAAGCAGCATGAGCAGAACTATCCGGCCCATGATCTTGAATTAGAAGCCGTAGTTTTGGCATTGAATACATGGCGTAATTATCTGATGGGTAATCGCTGTGAGATTTACTCAGATCACAAGAGCTTGAGATATATTTCCACTCAGAAGGAGCTGAATATGAGGGAAAGGAGATGGATAGAGTTAATCAAGGATTATGACCTTGATATTCACTATCACCCCGGAAAAGCCAATGTGGTAGCGGATGCTCTTAGCAGATTGCCGTGTAGGCTAAACACCATGATCAAGGAGAAGCAGCCCAGTTTGTATAAGGAGTTGGAGCAGTTCAGGACTGAATTAGTTAGCAAAGGATTCTTAGATAGCATTGAACTTCAACCCACTTTGATTAGCCAAATCAAGGAAGCCCAGAAGGGGAATGAAAGTATCGACGGAATCAAACGTCGTATTGGTACAGGAAAGGTACCTGGATTCACGGAAGATGAAGAAGAAGTACTATGGTACAGAGGACGTATCTGTGTGCCAGCAGATTCGGAGCTGAAGCAAGTTATCATGAAGGAAACTCATGATACTCTTTATTCTATCCACCCCGGAGGAATGAAGATGTATCAGGATTTGAAAGAGCAATTTTGGTGGCACAAGGTGAAAAGAGAAATCGGAAGCTACATCGCCAAATGTGACATCTGTCAAAGAGTCAAAGCAGAACATTAGAGACCTGCATGACTGTTGCAACCATTGAAGGTTCCGGAATGGAAAAGGGATTCCGTCGGAATGGACTTTATCACCGGTTTGCCTACTTCTAGTAGGGGAAATGACTCAATCTGGGTCATAGTTTGATAGACTGTCCAAGGTAGCTCACTTTATACCTGTCAAGACTACCTACTAGAGTGCGAAGCTAGCAGAGCTGTATATTGCTAGGATTGTTAGTCTGCATGGAACCCCCAAGACCATAGTATCAGATCGAGGAACCCAGTTTACCTCGAGATTTTGGCAGAAAGTTTAGGAAGGATTGGGAACCAAGTTGAACTGCAGCACCGGTTATCACCCACAAACTGATGGACAGACTGAGAGAGTCAACCAGATCCTAGAAGATATGTTAAGAGCTTGTGTGTTGGAATACAGATCAAAATGGGAAGACTGCCTGCCTTTCGCAGAATTCTCATATAACAACAGTTATCAAGCTAGTTTGCAGATGTCACCATTTGAATTCCTATACGGAAGAAAGTGTCGCACCCCTTTGAATTGGTCGCAAGTAGGAGAGAGTCAGATCTTTGGACCTGACATTCTTCGAGAAGCTGAAGAGAAGGTTCACAAAGTCAGTGAGCACCTCAAGACCTCCCAATCCAGACATAAGAGTTATGCTGACAAGAGATAGAGAGACCTGACTTTCAATGTCGGAGATTTTGTATATCTCAAGGTTTCACCATTGAAAGGAACCCAACGCTTTAGTCTGAAAGGAAAGTTAGCCCCTAGATATATCGGGCCATTCAAGATTCTGAACCATCGAGGAGAAGTATCGTATCAACTGGAACTGCCTGAAGAGATGTCAGCCATCCACAATGTGTTCCATATCTCGTTACTTCGCAAATGCCTGGAAGTGCCAGAAAAGACTGAAGTTTTCAAGAACATCAATCACAGAGCTGTAGAGATCAACAATGACCTGACATATCGTGAAGTGCCCATCCGTATCTTAGAGGAAGCCTACAGAACCACCAGGACCAGGAGTATCAAATTTCTCAAGATTTAGTGGAGCAACCATACCGAGGAGGACGCCACTTGGGAGCGCGAAGATTACATGAGGACAAAGTTCCCAGATCTCTTTAGTTCCTAGTTTTTTCGTTGTAAATCTCGGGACGAGATTTTGTTTAAGGGGGGAAGGTTTGTAACATCCCAAAACTTTAATCCAAGGTTATTAAGATCCAAATCATCAAAATTAGGGTTAACAAAAACGTTTCCAATTAAAAATATGAAAGCATTCATGTGTATGTGTATTTAAAATAGGAGTTGTTTGAATTTCCATGGTTCTGTGATCCATTGATTGTAAAATGATTCTTAGGTGAAATAAACATCATCTAAATCATTCCCAAACATTTCCCAAAGAAAAACAACTCAAAATGAATAAATGAAGTGAATGGTCATTTGTGCCATTTTAATCATCATGCCTACTTTGGCTATTCCTAGTACTCAAAACCTAACAGAAACAATTGTGGATCCTTGCACCCCTTGCTAGTACACATAATGATGTACCAAGGCCCACTTTGTGATCTGCCAAAAACATTCAAACACTATATTTAATTGGCAATTGGAAATTGAATCTATTTCATATGGGAAGATCCCACTATTTTAAAAACCACTCAAACAAGCTCAATTTTCAAAACCCAAGCACCCACAGAGTATAAAGCTTAATACTAGCACACCCACAAAAAATCTTTTCAAAATTCAAAAATAAAGTTCTTGCGGCCATTTCATCAAACACTTGGCATGCATGGTTTAAACTCTAGAAATAGGTCACTATTTGCAACAGGGTTTTGCACCCAATTTTCCTCCAAACACTCCCTCTGTCCCCAAATGATCTAACCATGCCATTTAAACCCCCTCTCCTATCCCCTAGTGGCCATGCCAAGCCATGCCGAGCACATGCTCGCCGGCCAACTTGGTCACCGCCGTAGCAGACCATCTCCCCCTCTCTCGCCATGTCTACAAGCTAGCCAGGACCTCACTGCCACCCTCTGTCCCCTCCCCGAGCTAGGCCAGAGCATGGATCACCTCCAAACTGCCGCACACTGCCTGTCTGCGCCATGCCGAGCACGCACCAGAGCGCCGCGCCCGACACACATGCACAAGCCGCCGCTCGATCACAGCCCACGCCCATCGCTTCGCCACGACCCAGGTAGCACGCCGGACATGCCCGTTCACCGTCCAACACACCACAGCCACCGCTTGCCGTGGACACCGCTGTCTCTGCCGCTCAGAGCGCCAGCTCCGCCCGACCGCATACCACCGCCCCTAGGCCTACATTCACTTCGTAGCGCACCGCCAGGAGACCAGCAACCGCCCCCTACCATGCGCCACGCTGCTAGCATGCTGTGCAGCCCTCGCTGGAGCCGCCTGCCCATCCCCCTCGGTCGCGTCGTCGTCCTATAAATAGAGGCCACCCCCAGCCCCATTCGGCACACCACTCAACTCCCCTCACCTCACTGACCATTCCCCACCTCTAGCTGGAGCAGCGCGAGCACTTGCTCGCCGGAATTTGGCCGAAGTAGCCCGCAGCAGAGGAGGAAAGGGCGCCGCTGATTGCGACCACCCCTAGAGCTGCCTCGACCGTCCCTGAGCTCGCCGTCGACCACCAGTCTGTTTGCCCGCCTCGCCATCGTCGCTGGAGCCCTGGTACGCCCCCGGAGCACCCCCACCGAGCCGCTAGGTTTTAGAGTTCGCCAACGACCAGTTCGTCGTCATAGACGATCCCTAGCCGTTGATCCCCGTTCTAATCCAACGACCCACATCGCCCCGTACCGCTTCGCGCGTTATGAGCCGTTGGCTGGTGGACCCCCCTGTCTGCTGAGCCCCGCGCTGCGTAGTGACACTAGGCCGGCCCGTTAGCGTTCCTGCGCGACCCAGTTAGTTTGAATTAGGATTTTTCTATTTTAGTTTAAACTTAGTTCTGTCCCCTAGTTTGAAAATCAATTCAGAGAGATTTACAAATCCAAATGGAGTGATTCCAATTTTGTTAGAAAGCTACTGAAAATATCTACCCAAGCCCATTGGATTTAGTTCAATTAGAGTTAGAGATCTTGCCTAGTAAAAATAATAAGACAGAAGCATTTGCACCTTGCAACATTTTTATAAAATCAACCATGATAGCTTTTGAGTTGATTCCAACTCTCAAAAATCACATTTCACCATACCTATCTAAATATGTAATAATATTAGGGTCTACATGCAGTGACTTTGGACTAGTACCAAAATAATGCTATATAGGCATTTCTAGTCACTTTAAATCATTAAATAATGAACTTAAACCAAAGTAATTATGATCCAACCCTTAAATCACATTCCCACATGTTAGAATATGTGGTGATGACATGTGTTCACATGATCCCATATGTTAAGTGGTGAATATTAAATCTCAGTTATTTTTCAATGAGTAGAAATTACTTTTCTAAAATGAAAAGGAGGAAACTATTGAAATCAACTTGTGATGCTTGTGATGGTAATAGATCATCAATTGTGTGCATTAGAGTACTAATTAGACTAGTTAAGTATTGTTTGGTGATTGTGTACTCCGTATGTATTTATACTATGTATTTATAGACGATAGTACCGACCAAGCTTTCGAGGAGGAGGAGTTCTACAAGAAGAAGAAGAAAACTTCAACCACTGCACCAACCAAGGAAAGCTGTTGTTAGAATGCTAGAATTACGCTAGAAAACTTGATCAAAGATGCTTTAGGCATGCTTGAGTTATACCACTTTGACTAGTATTTACCCCAAGTATTATTTTCAAGCTTTACTTCCTTTACTTTACCCAAAGTTATCTACTTGTTTTGAAGGTAGCATAAAGAGTATAAAACTTGGCCTATTTTAGATACGCTTGAGATGTCATTCTATGGCATGAGATTGATCCCATCATTTCCACCTTAGTGAACACTCTTAACTTAGTAATTTAGAGTAGATCAAAAACTTGAGTCACTTTATTGAAATGTTTTGACACTTGGTGAAAATGAATTGTGAAAACCTTGGAATGATGAGTCATTATATTGAGATGTTTTGACATGTGTTGAGAAACACAAGTGGTTTATGATGGTGAAAATGTTGAGGCTTGAGCCTTAACCCTTTTTAAAACTGATGGTTGGATTCGGATGCGATATCATTCCAAATTTACCATACAACCACATTACCTGAATTGGATAAGGTTTAGCCGGAAGTTTATATGCATTAGTATTAGTTCCCTCGCGGGAGAGGTTTGAGCTGAGGCTACCTCTTAATGTTGTCCACCTATGTAGTGCCCAAGATGACAGATGGTCATGGTTGGGAGGCCATGCTCATCGGCGAGGTGCTTATACTAGGGTGTGTAAAGGAAAGGTTATGTTTGATTATGTGCATACTAAGTATGATGATTCAGGGCTATCCCTGACAGATGTATCGAATCTTGTGGTGAAAGTGTACCACCTCTACAGAGTGTCAAACTATTCGAATAGCCGCGTCCGCGGTTATGGACAGTTTGAATGGCCATACTGTTTCGTTGTCAGATGTTTTCAAAATGACTTATGAAAGGAATGATGAATCTTGTCTTGACCACAACAGGGTTGTGTTTATGAAAATAGCTCCCCAACTTAAGTGATTCTAGAACTTTAGTTTATTTTCTTTGCTTCTGAACTCAGCTTAGGTTTCAAACTTAACTTTATAGTTAAAATTAGATTTAATACTTTAACTTAGAACTATACTACTTGTTAGTGGTAGTTTGCGAGTACTTAAAGAGTACTCATGGCTTTTGTCCCTGGCTATTCTCATGGCCAGACTATAAAGGAGACTACCGAGATGATGGCCAGCAGGACGGCTATGATAACTAGGACTATCTGCATTCGTCAGCATTGCTTGTGCCCCTGAAGATGGACCCCACCGCTACACTTATCTTTTATTTCCGCTGCTTGTTGTATTAAGACTGGATCATGAGATCCTTATTTATGTAAGACCTTATGTATGGTTTGTAATGGATGATGTACTGTGATATCCAATCCTTTATGTCTCGCAAAAATGGTAATCTTAGGATTGCGAGGTATGACATAACGGGCATCTGGGATTAAAAATCAGGGTGTTGACATGATGTCTGTTAGTTAACATGTGTTTCTTGGTTAACTGAATGTTTAGTTCCTAAGGGTTACACTATGATGGTTAAGGTTTATTGTTGATTAACTAAATGTTGTGATGTTAGTAGTTTGCTACTGCATCCTATTGTAGTTTTCTTCAGTGTTGTGTATTGATCCTTCGATTTGAGGATTAGTACAATTATTTTTAGTATATTTGGTTAATGTTATTTCACTCAAGTTGATTTGTGGTCAATTGCTTTACTAAACTATTTGAGTAACAATTTCTTAGTTTCTTTCTGTTGTTGCTTGAGTTTTTAGTTCAAGCTTTAATATATACGTGTGTTTTTAAGTGTTGATTACTTCTTCTTATGCAGGTATTAGAGTGGTAAATCAGTATCTCCCTTCTCATTCTTAGACTTGTCTTAGGACTTTGTATAGGTATGAGGGGTGAGATATATATTTGGTGCTCTTGATTAATTATAGGTATATTGTTGATCTTATTCTAGTTAATGGTTATGGTATGTGCTAGTTAAAGGTGTCGCCTGTCTGGGTGCAATTTATACTATGATCTCTCTCTCATTGGACTCTATAATTTCCTACTCTAGGGTTAAATTAACAACCTTTGTAGCTTCCTAGTGGGCTTGATGAAGATATGCAGCTGCTGATGTGGCTCTTCTCCTCCTGCTCTTGAATTCTTCCTCTTCTTCTTCCTTCTCTCTCTCAGATCTCTCTCTAACCTCTAATTGTTTGTGTGTTGTGGTCCAAGCTCGAGTGGCGAGTTATGAGCTATGGGGTCTCAGGTTGTCCTCTATTTATAGTAAGTGGTTGTGCTGCTGACACCAATACCATGCATCTAGGTGAATCACCTTCTTGTGTGTGTGTGTGAAACTGCCTCTGTTGGTTAACCTATTCATAGGTGTCAAGGGTTTCTCGATGCTTAAGCTCATATTGGGTTTCACTTATCTGTGTATGCCAAATTTGGCATATGGCCCTTTTGTTTCTATGTGCAAGGGTTGTATTTAGGTATGCCTAGTCTGGCATGTCGGTTTGGCCTTTGCCTTGTTCTGTTTTTCGAACTTGACAAGTGTTTATTAATTATTTTTTGATGTATTTGATCCAGTTTTCATCCATGACCCCTTACAATTATTTTTGGATGATTGTTCATAGATTTCATTACTATGAAGTTTGATTGGTTTACATTTTTGTTTTATTAAGATTCAAATTCTAGGAGTTCTAGGGTTCTTGGCAAAATTCAATGCCTTGTTAAATCCTTTGGTGATTGTTCATGTTTAGTAGTTCCTAAGGTTTCTATTGGATTAGAATTTTGATTTAGGATGTTTTAGTTTTCTATATTTCTACCTGTTCTTGATAGAATCCCGAGCTTGGGGTTTTCCTTTGTATAAATGTGTTATATTAAGCTTTCTAGTATTTCTATTGGTTTTCTTTTCCTACTTTACCTGGTTAAAAAAAATGGAAGATGACTACCAGTTTACTATTTGTTCATATTGGATGTTGTGACAGTTCTTAGGAACTAATGCTGATCTATTCTATAGGTTTCTTGGTGAATCTGATGGATTCTAAATGTTTACTATGAAGTTTTTGATTCTATTTCTGTCAGTTATTCAAGGTTTTGCTGCTCTATTACTTAGGATCGGAGTTTGGGATTCATTCCTAGACTCTAACTTAAGGATTCTTATATTAAATGGTTTTTCCTTAGAGAAAAACCAACATTTTAATATTAACAACTGTTTTCTATGTTGATTGTGTTCACAGGATAAAGGTCAAGGTTTGGATCAAGGCTTGAGAAGATAGATAGATAGTGTAGGGCCTTTTAGATTAGGTTTTTCCTTTTATTTTTGATATTGTTGTAACTCTAGATCATGTACTCATATTCAAATATGAATAAAGATCATTTCCTATTGTTTGCTACAATTTGTATCATTATATGTTTGATCTTTAAGATTTGAGTAATTTCTTATTTGAATGGGACATTACATTCCATCATCTGTGTTTTGTGTTTAAATGTGTGGAATTTGAATTTGAATTCAAGTTTGACTTAGGCCAAATTCCATTATGAACTCATCCAAATTATTTATAGTTTAGTATTTTAATATGCTCTCTATTCACACTGACCTTTTGGTCATTAACAACCTCACTATAACAATATTCAAATAAGTTATGAATTTTTTCAAATTGACCCTAAATTTCTAAATGCGTGCTATGCACAATCTTAATTCACATATCTACCCTTTCCTATAATATATAACCCTGAGTCATTACAGCCTCTCCCCTTATAACAACTTCTTCCCTAAGTTAGGTTCCTAAGTACCTAAAGCGTTGATGAAAGTTTCTACGCAATTTTTCTAGATAACTTCTCGCTCTGGGTGGTGTTTCCACTATACTTTATAGTATTTTATAGCTCTGTTTCTAAGTCGTTTCCAGTTCTCCTCGAGAATTTTGGATGAGTACTTCCTCATAGGTAAGATCTGGCTATATAATTATATTTAATTATATGATAGTGGTTCATCTGGTGTTTTTAAACACTTTCTTAACTGGGATACGTGGAATACGTTTTGAACTTGGGATAATCCTTTTGGCAACTCGAGTTCATAAGCTAATGGTCCTTTGTTACTAAGAATATGGAGCAGTCCAATATCTCGGGCTTAGTTTTCCTTTCACTTCGAATCTTTTCACTCCACGTGTCGGGCTAACTCTTAAATATACCATATCCCTGACTTGCAATTCCCATGTTCTCCTTTTAAGATCTGCATAACTTTTCTGTCTGCTCTGGGCTATCTTTATCCTATCTCTAATGACAATGACTATCCTTTGTTGCTCGATGATATCATCTGGTTCGAATTGTTTTTCTTCCCCTAACTCATACCAACAAATAGGTGATCTACACTTTTTCCATATAATGCTTCAATGGTGTTATTTTAATATTGATTTGGTAACTGTTGTTATAGGAAAATTCTGCTAAGACTAAGTGTATGTTCCATGCTCATCCGAAATCTATGGCACATGCTCTCAACATATCTTTGAGTATTTGATTCGTTCTTTCATTTCGTCCTCTGGTTTGAGGATGGTATGTGGTGCTAAAGTCTAATGTAGATCCTAAAGCTTCATGTAATCATTTCCAGAATTTAGTAGTAAATACTAATCCATGATTTGTTACAATTATTTTTTGGTACTCCATGCTTCCTCACGATTGCTTTAACATAAAGATTGGCTAGTTTTTCATAGCAATCTTCCTGGTTTACTACTAGAAAATGTGGTCTCTTTGTTAATCGATCCACTATTACTCAAATCATATCCTTTTGAATTTTTTCATGGGCAATCCGGTAACAAAATCCATGCCAATTTCTTCCCACTTCCAAATGGGTATCGATAAAGGTTGTAGTTTTCCAGTAGGGCTTTGATGTTCTGCCTTTACTCTTTAGCAGGTGTGACATTTAGCTACATATTTGGTGATGTCTCTTTTTATATTGTTCCACCAAAATGTTTGTTTAAGGTCCATGTACATCTTAGTTCCTCCAGGATGTATGGAGTAAGGTGTTTGATGAGCTTCTCTTAATATTACTTCTTTGATTGTATGATCGTCAGTTACACAAATCCTTCCCTGGAACCATAAGGAATTTTCCTCCTTAAGTTTAAGCGTTGAGGGTTCTTTGTTAAGTATTTTCTGAATTTCTCTCATGAATATTGGGTCATCAGTTTGGCTTTGCATGATTTAGCTTTAAGGTTCATTTCCATTTCTCCTAGAGTATTCATGGATGCTATGGTACCAATAGGTTTTCCATTCCAAAACTCTAATTGGGTTTTTGGCTTAATGCGTCAGCTACGACATTTGCCTTTTCTTGAGTGTAGTTTATGGTTAGGTCATAGTCTTTTATTAACTCCAACCAATGTCTCTGTCTCATGTTCAACTCATTTTGCGTGAAGAAGTATTTTGAACTTTTATGGTCGGTGAAGAATTCACACTTTGATCATATAAGAAGTGTCTCCAGCTCTTTATAGCATATAGTACAACTACTAATTCCAAATCATGTGTCGAATAATTCACTTCATGTGGATTTAATTATCTTGATCCATAAGCAATGACTTTGTGGTCTTGCATGGGGATGCATCCTAATCCATTCTTTGATGCATCGCAATATACAATGTAATCCTTTCTAGACTCTAGTACTGCTAATACTAGAGTTGTGGTTAATTTTCCTTTTAGTATTTTAAAACTTTGTCCGCGTTCTTCTTTCCATACAAATGGTTCATCCTTTCTTAACAACTTCATCATATGTTTGGCTATTGCAGAGAATCCTTCTATGAATGTCTGATAGTATCCTACCATTCCTATGAAACCTCTAACCTCCTTTACATTTGTTGGTGCTTTCCATTCAAGGATTGATTGTACTTTGTTCGGATTCACGGAAATTCCTTCCTTTGTTATTACATGACCAAGGAATTCTACTTGGTCTAACCAGAATTCGCATTTGCTGAACTTGGCGTATAGTTGATGTTCTGTAAGGGTTGTAGAACAATTTGCAGGTGATCCATATGTTTAGTTTTACTTTTGGAATAAACTAGTATGTCATCGATTAACACTATTATGAACTTATCCAAATAGGGCATAAATAATTTGTTTATGAGGTTCTTGAACATTGTTGGTGTGTTTGTTAGTACAAATGGTACAACCAAGTATTCATGGTGTCCATATCGTGATACAAATGCAGTTTTAGGAATGTCCTCTTCCTTTATGTTAATCTGATGGTATCTTGATCTTAGATCTATTTTGGATAAAAATCATGCTCCTTTAACTTGATCATACAAATATTGTATCCATGGTAATGGGTATTTGTTTTTGGTGGTGATGTTGTTAATGTTATCGTAATCTCCGCACAATTCTTCTACCTCTGCCCCTTTTGACTATGAAAATTACTAGTCTCCCCAAGTTGAAACGCTTTCTCTAATAAAACCTTTTTCTTCCAATTCATCCAACTAGGCTTTTAATTGTATTAATTATTTTGGTCCTAGCCGGTAGGGTGCTTGGGAAATTGGTGATGTTCCTGGTTTTAAACCGATCGTAAATTCTATTTCCCAATTTAGTGGCATTCTAGGTAACTCTTTTGGGAATACATCCTTAAATGCTCTTGCTAGTGCTATATCTTCAATAAGTACTTCTATAAGAGAATTTAATTGCAAAATCCTTTCTATGTAATTAGGTTTTCCCCGTGGTATGTGGCTCTATTTACAAAAATGTCAAGTATAGATACCATGTTTTGTTCCCTATTGACTTGGGCTTCGTTATTTCTTAACCAGTTCTTTCCTAAAATCACAACAATTTCTTTCATGGGTATTATGAATAAGTTGCGTAGTATTCTTGTCAGTTTATCTGAATGTGTTGCTTTTACTTAAGATGTGTTACAAAAAATCTATTTTGTGCTACTTCCATGACAACTGAAATTTGTAACTGACTACATCTTATTCCATTTATTTTCATGAATTCTTGTGATATACAAGATTTAGTTGATTTGGTGTCAAATACTACTATTCCTGGATTCGTAAGAATATTGAGTGTTTCCATTATACTGTTGTATAGAGTAGCTAAGAACATGTGCATGACAAAATAACAAACACATGCATGACTTGAAATTTGTAGAGTATGTGATACAAACCAACATGTCTAGTGATCTTGTATGTAGCACAAAGAACAAGCGTGCCAGTAACTTGGTATGTACAAGCACGCATATGGAAATGCAACTCATGCAATAGGTTTGAACCTGCTATACTGCTAAAAAGCATACATGGGTTGGATATTTGGTTACCTTGGTCACAGAGGCATCTAAGCATCATTAGTATCTGTGCGGGTGACATCCAGGTTACCGAGGGTGTTGTGGTTGCGGTGGCTGTTAGCGTCGAGGAAGCAGACCTTGGGTGGACAATGCCGGCTTGAGTGTGGTGAACGAGAGTGTCACTGAGGCACAATTGGTGCAGTGCACGGTGACACCGGTGAAGCGACTCTGGTACGGTACGGTTGGGGTAGCTACCGGCAGCGGGGAAGCAGATCTTGAGAAGTCGATGATGCATTTGGTTTCATGGCCGGGAAAGTGGGAAAGGAGGTCAGGTGCGGTGCACGACGGACTTGATGACCTGGATCGGGTGTGCTAGACATCGGTGAAGCAACAATGGTGCGTTGGATGAGAAGGCAGCTGATGCAGCTTCACTATACTGGTGGATGAGGAGTGTATGTTGTCGAGCTCCGGTGGGGAAGCCAGCCGGACTAGTGTTGCGGGAGGTTCCATCCATTGCAGGCGGTGGTGAAAGAGGCAAGAAAATCTAAGTCAGGCTAGGGTTTTTCTAAGGATTTTTCTTTATGTTTGTGGGGAAAAATGCAATGGGAGGTGCATAATTGGTAGTAGTACCTACCCGAGAGGGAAATACTAATAATTATTGTGTCAAACGAAGCGGCGCGAGAAATTTCGCAGTGTTTGAAATGGATGGAAGCGAGGGAGGGAGACCACGTGATTTTGGCGCTGAATGAACTCAAACTTTAATGTACCATTCAACATCTAGCAATCATGTCTATCCATCCAAAATCAATGGGCCTGAGCGGATACCTTCCCTGCGAAAGCGCTGGCACAGAAACCTATGCAAGCAATCGCTGGGTGTTCCCGAGTAGACTATTTGGGTAGATGTGTAGGTCACAATATAGCACACCATTAATCGGTATAGCTGGGTGGCACGCAATTTTGGCGCTCAACAAACTCAAACTTTATTGTACTCCATTTTTAGGAGTGAATGCATGCAACTAAAAATAACGAATGTTATTGTTATTATGTCAGCACATCATGATTACGTGCATGCCATTAGGGTACTTCGGTAGTAAGTGGATTCTGTTGGATTCATAATATTATTCGTACTCTCCGTATATGCGTTGATCACATTTTATTTACTGAATTACATGCATGTGTGCATAAGCTCCATTTCTTTTGTTGAGTGACAGTCCTTTTTTTGTGCGGTTGAGCCCCCCTAGCTCACACATATCGTACTTTGCAGTCATAACCAGGCTTCTAATGAAATCATACTAGTAACTCATAACCACAGTTACAATGTTGTTTTAGAAGTATATTTTACGGAGTAGTAACAACCCTGGAGATGTCGTATGCTCGGGTGACACAGGTGTGCACCATTCAGCGTCTAGAAATCTTGTCCGTCCATCCAAAATCAATGGGCCAGAGCGGATACCTTCCCTACGAAGGCTCTGGCATGCATGCCTATGCAAGGGATCGCTGGGTGTCCGAGAGTAGACTATAGAGGTAGATGTGTAGGTCACAATAGATGGGTGTCACTGACACTAATGGTGGGGACTTTTAGCATTTTAGTTTCTAGATAGACACCTCCTCTCTTAGTGCCTATAGAATTGTTAAATAGATAGAAAAGTTGATACTACTAGACACAGGACCACTATACCTCTGACCAAGTATAAGTTTGACCAAATTTAAAGATCACTCCTTGACCATTTAATTTTGATTTGATTCATTAGACATACTCTCCCTCCATCCTAATTAAAAAGGATATCGCAGATTTGTCTAAATTCGGATGTATCTGTACACTAAGCAGTGACTACTATACAGAGTACTACTACAATATGGTTGCGGAATGATACAACAAGTATATCATTATAAAATATCCATAGAGCACATTCAATTGTTAAGACTGCACTATAATTATGCGAAGATGGATGAGAAAAAACCGATCCATACAAAAAAGTGAGAGCCATCAGGAGATGGCTTCTCCCTTCCTCCTACAATACCAAACCTTTCCTCGTGTTAGATTTGGCGGTTACAACACTATGGCCATCCTAAGGAGGCATGACCGCGACGACCACCGCAATGGTCGCGACCTCGATGGACATCATATGATGGATTCTCCCTTCCTACTTAGCGGGGCATGACCTTGACGACCTCCGCAATGGCAGGTGCTGGCCTTCTTCAAATTTTCGCACTCAGCACGAAGGGTAGAGGAGTCAAGCTTGTAAGATCGTGCGAGCTTCTTTTGAAAAGCCAAATCGGCTCGGAGGCGATCACACTCTAGGTTGAGCTCGTAGATGTTCTACGGAATGTTAATGTTACGGCTATTGATTTCATCTACTTTTGCCGAGATTCTTGACCTAACTTCCTATATGACAAATTCATCATCAGTAAGAGAGCATGGAGTGCATGGAGAGAAGAACATGAAATGTCAATACATGGATAGTTCCCACCTCTCTTCTTCACCGGAGAGCTGGCATGATGTCATCGTACGTGTCAAGTATATCCATCGTGCAATCGACTCGTGGGGTTGAAAATTTGACGCTGGATCTGCTTTCCCTCGAAGATGTACAAAGACAGTTCATTAATAGGAGCAGATAGCCCAGGAATCAACGGAAGTATAAACCTACCTGGACTCTTGGTCCCCATGATAGCCGCTTGATGTCTACGCACTTCTATTCTTGTAGACAGTTGTTGGGCCTCCAAGTGTAGAGGTTTGTAGAACAGCAGCAAGTTTTCCTTTAAGTGGATAACCCAAGGTTTATCGAACTCAGGGAGGAAGTGGTCAAAGGTATCCCTCTCAAGCAACCCTACAATCAATATACAAGAAGTCTCTTGTGTCCCCAACACACCCAATACACTTGTCAGGTGTATAGGTGCACTAGTTCGGCGAAGAGATAGTGAAATACAAGTGGTATAGATAATTATAAGTGGTAACGGTGATAGAAAATAGCTTGAAGGCATGGAAAAGACTAAAGTAAAACTAAAATAAAGATAGAAGCAAGCAAACATGTAATACATCTAATAGCAAACGGTGTTTCAGTGCTAAGAAACAAGACCTAGGGATCATACTTTCACTAGTGAACACTCTCATATAAATTTCTTGTCTTTATGATACTACTCTGAACTACTCTCCGGTTGGACACTCTAATCGATGGTAGGTCTATAACAACACACCTCAAAGTTCATCTTTACCATCTAGAAAACCCCACACTGTCACCTTGAGTACTAGATGAGTCCAACAAACACCACAATTTCATAAAGACATCCAACTCCAAATATAACTCATAACAAGTATTTGTAATCTCTAGCCTAAGTGCCACCATGGTGTTCATGCTGTCACTTTCACACACATGGGGAGAGCAGAGATCTATTAAAGCACTTGAGTAGCAAGGTAGATATATAGATTACAAGCTCATGATCACAATATGATAATGCATAGAGAGAGAGATGAACACATAGCTACCGGTAGAACCCTTAGCCTTGAAGAGAACTACTCCCTCCTCATCATGGGAATCAGCAATGGTGATGGAGATGGCGGTGGAGATCGATGGAGATGGCTCCATGGGCACTTCCCCGTCCCGCCAGGGTGCCGGAACAGAGACTTTCTGTCCCCCGAATCTCCCCTTCGGTGGTGGTGGCGCTGCGGAACTTTTCGTGGATTTCTGATTGACCCCCTAGGGTTTCTGCCTCGGGAGGAATATATAGGCGAAGGAGGCAAGGTCGGTGGCCAGCCAGGGGGCGCGCACCATGCCCTGGCGCGGCCTGGGGGTACCCGCGCCTGGGGGGTGTGGCCAGACCCTGGCCCTCCTCCGTCTCGTATTCTGGCTCCATGAGTCTTCCGGTAAAATATGAACTCTGGCTTTTGTCCCGTCTAATTATGAGAATATTCATTTTCTGACTTTCCTGGAACCAAAAACAGCAGAAAACAGGCAACAGGCACTATGGCACTTGTTAATAGGTTAGTCCAAGAAATCATATGAAAAGTACTCCAAAGTATGGACAAAACATAAGAGAGTAGATAAAACCAAGCATGGAACATCAAAAATTATAGATACATTTGCAATGTATCAACATCCCCAAGATTAACTCATGCTCGTCCTCGAGTAGGTAAGTGATAAAAAGAAATAATAATTTTTGAGGTGACATGCACCATCATAAACTTGATCACAGTATTTGTAAAACATGGATAACTGGGATCATAGTACTTCAACATAGCATGAAAGATAAAGGTCTAACAATAATACATAGCAACTATGTTGCAACATGAAAAGGCATAATCAAAAGATTCATGGATAACAATGCTTTGCAAGAAGTTTGTTTGTTTCACATAAAGAAAACATAGCATAATGGCATTCAGCTTGTCCCTCATAGAGTAGCAAACATAAATACATAGGACACCTTCAAAGTTCATAAGAGTGAGTAGATACAAATAGTTTAGAACAAGTAATATCAAAGCTATGCATCAATCAACAAGTCTTGGGACAATGCACATGGAACTAAGAATGGCCACTATGCTCTGAAAGTAGGTGCATAAAGATAGAAGGTGGAGACTCAACATAAAAGTAAAAGGAAGGCCTTCATAGAAGGAAGATGGGATTCAAGTCTCATAAAGAGCTTCCAAAAATTATGGTACTTAATAGCTTTCAGCTCTCATTGCCCCTATCATAAGCATCTTGAAGTGATTAAGGTTAAAGTGAACAAACTGTGGAGTATATGCTTGACGAAGTATAAGTTGGAAATCTCATGTCCCTTGAATACGAGGGCTGCTCCTCATGCTACTCAAGTTTAGTCACCGGTAAGTTCTTGTCATCGTAAGTACATGTGTATCATAGAGAACCGCCAACGGGGTACCCCTTGCCCGATGATACGGATGAATCCCCATATCAAAATGACAAGGCAAGCAGACAACGAGCATCTCAACAATCTTCTTATTTACCATGGGAAATATGGTGCTTTTCTCTCTCTTTCCTCTTTTCATAATCTCTTTTTTTCTCAATATAGGACTCTTTTTTATAAGAAGTATGCTTCATAGACAGCTCATTATGGTTACGCTGTAGGTTTCCACCATGTCAGCATGGATTAGACCAGCGGCCTAGGCATTTCTCTAACACATATACATAACTCCATGGACTTACAAGCTCCCCTTTCATTTCACACCAACGACATCCATAGACAAAAGAGCATGATATCAACTAGGTACAAGGTACCAAGTGCAATGTTGAAAGCGTTCCCCATGACAGCATGGTTCTGCTAATCCCCAACAAATAAGTGCAAGCATATACAACATAGACGACACAATGGTTCAAGTTTATTAAGGGCAAGAAAAGTAAAGTGTGCCATCAAGTTCGTGAGAGCTTTAATCACTAGGTTTCTCATAACAAGTTTAATTTGGAAGGTAAACAAAAACATGAATATACTTGGAATAGCATATGCTAGTAGGTAGGTATGGTGGACTCTTTGGAATAACATGGTTTAAGGAGTTGGATGCATGAGTGGAACTCATACTTGGTTGTGGAGGCTAGCAAAAGACTAGGAGCGACAAACTAAGAGAGCAATAATGGACATAATCATGCAGAGCGACAAAACATCATTGATCAAAACATAAAGTGATATTACAAGTCAAAAACTAAAGGATCATAAAGGCTATGGTGACTTGGGATAGTCATAACATGGTGTGAGCATGTGCCAAGTCAACCCAAATAAAGCATCAAAGGAGAATACCACAATACTATGCTTTAATGTGCTAAAACAACGCATGATTCTTTCAAAGGCACATTAATAAATCTCAATTGTTTATAACAAGTCATGCTACAACAAAGAATACTAAGCATAAATCCAAAACAATATCAAGCATGGCATGACAAAGCATAGGCCACAGTAAAAAACAAGCTCTTTTTACCACTTAAGTATGACCTTTCCTACTCTTTTCCAAACCAAACCAAACTATTTGAAAACCAATGTATGAAAGAGGGGGTCCAACCAATTTATTCAGAACACTAAGCAAACCAAGCAAACTAAAAACCAAAACAAGAACGAAAAAGAAGACACTCCAAGAAAAACACAACTGTGCATGAAACAATAAAAATGAAGCGTTTGGAATAAACCTGGAATTTTTATTGATGAAGAAGGGGATGCCTTGGGCATCCCCAAGCTTTGACGCTTGTACTTCTTGGATATTTCTTGGGGTGAAACGCGTGGCATCCCCAAGCTTGAGATTTAGTCAATCCTTCATCTCATTACTCATTCCTTCCATACACCTGAAATTTTTCCTTCATACAAAACTTCACACAATCTTTATTAGCAACATTAGTGCACTCAAGATAATAAGTCTTTAGGTTCAGTTCTAACAACAATAAAACTTCCATTAAAACGCAAGCTACTGCAGCACTTCACTCAAAAATCTCAATTCCCCAAAAGAACTCAAAAAGGAACCAACAAGAAGCAAATGCAGAAAATGGCAGAAATCTATCAAAACAGACCAGCAGGTAAAGACGAATTTTTTCGAAGACCTTATGTTTCTCAAATCGAAAAGTGTTGATCTAACAAAAGTTAGATAACAACCTGGGCCAGAAGCAGAAAAATTCACGCCTCAAAAGGACGTACAGAGATTTTACACGAATTTTTACGGTGAAGCACAGAAATCTAATTCGGGACAACAACTTTCCCAATCATTACTTCTCTCTCATTAGAGGTTACTCTTGGCACAAAAATCAAATAAAAAGGATAAGGAGAGGTTATTACAGAAGTAATAACCTCCAAGACTCAAGAAAACTATTGGGTTATCTCCCAAGAAGTACTTTTATTTAACGCCTTTAAGTTATGCGTGGTAGTTTGAGAAGATGCTCACATAGGAAATATAAATTGAAGTAAAAGAGAGCATGAAGAAGCAAATTCAAAGCACATTTAAGTCTAACCCACTTCCTATGCATATGAATCTTGTAAAGAAACAAGTCATGAAAGCACAAAGCAACAAGCATAGTAAAGCAAAACAAGTGAAACTTCAAGACTTTCAACATAAAGAGGGGAAGCTTAATATTATTGAGATGCATAAAACCATGTTTCCCTCTCTCATAATAACTTTCAGTAGCATCAAGAATAAAATTAACAATATAACTATCACATAAAACATTCTTATCATGAGCCACATGCATAAAAGAATTAATACTCTCCACATAAACATAGTCATTCTTATTAATTGTAGTGGGAGAAAATTCAACAAAATAGCTATCATTATTATTCTCATCACCATAATCATCAAATATAGGAGGCATATTGTAATCGTAATTAATTTCCTCCTCAATAGTAGGTGGACTGAAAATATCATATTCATCATTGTATAATCTATATTGGAGGCATAGTATCATCAAAGTAAACTTTCTCCTCTAAAGATGGGGGACTAAAAAGATCATTTTCATCAAAACTAGTGATGCGTCCATTTTGCATCACTATTCTATGTCTTAATTCACTATTATTCATTGATATATTTCGTATTGAGGGGTGCTACTTATGTTATTTCATCTGTTTTTGAATGGTTGATGACTTTTGGAGCATAGACCGCTGCAGTCAGGATTCTGATGGAAAAGGTGCTATTTGGAGGCAAAATTTGCAAAGATCAGAAAATCCAGGAAAATATACGGGAAATTCTATTTTTCCAGAAGACTAAGGATGCCAAAAGACGGAGTGGAGATGGACCACAGGGGGGCCCACACCACCCCATGGCGCGGGCAGCCCTAGGCCATGCCAGGAGGTGGTGTGGCCACCTTGGCCCACTCCAGCCTCTCCCCTCTAGCGTATATCATCCTCTTGAAACCCTAAGACTCGGGCAGCGACCACAGAAAGATTCCGCTGCCTCTGCGGGGCAGAAAACACCGAGAGAGAAAGATCTCTCCGGCAGACAGATTTCTGCCGGGGGAATTCCTTCATGGAGAGGGGAGATCGTCGCCATCAACACCACCATCAAGCTAGACTTCATCAGGATCATCATCATCATCATCATCATCACCACCATCGTCACCATCAACACCCTCATCACCATCTCCATATTGCTATAACAATTGAGTTGAATCTTGCATTAGTTCATAGGGGAAACTTTCCCGGTGTTGATTACTCCTTGTAGTTGATGCTATTGAGTGAACCGTTGAATTATTGTTTATGTTCAGATTGTTATACATCATTATTCCAACCCTGATCATGACCATATGATGTCTTGTGAGTAGTTTGTTTTGTTCTTGAGGACATGGGAGAAGTCTTGTTGTTAGTAGTGGAGTTGTGTTGAGAAAGATTCAATAGATTGTTATTTAAGTTGTGGTGTACTTCTTCTAGTGGTGTCATGTGAATGTCGACTACATGAAACTTCACCTATATGGGCCTAGGGGAATGCATTGTGTATTTGGATACTAATCGTAGGGGTTGCCGGAGTGACAGAAACCTGAACCCCCGTTAGGAAACCATTGCACAAGGGACATAAGGGTCTTAGAGTTTAAAGCTATGGTTAGGTTTCCACCTTAATTACTTTCTTGTACTTATGGATGTTTGCAAGGGGTATAATCACAAGTATGTATTAGTCTTGGATGGGGTGGTACATTAGCACAGGTTCACCCACACAACACTTAGCAAGCTAGAGAAGATTAATCGACTATATGAAGCGAAAGCACTTGACAGTCTTCCCATGTGTCCTCGAGAACGTTTGGTCATCTTAAGTAATACAACCGGCTTGTCCTTTGCTGCATAAAGGATTGGGCCACTTGCTGCATTTATTCCTATTGTCTTTTGTTTACTCGTGCTTTGTTTACTTGCTTTATCGAAAACCCCTAAAAATCCGTTTGCTAAGTATTTGCAGAGAATTCCTGATCCATACCACTAGCCAGCACCTTCTGCTCCTCGTTGGGTTCGACACTCTTACTTATCGAAAATACTGCGATACACCCCCTATACTTGTGGGTCATCAAGACTATTTTCTGGCGCCGTTGCCGGGGAGTGAAGCGCTATTGGAGAGTGGAACTGGTAAAGGAAACTTCTACTGTGAGTATTGTTTACTTCTGCTAGTTGCTTTATTTTCCTTATGGATAATTCGCTGAGTTTCTTATTTGGTAATGCTACTACCACTGCTAATGTAGTAGATAAGACACCACCTGCTGAGTAGGATGTTTTCAAAATACCTACAAGAATTATTGATCACGTTATGGATAACTACTATGTTGGGGATGGAACTGTCCATCCCGGTGATCATTTACTCTTTATACACGAATTATGCGGGTTGTTCAAGTGTGCAGGTATTACTATATATCAAGTTAAGAAGAAGTTATTCTCATTATCACTGAAAGGAAGAGCTAAGGAATGGTATAAGCTGCTGAAAAATGGTCAAGCTCTGGAATGGGAGGAAATAGTACCTCTCTTTTATTCAAAGTTTTATCCTCCTAGTGAGATTCATAAAGATCGGAATCAAATATACAACTTTTGGCCTCTTGATGGAGAGAGTACAGCTCAAGCTTGGGGGAGATTGAAGTTACTAATGCTCAAATGTCCCATTCATGAGCTCCCCAACAATATTATTATCAATAACTTTTATGCAAGGCTCCCTCTACATGATAAGGATTTATTGGATGCTTCTTGTGCTGGATCATTCACTCGCATGGAAGAAGAAGCTAAATGGGATCTTCTGGACCGTATTCAAGACAATGCTGAAGCTTGGGAGAATGACAAAGGTAAAAAGTCAGGTATAAATTATGATTATGAATGCATAGAATCTTTTATGGGAACTGATGACTTTCAAAATATCAAAAATGCTTATGGTATAGACTCTCAAGCTATTGCTTCTTATTTTAAGGCTTTTTCTTCTTATATTGAAGTGCCTAAAAAGAAGTGGAATAAGTATCATGAACCTTATAAAGATATTGCTAAGTGTGTTCGTGCAAGAAATACTGAAGTTTATACTGCTAATCATGTTTTACCCGAACCTTACATTGAGAAAATCCCTTTCCCAATTAAGGTAAAGGAACATTCTATGATAGATAGTATGGTTAATGAAAGTACAAGTAAAGCTGTTGAACCTGATAAACAAATGGTTGATGAACCTATAATAGAAAGTGTGAAAGACTTTGTCACTAAATATGAAAAAGAGGGACACACTATCCTTTGCAAGGATACCTCTAATATTGTTTCACATAGTAGTGTTATGAGAGCTAGTATTCCTGTGTTTTCTGTTAGAATAAGTGATCATTGCTATGATGGTCCTTGTGATAGCTATATTGTTAAGTTTATGCATGATACTGAAAGTTATTATGAGAGAGGGAAAAGTGTTCTTATGCATCTCAATAATATCAAGTTTCCTCGTTTTATGCTGAAAGTTTTTATGTTGCACTTCTTTTGCCTTCTTATGCAAGTTGCCTCTGGTTTCAACAACTTGTTTGTTTACAAAATTCCCTTGCATAGGAAGTGGGTTAGACTTAAATGTGTGTGTGTGTTTTTGCTTCTTAATACTCTCTTTCACTTCAATTCATATCCCTATGAGAGCTTCTTCAAAATTATCATGCCCATCTTAATGGCTATAAAGAAAGAGCTTTATGGGAGACAACCCAATTTGTTTTCGCTTTCAGTTTGTTTTTGTTTCATTGAGTCTTGGAAGTTATTACTTTGGTAATAACTGCTCCTTATCTGTTTTGTTTGATTTTTGTGTCAAGATCAACCTCTAATGAGAGAGAAGTAAGATTTGGGGAAGTTGTTGTCCCGAAACAGATTTTTGTGCCCCACCATAAAAATTCGTGAGAGATCTCTGTATGTCGAATTGAGCTGTAATTGTTTGTGCTTCTGCCCCAGGTTGTTATATAACTTTCATTAGTTTCGCATGATTTGATTTGAGCAACATAAGATTTTCGAAAAAAATGATCTTTACCTGCTGGTCTATTTTGACAGATTTTGCCACTCTTGCATTTGCTTCTTTATTCGATTTCCTTTTTGAATTCTTTTTGGGTTTTCGAAAGGAGTTGCTACAGTAGCTTTTTTTTTTATGGTTTTCAGTTGAAGTTGGACCCAAAAGGTTTTATCACTTCACTTATACTAATGTTGCTAATGAGGACTGTGTGAAAGAAATTTTCAGGAAGTGGAGACAATGGTGTAATAAGGAAGAGAAGAGTTTTATGACTCAAGTAATAAGTATATGAAGATGAAGATATTGATGTTATTCAAGTGATGACTCCGGAAGAATCCACTAAATACCAAATTAAGAGACCTGCAGAGTCCGTGTTCAAATAGGTAACGGTTCTGGTAAAAAAAGTTCCGCGAAAATACTATCCAACTATATTTTTGCAGTTTTTAGTCAATAAGGGAAACTACGAAGCGAAAAAGGGACGGAAACGGAGCCAGGGTGGCTCACACCACCCTGTGGCGCGGGTCCTCCCCTGGCCACACCACCAGGTGGTGAGTCCACCCCGGACTCCGCATCCGACTCGTTTTCTCCCAGTACCTTCCTTTTGATATGAAACTTCGTAATATATAACCCCCCCAGATCTTCCGAGGTTCGTATATCGTGTTTTCGTCGTGTTTTCATTTCGATCTGTTTCTACCAGGATATACTCTTTGAAGGCTTAGAAGCACAATGGTGTCCGCCAAGGATAAATGGAAGGAGCCCATGGAGGAAGACCTCCAAGACCCCGGGAAGGAGAAGGAGATCAAGAGTGAAGGTGAAGAGGAGGAAAAGCACACCAGCACTACCATGTCAAGCATTGGAGTGGTGGAAAATCCAGCCATTGGAGGGAAGCCTCCTCATCACCGTTCAGATCCATGGAAAAGAAGACTTCAAGGAGGAAGAGTGGGGAAAGAATAGCGAGAGCTGGAATTCTCAACACGACATGATCATGAGCCGCATTGAGCACAACTCGGAGTTGATTCATACTCTCACCTTCGAGATTGAAGACTTGGGGAAACTGATCAAAGAGCTCATCAAGAGGATACCACCACAACCAAAGGAGTAATTCGTCATCAGGTTTGGCATCCCCTTGGTTTGTTCCAAGCTTGGGGGAGTGCCGCGGTATCATATCACTATCTTCTATCTTTTTACCTTATTAGTAGAGTCATATCATGAATAGAGGAGTTATTATGTAGGATGGTTTGCATTATGGAAGTGTCCCTTCTCTCGTTAGATATGTATCCCTTGGTGTGAGTTTCCGTTACAGGATATTAATGAGAAGTTCTATCATTCACTCTTTTGCATAGCTTATATTAGTTTTCAATTCGTGGTTATATGATTGATCTTGTTGTTAGTATTGGTTTCACTTTGGGATCATTGAGTTAATTTAGTTGGTTTTGGCAAACCTGGCTCGGTCAGTAGCACACTATTTTTGAGAGTTGAAAGAAAAAGATAAAAGTACTCCAAAGAAAAATAATTTCATCATCTTTCTTTCTTGATTTGCTCATAAGTTTAGTATTCTCTAGTTAAGATCTTTTGTGCCTCCGAGGAAGATTGCATGTTTGTCTTTATCACTTGTATGTTTGTTTGTTTCCTTCAACTCTTGCACTTGCTACCCAGCCTTCCTAGCCAAAAACCTGTACTGAGAGGGAATTCTTCTTGTGCATCCACCTCCTTTAAACCAAATCCTTTGCCATTTGTGTCCACCATACCTACCTAGTAGCATTATTGCTATTCCAAGTAAATTCCTATTTTATCTACCTCCCAAATTAAACTTGTTATGTAAAAATTAGTGATTAAAGCTCTCACGAACTTGATGGCACACTTTACTTTCTTGCACTTAATAAACTTGAACCATTGTGCTCACCTATGTTGCGTATATGCTTGCGCTTTGTAAGTTGTGAATTAGCAGAACCATGCTCTCATGGGGAACGCTTTCAACATTGCACCGGTACTTTGTACCAAGTTGATATCATGTTCTTTTGTCTATGGATGTCGTCGGTGTGAAATGAAAGGGGAGCTTGTAAGTCCATGGAGTTATGCATATGTGTTAGAGAAATGCCTAGGCCGCTGGTCTAATCCATGCTGACATGGTGGTAACCTGCATCGTAACCATAACGAGTATCTATGAAGCATTCTTCTTATAAAAAAAGAGTTAGAGATTGAGAAAGAGAAAAAGAAAAAAAAAGATTATGAAAAGAGGAAAGAGAGAAAAAAGCACCATATTCCCATGGTAAATAAGAAGATTGCTGAGGTACTCGTTGTCTGCTTGCCTTGTCATTTTGATATGGGGATTCTTCTGTATCATCGGGCAAGGGGTACCCCGTTGGCGGTTCTCTATGATACACATATGCTTACGATGACAAGAACTTACCGGTGACTAAACTTGAGTAGCATGAGGAGCGGCCCTCATATTCAAGGGACATGAGATTCTCAACTTACAACTTGTCAATGCATATCCTCATATTTGATCACTTTAACCTTAAT
This sequence comes from Avena eriantha, assembly GCA_910589775.1. NCBI lineage: Eukaryota > Viridiplantae > Streptophyta > Magnoliopsida > Poales > Poaceae > Avena > Avena eriantha. The sequence goes on along the minus strand of OU342746.1, from coordinate 101,530,684 downwards.
CACCTAAAGATGCCTATGATAGGGGCAATGAGAGCTGAAAGCTAGTCAGTATCATAATTTTTGGGAGCTCTTTATGAGACTTGCAATCCCTGCTTCCCTCTTTGAAGGGCCTTTCTTTTACTTTGTAGTTGAGTTAGTAAACATATTCCTCTCTACCTCAGCAAGTATTTTGAGTTGTTGTGTTTCATTCATTCATATGATGATTTATTCACTCATGTTTCTTATGTTCCTTGCTTTGCACATTGCTCTTATCTTGATGTTTACTACTTTGAAAGCTTTCATTGAAAACTAGCTATTTGTGAACTCCAATGAATTATCAACTACACTTCGACCAAGAGCTAAGTTTGCCATTACCAATTATGATTCACTTTATGTATCTTTATTGTGTTTCCTTTACTCATTACAAGTTGAGTTATATAATAGTGAGTTGTCTTCTATTATGATCTATGTATTTGATGGATGTGATGCTTCTTGTCTGTATTCTTTTATCGACTCTTCACTCCATAAACCTGAGGCCATGTTTATTGAGCTCAGTTTCGCTTGGGGACAAGCGAATTCTAAGCTTGGGGGAGTTGATACGTCCATTTTGCATCACTATTCTATGTCTTAATTCACTATTATTCATTGATATATTTCGTATTGAGGGGTGATACTTATGTTATTTCATCTGTTTTTGCATGGTTGATGACTTTTGGAGCATGGACCGCTGCAGTCAGGATTCGGATGGAAAAGGTGTTGTTTGGAGGCAAAATTCGCAAAGATCAGAAAATCCGGGAAAATATACGGAAAATCCTATTTTTCTAGAAGACTAAGGATGCCAGAAGACGGAGTGGAGATGGGCCACAGGGGGCCCACACCACCCCATGGCGCGGGCAGCCCTCGGCCGCGCCAGGAGGTGGTGTGGCCACCCTAGCCCACTCCATCCTCTCCCCTCTAGCGTATATCATCCTCCCAAAACCCTAAGACTCGGGGAGCGACCAAAGAAAGATTCCACCGCCTCTGTGGGGCAGCAAACACCGAGAGAGAAAGATCTCTCCGACAGACAGATTTCTGCCGGGGGAATTCCTTCCCGGAGAGGGGAGATCGTCGCCATCAACACCACCATCAATCTGGACTTCATCGGGATCATCATCATCATCATCACCACCATCATCACCATCAGCACCCTCATCACCATCTCTATATTGCTGTAACAATTGAGTTGAATCTTGCATTAGTTCATAGGGGAAACTTTCCCGGTGTTGATTACTCCTTGTAGTTGATGCTATTGAGTGAACCGCTGAATTATTGTTTATGTTCAGATTGTTATACATCATTATTCCATCTCTGATCATGATCCATATTATGCCTTGTGAGTAGTTCGTTTTGTTCTTGAGGACATGGGAGAAGTCTTGTTGTTAGTAGTGGAGTTGTGTTGAGAAAGATTCAACAGATTGTTATTTAAGTTGTGGTGTACTTCTTCTAGTGGTGTCATGTGAACGTCGACTACATGACACTTCACCTATATGGGCCTAGGGGAATGCATTGTGTATTTGGCTACTAATCATAGGGGTTGCCGGAGTGACAGAAACCTGAACCCCCGTTAGGAAACCATTGGACAAGGGACGTAAGGGTCTTAGAGTTTAAAGTTGTGGTTAGGTTTGCACCTTAATTACTTTCTTGTACTTATGGATGTTTGCAAGGGGTATAATCACAAGTATGTATTAGTCTTGGATGGGGCGGTACATTAGCACAGGTTCACCCACACAACACTTAGCAAGCTAGAGAAGATTAATAAACTACATGAAGCGAAAGCACTTGACAGTCTTCCCATGTGTCCTCAAGAACGTTTGGTCATCTTAAGTAATACAACCGGCTTGTCCTTTGCTGCATAAAGGATTGGGCCACTTGCTGCATTTATTCCTATTGTCTTTTTTTTACTCGTTCTTTGTTTACTTGCTTTATCGAAAACCTCTAAAAATGCGTTTGCTAAGTATTTGCAGAGAATTCCTAATCCATACCACTAGCCAGCACGTTCTTCTCCTCGTTGGGTTCGACACTCTTACTTATCGAAAATACTGCGATACACCCCCTATACTTGTGGGTCATCAACTAGCTTCCCCAAGTTTAGACTTTTCCATAGCATTAGCAATAATGGTGTCCAAAGAATTCATACTAACAACATTGCTATTAGCATGCAAGTAAAGTTCCATAGGTTTTTTAATTTTCTCTTCAAACACTTCATGTCCTAACTCAAGATAAATACTATAAAGCTCTCTAATTTTGTTGTTGTTTTACATTAAGCCTAACTAGTGAAAACAAGAAACAAAAAGACAAAATTGCAGAATCTAATGGAAATAACTTCGAGCAGTCACACCAGAGGATGTGAGGACCTTTTACCTTACCTCCCCGGCAATGGCGCCAGAAAATAGCTTGCTGTCTACGCACTTCTATTCTTGTAGACAGTTGTTGGGCCTCCGAGCACAGAGGTTTGTAGAACAGCAGCAAGTTTTTCCCTTAAGTGGATCACCCAAGGTTTATCAAATTCAGGGAGGAAGTGGTCAAAGGTATCCCTCTCAAGCAACCCTGCAATCAAGATACAAGAAGTCTCTAGTGTCCCCAACACACCCAATAAACTTGTCAGGTGTATAGGTGCACTAGTTCGGCGAAGAGATAGTGAAATACAAGTGGTATAGATAATTATAAGTGGTAATGGTGATAGAAAATAGCTTGAAGGCGTGGAAAAGTCTAAACTAAACTGAAATAAAGATAGAAGCAAACAAACATGTAATACATCTAATAGCAAACGGTGTTTCAGTGCTAAGAAACAAGGCCTAGGGATCATACTTTCACTAGTGAACACTCTCATATAAATATCTTCTCTTTATGATACTACTCTAAACTAGTCTCCGGTTGGACACTCTAATCGATGGTAGGACTATAACAACACACCTCAAAGTTCATCTTTCCCATCTAGAAAACCCCACACTGTCACCTTGAGTACTAGATGAGTCCAACAAACACCACAATTTCATAAGGACATCCAACTCCAAATATAACTCATAACAAGTATTTTTAATCTCTAGCCTAAGTACCACCATGGTGTGCATGCTGTCACTTTCACACACATGGGGAGAGCAGAGATCTATTAAAGCACTTGATTAGCAAGGTAGATCTATAGATTACAAGCTCATGATCACAATATGATCATGCATAGATAGAAAGATGAACACATAGCTACCGGTAGAACCCTTAGCCTCGAGAGAGAACTACTCCCTCCTCATCATGGGAATAAGTAATGGTGATGGAGATGGTGGTGGAGATCGATGGAGATGGCTCCGGGGGAACTTCCCCGTCCCGGCAGGGTGTCGGAACAGAGACTTTCTGTCCCCCGAATCTCCCCTTCGGTGGTGGCGGCGCTGCGGAACTTTTCATAGATTTCTGATTGAACCCCTAGGGTTTCTGCCTCGGGAGGAATATATAGGCGAAGGAGGCAAGGTCGGTGGCCAGCCAGGGGGCCCACACCATGCCCTGGCATGGCCTGGGGGGGGGGTGTGGCCAGGCCCTGGCCCTCCTCCATCTCGTATTCTGGCTCTGTGAGTCTTCTGGTAAAATAGGAACTTTGGCTTTTGTCCCGTCCAATTCTGAGAATATTCATTTTCTGACTTTCCTGGAACCAAAAACAGCAGAAAACAGGCAACTGGCACTGTGGCACTTGTTAATAGGTTAGTCTAAGAAATCATATGAAAAGTACTCCAAAGTGTGGACAAAACATAAGAAAGTAGATAAACCCAAGCATGGAACATCAAAAATTATAGATACATTTGCAATGTATCACCGCTCTTCGAATACACACGCAAAGACGAGGCGTCGCCCCATGGTTGGTCCCCTTTCTTGGTCCGAGCCTGCAGGTCCCCTTGTAGGTGGGGTTTCTCCACGGCTCTATCCACCACCATCTTGCTGTTCTTCCGACGAGATATGTTGTTTTGAGACATTGTTGGATAAAGAAGTAAAGAAGCAAGGAAGGAGTAGTGGAAGGAAAAGGTTTCTGCAAAGGCAGAGGGAGGTAATACTAGTAGGAAGAGAGTGAATAGTCGAAGCAAGATGTCAAGGTCTAGGTCTCGTCTCCTACCTTTTAACAATTTCATCGGTCCATCAAAGACCAGCGGGCAAGTGTGGATACCTTCTTTGTGAAGGCTCTGCCGCGGTAGCAAGGAAAATCTTGGTGTCCTAGAGTAGACTATGGGTGTTTTTGTTTTGTCCATCATACTAGCGATCGAGCTACTAGCTGTAAATTTTCATGACCCATACAAAGGTCTGTACTAATGTCTTATAAAAGCAATGGACATGGAATATTCCATCGGAGAGCCGTGTTTTGTATTTGCTTGTTCAGCTTGTACGCGACCGAGAAACTCACAAAATAGTAGAGTGGCATTGTCGTGGTGGTGTCACGGCAGATGCCTAGGGTAAGCTTAAGTTGGGGTCGCATGGACACTGGAGGAATCCGGGGAGGGATGATGTAGTGAAGACCGCACACCGAAGAACACAAAGATACATAATATACCCAATTTCGAGGCTCTCCTAGTGAGATAAAACCTCTTATCCTGCATCTAGATCTCATATGATATGGCCATGTAATGTAGCTACAATGGTGCTCCTTGAGCTGTGTTCTCTATGCCTCTAATGGATTTCTCTAGGAGAGCAGAGGAGGAAGAAGATGTCCTCCTATGGAGCAAAGAAGAAAGGAGCCCCTCGAGGCCTCCCCTAGATCAATCCCCCTAGTGATCCTTATAAAGGGGAGCCCAGGGGACAACATATACTCACATGCTTGGGCCTGGTCAACTGACAAGGCATGGGCCTTGTCAGGTATGGCAGTCCATTGGCTTGTCCTATAGTGTTTGTCCTTGGCATCTTGAGTCATCAATATTATCTCTTAAGCATATTCCATAGCATCTCCTGAGATACCCAACATATTCCATAGCATCTCCTAAGATACCGAGGGCATCTCACATGCAACGATGTTGCACATGCCAGTCTGAGCCACGAGCATCCCAAGACTAGCATGTGATTGAATGGCTTGACCTGGCCTCGCGGTGCGTCGATGTAAAGGTTGGGGGAGCATCTGGGGGTGAATAAGAGGGCATCTAGGGTGAATTAACTCGTCCTGGGTGTCATGGACGAAGAGGAAACTCGGCCTAGGCAAGGGCTGACTCGACCTGGGGATAAAAGGGGCCCAGCTGGGTCAATGGATGAGGCCTAGTCGAGTCAACCAATGGCCTAGCCGGGTAATAGCTCCTTTGGCACAGGCAGGAGGTGGAAGCCTAGCCAAGGTTCCCCCAAGTAGGCCTGGGTGGAACAGGGCCCAGCCGGGTTTTCCATGAAGCGCTGAGGTGAATGTCCCTCGGTGGGCCGGGATTGGTGGTAATCAGCACACCCGGGAGAGTGGCTCCGAGGTGACCAGCTTCTCAGGATGCCGGCAAGGCTGGTAGCTCGCGGTTGGCTAGATCGGGAGAATCCTGACCCACCCTGGATTGGCGATGTCAGGATGGCTCCTGGAGCTGAGGTAGCGATGTGGTGGTTCGGCGTCTCTGGCGGGAGTTGGCGATGAGTAGTGCTAGTTGCGTGGAAGTATGGACAAGGTGGGGTGGCGATGATGCCCCGCGGTGGGCCGGGTCCTCCTCAGGGCCGACCCACCCGGTTGAAGCAGGTTGAAGCGGTGGGAGCTGGTGGAATTGGGAGAAGGTGGGCTGGCCGCGTGACTCGGTGCAACCGGGATCACCTAGCGATGCCGAGGTAGCGAGAAGGAGAAGTGGTCTGGCTGGGTAACTCGACCTAGCCGGGTTATTATCATTTTCTGCCTTGATTCAGCCTGATAAGATTCAAAGTAGGCCAGGTTTTGCATAATTCGGCCCGGTTGGCATTTCCCTCTCCCTTTTATGTATTATCCATTTTTGTCATATCAAATGACTCTTCCTTTATCTTATTCTTTTTATACTGCATACTAATATTGAGTTACACAATATTCTACTGAATCGCGTGATACCTCAACTCTAGGGCACCCGGGGTCATATCGCTGACATTAGTCCCCAAGGCTATGTGGGACTCATAGAGTCGCGCATAGGCTTCATATTAAATATCCTCAGAGTTGTTTATTGACAGATAATCCATATCCTCATACCTGACATACTCCTTGCTTGAGTCATGATGATATCATGCTTTGCCTGAATGCACGTAAATTGACATATGGCCTTCATGGGCACTTGTCATATAACCTCTTTGGGAAAATTTGAAATATGTGTTAAAGACTGACATACCCGTCATAATCTGATATACTTGTCATAATTTGACATATGTGTCCAAAATTTGAGTTATATGACTCAAGATCCGAGTCATATGACTCACAATCCGAGTCATATGATCAAAATCCGATTTATTTGACTCACAATCCGAGCCATGTGACCCAAATCCGAGTCATTTGGCTCACTATTTGAGTCATATGACCCAGCATTTGGCATATATCCTTCATTGGGCTAATTTGACTCATGGCTATCATGGGCACTTGGTAATATAACCCATTTTGGGCAAATTTTGACATCTGACCTTCATGGGCACTCGTCATATATCCTCTTTGGGCAATTTTTGACATTTGGCCTTCATGGGAACTTGTCATATAACCTATTTGGACAAACTTGACATCTGGCCTTCATGGGCACTCGTCATATAACCTCTCTGGGCAAGTCTTGACATATGGCCTTCATGGGCACGCGTCATATAATGTAACATCCCAAAACTTCAATCCAAGCTTATCAAGATCCAAATCATTCAAAATTAGGGTTAACAAAAACTTTTCCATTTAAAAATATGAAGCATTCATGTGTATGTGCATTTAATTTAGGAATTGATTTGGATTTCCATGGTTCTGTGATCCATTGCTTGTAAAATGTTTCTTAGGTGAAATAAACATCATCTAAATCATTCCCAAGCTTTTCCCAAAGAAAAACAACTCAAAATGAATATTTGAAGTGTATGGTCATTTTGGCCAAATTAACTATCATGCCTACTTGGGCTATTCCTAGTACTCAAAAATTAACAGAAACAATTGTGGATCCTTACACCCCTTGCTACTACACATAATGAGGTACCAATGTCCACTCTGTGATCTGCTAAAAACATTCAAATGCTAATTTTAAATGACAGATAAAAATTGAATCTATTTCATACGGGAAGATTCCACTATTTCAAAAACCACTCAAACCAACTCAAATTTCAAAACCCAAGCACCCACAGAGTCCCAAGCTTATGCCTAGCAAACCCACAAAAAATATTTTCAAAATTCAAAAGTTTATTTCATGCGGCCATTTCATCAAACACTTGGCACACATGATTTACACCCTAATCCTAGCTCACTGTTTTGAACAGGGTTTTGCCCCCAAATGATCCTCATTTAATCCCTTTGTCCCCTAGGGTCTAACCATGCCATTAGCACCCATCCCCTACCCCCCTATTGGCAAAGCCAAGCCATGTCGAGCCACCCCTCGCCGGCCGACCATGCACTCGCCCCAGCAGACCACTTCCCCCTCTCTCGCCATGTCTAGGAGGTAGCCAGGACCTCACCGCCACCCTCTGTCCCTTTCCCGAGCCAAGCCCAGCAGTGGACCACAGAGGAAACCACGCGCCCAGTGCCACCGAGCCATGCCGAGCATGCGTGCACAAGCCACCACTCGACCACAGCCTGCGCCCACCGCTCCGCCATGACCCAGGGAACATGACGGACACGCCCGTTCGCCGCCCAATGCACCATAGCCACCGCTCGCCGTGGACAACGCCGCCTCTGCCGCTCAGAGCGCCAGCTCACCCCGACCGCATACCACCGCCCCTAAGCCCGCATTAAGTTCCTAGAGCACCGCCAGGAGACTGCCCGTCGACCGCCACCCTCAGCCATGCCGCTAGCCGCCCGTAGCCATGTCGCCACCGTCGCCTGCCCAACCCTCTCGGCCTCGCCATCGAGCCTATAAAAGGAGGGCACCCCCAGCCATTTGAAGCACACCACTCCACTCCCCTCACCTCACTGATTGTCCCACCACACTAGCCGGAGCAAGGGAAGCAGCAGCTCGCCGGAATTACACCGGAGCAGGCCTCCTCTGGAGGAGAAGGGCACCGCTGATTGCGACCACCCCCGGAGCTGCCTCGAACATCCCTGAGCTCGCCGTCGACCACCAATTCGTTTACCCACCTCACCGTCGTCGCTGGAGCCCTGGTACGCCCCCTATGCACCCCACTGAGCCACTAGGGTTCGAGCTCGCCGGCAACCTGTTCGTCGTCGACGACGATCCCCAGCCGTAGATCCCAGTTCTAATCCAATGTCCCACGTTGCCCCGTACCGCTTCGCACGTTATGAGCTGCTGACTTGTGGACCCCCCTGTCAGTTGAGCCCCGTGCTGCGGAGTGACACTAGGCCGGCCCATTAGAGTTTCCCGCGCAACCCAGTTAGTTTGAATTAGGATTTTTCTTTTTAGTTTAAACTTAGTTCTGTCTTTGAGTTTGAAAATCAATTAAGAGAATTTGATAAATCCAAATTGCATGAAACCAATTTTCTCTGAAAGTTATTGAAATTATCTATCGAAGACCGTTGGATTTAATTCAATTAGATTTGTAGATCTCTCCTAGTAAAAATAACAAAACAGAAGCATGTGCAACTTGCAACATTTTTATAAAATCAACCAAGATAGGTTTTGAGTTGATTCCAACTCTCAAAATTCACATTTCATCATACCTATCTGAATATGTAATAATATTAAGGTTTACATGCAGTGACTTTGGACTAGTACCAAAATAATGCTATATAGGCATTTCTAGTCACTTTAAATCATTAAATAATGAACTCAAACCAAAGTAATATTGATCCAATCCTGAAATCACATTCCCACATGTTAGAATATGTGGTGATGACATGTGTCCACATGATCCCATATTTTAAGTGGTGAATATTAAATCTTAGTTAATTTTTCAATGAGTAGAAATTACTTTTCTAAAATAAAAAGAGTGAAACTATTGAATTAAACTTGTGATGCTTGAGATGATAATAGATCATAAAATGTGTATCTTAGAATGCTAATTAGACTAGTTAAGTATTGTTTGGTGATTGTGTACTCAGTATGTATTTTTAGACGATAGTACCAACCAAGCTTTCGAGGACGAGGAGTTCTACCAAGAAGAAGAAGAAAACTTCAATCACTGCACCAACCAAGGCAAGCTATTGTAGCAAACTAGAATTAAGCTAGTTAACTTGATCCAAGATGCTATAGGCATGCTTGAGTCATACCACTTTGACTATTAGTTACCCCAAGTCTTATTTACCAGTTTTACCTCCCTTAATTTACACAAAGTTCTTTACTTATTTTTTAAGGTAGCATAAAGAGTATAAAACTTGACCTATTTAGAACCCCTTTAGATATCATTCTATGGCATGAGATTGAACCCATCTTTTCCACCTTAGTGAACACTCTTAACTTAGTAGTTTAGAGTAGATCAAAAACTTGAGTCACTTTAGATGGGAACACCTAGTGAAAATGAATTATGAAAAATCTTGGAATGATGAGTCATTCTATTGAGATGTTTTGACATGTGTTGAGAAACACAAATGGGTTATGATGATGAAATGTTGAGGCATGAGCCTTAACCCTTTTACAAAACTGATGGTTGGATTCGGATGCGATACCATTCCAAATTTACCGTACAACCACACTACCTGAATTGGGTAAGGCTTAGCTAGAAATTTATATACATTAGTATTAGTTCCCTCGCGAGAGAGGTTTGAGATGAGGCTACCTCTCAATGTTGTCCACCTATGCAGTGCCCAAGATGACTGATAGTCATGGTTGGGAGGCCATGCTCATAGGAGAGGTGCTTATACTAGGGTGTGTAAAGGGAAGGTTATGTTTGATTATCTGCATACTAAGTATGATGATTCAGGGTTATCCCTGACAGATGTATCGAATCTTGTGGTGAAAGTGTACCACCTCTGCAGAGTGTCAAACTATTCGAATAGCCACGTCCGCGGTTATGCACAGTTGGAATGGCCATATTGTTTCGTTGTCAGATATTTTCAAAAGGACTTATGAAAGAAATGATGAATCTTGACTTGACCCCAACAGGGTTGTGTTTATGACAATAGCTTCCCAACTTAAGTGATTCTAGAACCTTACCTTATCTTTCTTTCCTTCTAAACTTAGCTTAGGTTTCAAACTTAACTTTATAGTTAAACATAGAGTTAGCACTTTAACTTAGAACAATAGTACTTGTTAGTGGTAGTTTGCGAGTACTTAAAGAGTACTCATGGCTTTTGTCCCTGGCTATTCTCATGGCCAGACTATGAAGGAGACTATCAAGATGATGGCCAGTAGGACGGCTATGATAACTAGGACTATCTGCCTTCGTCAGCATTGCCTGTGCCCCTCAAGATGGACCCCACCACTACGCTTATCTTTTATTTCCGCTGCTTGTTGTATTAAGACTGGATCATGAGATCCTTATTTGTGTAAGACCTTATGTATGGTTTGTAATGGATGATGTACTGTGATATCCAATCCGTTATGTCTCGCAAACATGGTAATCCTGGGATTGCGAGGTATGGCATAACGGGCATCTGGGATTAAAAATCCGAGTGTTGACATATAACCTGTTTGGGCAAATTTGACTCATAGCCTTCATGGGCATTTGTCATACAACCTTCATTGGGCAAATTGACATATAGCCTTCATTGGGAAAATTGACATATAGCCTTCATGGGAATTTGTCATATACCCTTCATTGGGAAAATTGACATATAGCCTTCATGGGCAATTGTCATTTAGCCTTCATTGGGCAAGTTGACATATAGCCTTCATGGGCATTTGTCATGTAGCCTTCCTTGGGAAAATTGACATATAGCCTTCATGGGAATTTGTCATATAGCCTTCCTGAATCTGACATACCTATCATAATTTGGACATATATGTCCCAATCCGAGTTATCTATCCGAGTTACGTGACTTGCCATCTGACATATGTTCCAAATCCAAGTTATATAACCCAAAATCCAAGTTATATGACTCACCATCTGAACTATGTCCCAAATTCGAGTTATATAACTCAAAATCCAAGTTATATGACTGAACAACTGACATATGTCCCAAATCGGAGTTGTATAACTCAAAATTTGAGTTATATGACTTGCAATCTGACATATATGTCGATCTCATGATACTTGATGATTGAGATATATGGAATCTGATATAGATTTTGATGATATTCGGTTGTGCCGAGATGAGTGATGAATTGAGTTAGTTTTATGATAGCCTTTTGATATGTTGGCAAACCGATATAAATGATGATTTGCGATATAGTCTAATGATATGTGATATTGATCATGATTTGGGATATGATATGATACCATGATATCCTGTCAAACTAACATAAACAGTGATTTGAGATAGGACATGATATATGCTGGCTAACCTGGCATAGACTGTGATCCGAGAGATCAGTCCGAGATATAATTTAACCTGGCAAACTGATACAAATAGTAATTCGACATATAAGATAACCTGGCAAATTGATACAAATAGTAATCCGAGATATAAGATAACCTGGAAAACTGATGGCAAATAGTAAGCCGAGATATAAGATAAACTGGCAAATGGATCCAAATAGTAATTCGAGATATAAGATAACCTAGGAAACTGATTCAAATAGTATCCGAGATATAAGATACCTGATAAACTAATACAAATAGTGATCCGAGATACAAGGTAACCTGGCAAACTAATACAAGTAGTAATCCGAGATATAAGATAACTTGGCAAACTGATACGAATAGTAATCCGAGATATAAGATAACTTGGAAAACTGATGCCAATAGTAATCTGAGATATAAGATAACCTGGAAAATGGATTCAAACAGTAATACGAGATATAATATGCATTGCGACGAGTGGGGCTAAGTTTCCTCCTCAATGGTCATCTCAAACGAGAAGTTAGTCAACAATCTCACATAACCAATTGTATCCTATAGTAATTGAAGACATAGCTAGAAGGTATATAGCAGTTGACATATGTGAGGACATAATAGATGGCATATCTTATGTCCACTCTAAGTAACAGTTATATGCATGGGGGTGCCAGGTCAAATAATGACCCCAAGTCCCCCAGATACTTTTTCTATCTATGGGTGATTCTATCAATATGCTGGCTAGCCCCGAGTTGAGTCATCTCCTTCCCAGGGTGAACGACTAAGTGATAGAAGGTGATAGCCCCCGAGTGACATTTAGGGTTATCTCATGTGTGTGTTGGTGGTTGAGTCAACTGATACTCACAGTACACTTGGTAGTGAGGTTTATGCTGAGATATCTCTTGTTGGTTGAGTCAACTGATACTCATAGCACACTTGGTGATTAGGTTGAGGTTGAGTCATCTCAATAATAAAGGCTTGTATGCCAACTCTCTTGATCTTTGTACGTTGAGGAGGAGGATGAAGAAGCTGCTGCTCGATAGTGAAGCAGAGGTTGATGAAGATGGTCCCGTCTAGATGGAGACCCAACCAATGCCTCTAATCAGCCCCACGGTGGGCGCCAACTGTCGTGGTGGTGTCATGGTAGATGCCTGGGGTAGGCTTAAGTTGGTGCCGCATGTACACTGGAGGAATCTAAGGAGGGATGATGCAGTGAAGACCGCACATGGAAGAACACAAAGAGACATGGTATACCCAGGTTCGAGGCTCTCCTAGTGAGATAAAACCTCTACTCCTGCATCTAGATCTCATATGATATGGCCATGTACTATAGCTACAATGGTGCTCCTTGATCTATGTCCTCTATGCCTCTAATGGCTTTCTCAGGGAGAGCAGCGGAGGAAGAAGATGTGCTCCTATCAAGCAGAGAAGAGAGGAGCCCCTCGGGGCCTCCCCTAGATCGATCCCCCTGGTGATCCTTATAAAAGGGAGCCCAGGGAACAATATATGCTCACATGCTTGGGCCTGGTCAACTAACAAGGCATGGGCCTTGTCAGGTATGATAGTCCCTTGGCCTGTCCCGTAGTGTTTGTCCTTGGCATCTTGAGTCATCAGTCTTATCTCTTCAGCATATTCCATAGCATCTCCTAAGATACCCAGAATATTCCATAGCATCTCCTGAGATACCGAGGGCATCTCACATGCAACGATGCTGCACGTGCCAGTCTAAGCCACGGCCGTCCCAAGACTAGCATGTGACTGAAGGGCTTTACCTGGCATCATGGTGCATCGATGTAGAGGTTGGGGGAGCGTCTAGGGCTGAATAAGAGGGCATATGGGGTGAATTAACTCGGCCTAGGTGTCATGGGCGAAGAGGAAACTCGGCATGGGGAAGGTCTGACTCGGCCTGGGGGATAAAAGGGGCCCAGCCGTGTCAGTGGATGAGGCCCAGCCGAGTCCACCAATGGCCCAGCCGGGTCACAGATCCTTCAGCCCTGGCGGGAGGTGGCAGCCTAGCCGAGGTTCCCCCAAGTCAACCTATGGCGGAACATGGCCTAGTCAGGTCTTCCGTGAAGCGCTGAGGTGAATGTCCCTTGGTAGGCCAGGATTGACAGTAACCGGCCGAGCCAGGAGAGTGGCACCAAGGTGAGTAGCTGATTGGGATGCTGGCGAGGCTGGTAGCCCATGGTGGGCCAGACCGGGAGAATCCTGGCCCAACTAGGATTGGCGATGGCTGGCTGGTTCCTAGAGCCGAGGTAGCGATGCGGTGGTTTGGTGTCTCTGGCAGGAGTTGGCGATGAGGAGCACTAGGTGCAAGGCAGTATCGAGGAGGTGGGGTGGCGATGATTCCCGCGGTGGGCCGAGTCCTCCTCAGACCGGCCCACCCGGGTGAAGCGGGTTGAAGCGGCGGGAGCTGGTGGAATCAGGAGAAGGTGGGCTGGCCGCGTGACTCGTCCTAGCCAGGATCACCTGGCGATGCCAAAGTAGCGAGAAGGAGAAGAGGGCCAGCTGGGTAACTCGGCTCAGCCGGGTTATTATCGTTTTCTGCCTTAATTCAACCTGATAAGATTCAAAGTAGGTCGTTTGCATAATTCGGCCTGGTTGGCATTTTTCCCTCTCTCTTTTATGTATTATCCATTTTTTTCATATCAAATGACTCTTCCTTTATCTTATTCTTTTTTATAGTTCATACCTAATATTGAATTACACAATATTCTATTGAATCGCATGATACCTCAACTCTGGGTATCTGGGGTCATATCCTCGACAAGCATTACTTAACCCAGAGGCTTCTACAATTGTCTTGTACCGCCACATGCGAAAGATGCATACGTATTACTCCGTAGAACTATAGTAGTAGTAGTCACATTAAATATACTTCTGACCAAGTATATCGTTCCTACTGAGGTCACATCATAATCCCCAAAAATGGGTTTTTTGCGGGGTAAGTACATTGCTTTTGCAGTTTATTGCAGGGTTCAGACACCACTCTGTCATTATCATCAAAGCATACATACTACATTACTGTAATATAGTAAATAAGATCAGGACTAGGACTTGGCACCTAATCATCACAAACGCTCACCAAAATATCAAACGACAAACTTAAAGAGAACTTAGGGCTTGTTTGGATCACAAGATTCCAAAACACAGTAATAGGAAAAACACGGGAATTTGACAGGGTCACGGGTACAAATCAGAGGATTGCAAACAAAGCAAATCTGTAGGCTTAGTCATTTGGATGAAACACATGAAAAACACGGGAAAAGTGCCTCAATCCTACACGAATGAGTGTAAAAAAGAGGTTAGAGTGGATGTTGAAATTCCTATGGATTGGGGTGTAGGAATGCAATCCATAGGAGTTTTGGAGGTGTGATTTCCTTTGATCCAAAGGGCTTCCTTAGGGAAAAAATCCTATGGGTTGAATTCTTCCAAAATTCCTTTGAAAATCCTTCAATCCAAAGAGGCCCTTAATCAAGACGAGCATGCTCATGATAGACGAACACCTTCCGATAGGAGGTGATGCAGTCATAGATTTTCATCTTCAACCCATCTATGGTGACCATGAACATAAGGCAGTCACGCTCCTTCAACTCATGGAAAGCAGCAAAGGTAGCCCACTCTTTGTCTAGGAGGATCTAGTCTTTGTTGTAGTTGGCATGGACAACCCACTCGCATTCCTTGCACGTTTACCACCACTAGCTATGGGTAGGGGCGTCCCTTCATGTAAGGCTTGAAGTAAGTCAGGATGATAAGCATATGCAAGTCATGTTCGACTAACTGGATGTAGAAGCGCCTACGACGATGCAAGGTTGCGTGGTGTCCAACCGACCTAGTCGGTTTGGCAGAACTAGCGACCGACCTAGTAGCACTTGACCTTGGCAATGCCTCCACTCTCCTGCCCGGTAGCTTCAGCTCCCTTGGTATAATGGGTAGAGCATCTTCATACCCACCTGGAGCTGGAGCAGTCCAGTCAACTTAGACTTATTTTGGCATTACAACTGGGTCGTCCTACATGAAAATTACCATTGCGTTAGACCTTTAGAATTACCAAAACACCACAATGCATCATATAAATTGACTAAATATCATAATGCATCATTGCACCATCAAAATTACCTAAACAACACAAGGTATTAGGCAATTAAATTGCCTAAACAACACAATACATCGTTAGAATCACCTAACCCGATGGGTCATCAAAATTATCTGAACATCTAGAAGGCATACCATTTAATTAAGTTTATTAAATAGCACAATACATAATTTGAATGGATAAAACAACACAATGCATTACTTGGATGGACAAAACAACATATATGCAATGCATCATGAATAATACCAAAACAACACAAGGCATCATGTAATTAAATTTAATAACAGTGTCTACATAATCAAAATTACCTAAACTGACGGGTCATCGAAATAATCTAAACAACTAGAAGGGACATCATTTACTCCTAAACAGCAGAATGCAGATCAAAATTGAGGAAAAAGCACAATGTGGAGACATGACACAATGCATCATAAAAATACCAAAACAACACAACACGTCATGAAAAAAATCATAAACAGCACAATGCATCATCTAAGTACCAACATAGAAAACGGCATCATCATCATCAAGAAGAATATAACATAACTAAGCAGAACAACACAATACATAATTATCAAGAATATGAAATATAACTAAGAAGTTAAACAAAAGACTTATAGTAGACATTGCCAAAATTTGACTAGATGCACGTCAGATTTGGGTTAAAGCCCCAATCCTCCAAATCTAACCTCGTTGCAGTTGGAGGTGAACTTGCATAGGGGTCGATGTTTTAAGCAGATGGACATGGTACCACCGATGAAGAACTAGCCACATACACTAAAGAAGCACGATCAATCACGAATGAAGGGGGAGCCACTAATAGGGGTTTCACCACGTACACTCGAAAATTTGGCACATTGGGAAGGAGAGTCCAACCTGCAGATGACAAGGATGCATCCGCCACCACATGAGCATTCGGTCCCAACATAACTGGCTCCAGAGGCTTGGATGACCACTCACGGGCGATGAGGGTTCCAATGCAGTCAATCAAAACCACAATGGACACCTCATGTTGGGCACAACCCGCACACACGTGAAAGGCGAAAGATGCTTTAGAAAAGGCAGTGCATCCGGTGGAATAAAACATGCCACCTACAGGTCCAAAGCATTGCTTGATGAGAACCCTGGCTTCGTGACCAACAAAGGTTTTGGCACCACCATACAAGGATTATTCGGCACGGGCGGCGGAACAACACACAAATCCGCTTTCTCTACAACTGCTTCCATCTGCTTGAGTCCAAAAATCTCTTACTAGGTCCATTCGATCTTATCAAGGTCTTCCTTCTTTGAAGTGAATCCATCAACGGGAGGATGTAATTGGTTTTGTCATAGCAATGGATGGGTTAATGACTGAGAGGTGAGAGGTGAGTGTGGGAATGTGATAGCGAGTGATGGGATGATGGTGGGAGGAGTTGAGTAGCGTTGGAATGTGGGAGTTAGGATGGGAGTGGGTAACCTTTAGGGTACCCTCTACCCTCTTTAGTACAAAAATAATTTGACAAAACTAGTTTATTTGTTTGAACTAGACTAAAATAGAGGGTACCCTTTAGGTTCCAAATTTTCATATGGTCCCGAAGCCACTCTTCCCAAAATAAATATTGGGATCTACACACCTTCTATTGACAAGACCACACAACTTTATTTGTACATGTTTTGCTAGTAGTAAGTATAGTACAATACTTTGTATTACCCTTCATGGTAGTATACTATATTTGTTTAGAAAGAGGAAATTGCACAATCCACCATCTTTTCATCGCACTTTTGCACAAAACACTGGCTAGATGTCATTTTTGCACATTTTACTAGTTTATGGCCTAATATGTACAACTTTGGCCAATTAGTCCTCTAATAACCGATTTTAACCTGATTGATAGCAATAATGACAAGTGGTCCCCAGATGGCAATGCTCCCATTCATACACAAATATTGAAGAATACTGAAAACAAGATAACAACAAAAATTATCATCCACAATATTTTTGGGATGCATCTAGGATGTAAGAGACTCGTTTTATTTGAAATGTCAATGTTTACACATAAGTACAATTTTTTTCCATCAGACATTTAATTTTTAAATGCTTTATTTGGTTGTAATAAACTTGTTTTTGAACATAAATTGTTTGTACATAAGGTTTGAACTTTCATCCACAAAACAAGATGTCTATCGAAGAGTTTCTTTTAAACAGTTGGACGACCAATTTATGTTTGGTTTATTAAAACTCTCACAAAAGCACCATAATTTTTCATAAACATTAAACAGATAATTGTTTCCCGTGATTTAGTTAGTATGTCACTAGTATTTGTTTTGCAGCTAATAAATAGAAAAACTTTTTTGAGTAAATATTTATTTTTTAAGAGCAAGCACAGTGAATATGGCTTGGAATTCCACAACCCCAGTTTCTAGACAAAGTTTGGACCATATTTCACTTACAATTACCAAGTTTTATGAGTTCTCAAACTTCCTAGCTAACTTCACACAGTTAATCTAATTTAAGCTGATTTGTCAGTGTGAGTTAACATTTGAACTACAAGTATATTTTGAAGGTACCCACTAGGCTATCAATATATCGAAAACTAATGAATTTGTTGAAAGATTCAAATTCTTGCTAAGAATTTTCTTGTAGGAAAATTTGACCTTGGTTTGAAAACACTTAAAAATACATTGTGATCCTATAAAAATACATTGCCATAATTTCTACACTTACAACCTTTGCCTCCCATTTTTGAAGTTTGAATTGTTTATCTTAGTTGGTTGATTTCTGAAGATGCATGCTAGTGGGAGTAAATTAATATGGTTAGAGTAGAGCTTTTTATTGGTATGATGATTAGTTGTGGAAACTTTTGCTCTAGTTCTTTTAGCTAACTAAGTCTTGCCTTGGAAATAATATTGCCAAACAAGTACAACAAGAAAAATTCTGAAATTTATGACTTGTTTGATGAATGATTGTCTTGAGAGTATACCCTAAATGATACTTAACCCCATAGATATTTTGATAGTCTTGACGACACTCATGAAAGGAAATGTTTGATTGAAACAAAGTCTAGTGGTAATTGTGATGCATGCCAAAGCTAACCTTGTGGATCAAACCACGGTACTAGATCAAAAAGAAGGAGAAAGAATTGAGGCAACTTTGTTCTATGTCTCTAATTCACACCTTTGGGATGCCAACAACTTCGCTAGCTTTTAAACGATCTATGGTATAACCCCGAATTTCAGCTATGAGTTGATGACATGAGTGGTATATGTGTCAATATATGGGCAAAAGTATTGGTAGTCTCAAAGGATGTGCAAACACTTGCAAAAGAAACATTCAACGATCGTTGAAAAAAATGAAAGAAAGAAAAAAGATATCTAAGAGGATCCACATAACAAGTCCTTGGCATGGTCTCATTACTACTTTATGAATTTTTCCCAGAAGTCAATGATTGGATTAGAAGTGTTTTTGATAGACTTGATTTATGAATGTGGGTGTAAATAAGACACTTCATTATATACTACTTAGGACATGAAACTCTCTTACTCAATCTTGCTATTAAAACATACTAGTGTTCCTTGGCAAGATGAGAGTTAACTAGAAGAATTGGATTGATTGTTGCATTTCTAGTTATTTATACTTATATTAAACTCTACTTTGATTTACCTGATTTACCTAAGCTTGTATAGTATTCTTGACATCTCTCTAACTTTGATGAGCTTTACAAATGGATGAAGTGCTGAATACATATGACTGCCAACCGTAAGTGAATTCATATTCCCGTTGAAGCCCTTACTATAAAAAGTAAGGAGATACAAAACTTAATAAAAGGCTCAATAAGAGGATCACAAGTTTTTTTTCAAGCTAGATTCACTTTTTGACATGGAGCATTGGAGTTTTAATTGATCTTTTATGGATTGACATAACTAAGCTCGTGTTGCCTTGTATGATATGTTCTTTCTTACTTTAAGCTTGCAGGGAAAATAAGGATATAAGGCATTAATCTTCTACGTCTGGTATTATACTTTTGCTTCAATTTTTGCCTCATTTATGTTATCGACTCATGCCTCATGAACATGATGACCTTGTCCATAAGCCACTTTATTGCTCAGGACGAGCAAGATTCTAGCTTTGGGAAGTTGATGAGTCCAAAACTGATGCAGATTGAAGTATATAAATTATTCGTATTGTCACTCATTACATGCTACATCTATCTATAACTATGCCTATTATGTATGATTACTAGTTCTCATTCATTTGCACATGGGCTTTTCACAACTAGTAGTTTTATTAGGATTTTGTTACCTTTTTCCTTGTCTTTGATTTGTGTGTAGGTGCTATGGAAAATCATGGATAAATGGAGCAAAGAGGATTCAATATGGAGGATTTGGAGGAACCACACTTAGCCATTTGAGGGGAGGAAGAAGTGAGTTTTTACATCAAATCAAAAATAATATACAATGCCATGGTGTTGTATCCCTCGTCCATATGAATCCAATGAGCCAAAGAACACCTCAATCGGAGTCCGTATGAAGAAATGGCGGCCAAAATACTACGGAGTACTGT
The DNA here is from genome assembly GCA_910589775.1 of Avena eriantha. Lineage (NCBI taxonomy): Eukaryota > Viridiplantae > Streptophyta > Magnoliopsida > Poales > Poaceae > Avena > Avena eriantha. The sequence continues at coordinate 101,510,582 of OU342746.1, read as the reverse complement.
AGGGATAACAACCACTGGTACGGGCGGAGCCCGCCCATACCGTACAGTCATACCGCCCTCCGACGGCTTCGTTTCGGCAAACGAAACAATATTTGTGAAGGCCCAATGGGCATATTCATCCCCCAGCTCCGTAGGTTTGCGAAACCAACCTCCAGATGCCTATTTAGAGAGGGTAAAACCCTAGATGAAGGGAGGGAGTCCACACACTCCTAAGGGCCAGAGCCCTGCCACTCCGCTGCTTCCTTAGCCACTGCCCACAAGATCTACATCACCATAGCACTTAAGGGAGAGAGGAGACTACATCTTGAAGGGCTACACATCGATCTTCATCGCCATCTTTATCAACATCGTCTTAACATCAATCCCCTTTGTTTAGTTTGTTGTAGTCCAATCTCTATTGTGGATTTGCACTTGTATTCAATTGTACCTTCATATTGCATCCATACAATTTCCATGATGTTGATCCCCTTCATGTATGAGTAGTTGCCTTGTTCTTGGGGAGAGATGGTGAAACCTTACTATTATTATGCATTGAAATAAAGATGATATATTACTTGTGTACAAAGATCCATTGATCTATGAATTCTGTTTGATCTCTCTCTTAGGTGGTATGTGAAAGTCGACCAAATATCATTTTCCCTTGGGACTAAAGGGAGGGAGAAATCCTTTGGACGTGTATTGGAAGCGTACCCGGAATGCCCCGTGACAGATTGGCGCCGGCCCGTAACCTACACGGTTAAAGGAGTATTAAAGAGAGACTCCCTAAGATAATTACGATATCCATGGGGAAACCCTTAATTGCAGTTGTTTGTATGGGTGAATGCTCTCAGACATCATAGTGGTTATTTAGAGGTGACCTCACTCTTGGCTCAACAAAGTGGCTTCCTATGAGCCCTATAGTGAACATCATTTTATGGAGCTCTCCCCACACATGTTATGACCTAAGGAATAGGTTATTCTAATCATTCATCATTATTCCATGCTAGTGGTGAATCCTACACTCCTTGAGAATCCTTCAATCATATTACACAACACTTCATAGATACTCTCTTGCTTTAGTTTACTTTTTTATTTACTTTGTTCTTGTTTACTTTGGCGCTTAATCAAACACACTCTTTACACACCCTTTACTTGCAATTAAAGATAACTTACAAGTACTCTCTAGTGAATAGTAATGAGGGGCATAAAGAACTTTACAAATAGCTCTCTGTGGGTTCAATATCTTTACTTCAAAACAAGCTACCATTGGTTTGTGCACTTGGAGTCATCAAGCTATTTTTTGGCGCCATTGCCGTGGAGTTAAGCGCTTTTGGTCTTTGTCTTTAGTTGCTAATTTATTGTTGTTGTACTAAAAGTTATTTCCGTTCATTACTTTTTACTACTTTTACTTATTTGAAAAGAACAAAAAAAATTATAGAACCAAAAACCCATAAAAATTCATAAAACAAAAACTATAAAAGCATTTGCTACTAATCATGTCTTCCGAGATTGCTATGTTTGAACAGATGAAGCTCACAACAGAGGAGAAGAAAGTTGGAACTTTTGGATATTACATTACGAGGGAAAAGGTATTAGAAGAATGGGTGAGTTGGTTGAAAGGCTATTCATCCACATTATGTACCTCGTACAATTTTACTCGTGAATACTGCGGATCCGAAGATCATTTTAATTGTCAATGTAAGAATAATACCGATGATATCAAATTAGCACTTTATAATGGGAATGTCGAATTCTCTGCTAATATGGAGGTTTATGGGAGAGTACTTTTTACCGGTTGTTGTGAGTTGATAGCTCGCATGAGTGATATAAAAAGAGAAGATGAAGTACTCGATAAGATCTATGGAATAGTATACCTTATATACTTTTATTGTGTTGATAACTTTTGTGATAATGCATTAGTGATTGCTCACAAGCAGATAGCCGCGGAAGAGACTAACCTTTTGCAGGACTCACGGAAGAAAGAGGAAGAGGATATACACCATAGCGAAGATACTACTACCACTGGTATGGGTTTGTTTAACTTGTAAGACCTTCTAGATGGTTGTGAAAAATCATTTTGTAATTCATATGATTAGATTTGTGATAAATGTATGGTAGTTGGCCACCTTAATTTTCAATGTTCCATTACTCTTGAAGAATCCCTAGTATCTTACACTAGAGTTGAAGTCTTAGAGTATTTGGTTTATAAAGGTGTCCATGATCTACTCTCAAAAGATTTAATTATGAGAAAGAGTAGTGATAGTATGATCTTATGCAACTTCCCAACTTGTTACCAAAGTTACAATCTTATTGCCAAGAATGTCTTAGTGATAATCCACTTGTGGTAGAGAGTAAGGCACGGTCTAAAACCGTAGTGCCCGAAGATAACCATTTGCAGGAACCACAAGATAAAGAGGAGGAACAACAAAAAGGCGAGGTTGACAAAGATTGGCACATTACAAATACTACATTTGTTTATGACGCCTCTCTCTAGTAATGATTCTTATAATGCTAAAACTGATTGTAAGTCAATTCGATGGTTGTAATGATTGCATATATGCAGTGACAGAACATATGTTCTGGTCTGGGAAACAAACAAGTGGAGTGAGTCCGATTATTTAGAAGTAAAATTTAGAATTACTTAAAAATCATTGTTAGTAATATTTCTGCTAACTCAAATGCACACACATGTATACTTGTAGGTCCGCGAGTCATACATGCTCTATTAATTGAAAAGTCAGAAAATTTTCAACCTGGTGATGATGTTGAGGCTGAAGATATTGCATTACGCAATTAGTACTTAGCAAACCTTGGCTCGAATATCCTATGGATTCATACTAGGGGTGCACGAACTATCATTCATGGTGATCCAGTGTCATACATGGATAGAGAGCTGCGCTCTTATCCCTCGCTCCACTGCCACATTTTTGAGAGGGGTGCCTTTCAGCCAAATGACCTTGTAGCATCAGAAAGAAAAATCCTGAAGGGAGATCAGTGTTTGTGGGAATCAACCATCCATTCTTCCTCGACCCTCCTACAAACACTGGACCTACTACTACCGATGTTGATGAAGCTCTACCAGTGTTCAGAGAAAACTGTGTGTCTGCTACACACGTGCGCTCCCAGCATTGCCCATAGCCAGTTCCAAATTGGAGCCACATGCATGTCAATAGGGGGCTACCATAGGTTCATCAGTGAACTACATGGAGGTAGAATACAGGAGCAAATATTCGAGGCACCAATGTGGTTCATGCCAATCCTGCCTCGTTAGAACAATGTGAAGTTTGACAAAGATGTATAAAAGCATATTATCAGCACTCGCAATATCATTTCTGTAGCTAGTAGTCACCATGTAATATACAAGACTACATATAAAGTACTTTCATCCTGTATTGTAGTATCAACACTTGTAACATCATTTTCACTATTGCTAGTAGGCACCATGTAATATACTTTCATATTATGTATTTGATGTTTCTCTATTCAAACACTCAAGTTATTGTGCCTAATTTTCTAGGCTACTAGATAATGTAGGCACGTGTTGCCGTGCCCGTCCATTAGGACAATTAATTGTTAGGAATAGGTGGAAATATATTTGGATTTAAACACATTAACAAAATGTCGGCCAAGTGCAAATTAGGCATGTGAACCATGCAAATTTGTTGGTTAGTTATTTAAACCATTGTGTTGCTCATAGCAAGAGGACATGCGCTAGCCATTCGATTTGTCCGCCCATTTAACTTCACATAAACTCATCATCGCTAGAACATGAGGCATCTAACAAATCAGAAGGTTATTTCTGGTTTACTGTGTGGCGTGGCAAGGGATACTTTACGCGTAGGATAGCTGGTTGGTTTACCACATTTTGTCATATCATGATGTATCCATCACTTGAGTTTCCCATCCACCTCATGTTTTGCTTTGAATTGGCAATGTACATGATCTTGCTTACTATTCTCAGTACTGTCATCTATGATCTCTCTAAAAGATACTTGCCTACAACATAGAAGAAAGAGTGTTTATCTCTATATTGCTCATCTACAGTAATAATGGAAAACTATAATGCATAGAAGGAAGGGAGGATCCACGAATAGATCATAGAAATGGTACCTTCAAATGTTTTAGTAATTGGCTCATGGTGGAATACATATGGTCAGATGTTGTATATAAATAGAGGATTGGTATGTTAGAAGGGAAGCAAATGATACCGTGACTATTGATGTGTGGGTGAAATAGGATGACAATCATTACCTTTGAGCTGCAAAGTGTAACTGAAGAACCAAACTACACTTAGTAGTACCTTTTCTTTATTTCTGATCTTAATTCAATGGAGGAGAAATGGACTTTGAACCAAATATGTACCTACATGAAAACAGTAGCAATCAAAAGGAAAAAAATCATGACCAAAATATTACATCAATTGGTAAACCTATATGTTGCTTACTATAAAAACAAACCAATATCTTATTATAAACAATGCAGAAAGAAGTGTTGGATCTTCTTTTGTATTGATCTAATAGCTTCACCAGTGATTGGTGAAGGATAATACACAGAAAACAAAATGAATACCCATTCTACAATTTTATTGGCAATAGAGGAGGGTTTGATCTTATTTATGTAAGGATTTCATGATATGAACAATTCAGAAAGCATAGCCTTGTTTACGGAACTGGAAAACAATCAAATTTTCAAATATTTAAACTTAACAGGACATAGAACTACAAGTTTGCAAGGTATGCTAAATTTAACTTGCATATGTGCATCTGTATATTTGATTTAGTTGTTTTCATGCAAAACACTGAATAATCTAAAATAATTTACATTTATGGATCTATAGTATATAGGCAAAGATGTTTTGCATATAATCTCATATATGTAGTTGATAAAATACAAGACCCATCCCATCCATGAATAGAACATGCCTTAATTCGGTGGAATCCAACTGGTAAACTTATCCGATTAATCATTTGTTTGTAAGTAGCTCTTATGAAAAGTTCATATGTAGTTAAACCACGCTAAATTGGTTTAAAATCCTAGACTCCACAAAATTCCACGATTTACACAAAATGTTAGATACAACTTCCACAATAAATGAAAACTAAATACTCCATATGTTCCTTAATATAAGGTGTATAGTTTTCTTGCACGAATATTAGCGCACAGGCTGGGAGGGCAAATTTCGTTGCTTTAGGACATGAATACCCTAGGTGATTGAAGTGATATAGTGGGAACATACGATATCTGGATATCCTCTCTCTCCCAATTGGATTAATTGCGTCCTAAATAAGACGAATAAATCCCAAAATTCTCTATACACCTTACATTATGAAATTTTTCACAAAAACTAAACACCTTATATTAAGGAATGGAGGGAGTAAGATTTTTGCTCCACTATCAAAGAAGTGATCAAACGACATTTGAGCAACATTAATGTATATAACTTTAAAAAGAAACCTAAATTCGCTAATTTTTGTAGATTTCCCAGTTGGTGAAGTTCCAGGCTTATCAAATTATATACACATAAAAACAACACTTGGTAAATTAGAACGCCACATCCTGAACAAAGGGGTTAGTCTACTACCAAAGGGGCGAGTCTACAACTCTTAAATGAACTTGTAGGTGCTCTAATATCCATACTTGATAAAGGAGTTAATTTACTCTACTACCACTTCTCGACTTACAAAATGCTTGTGAGGTAGGCCACATGTTCCCCAACCATGGGTCATTATATTTACACTTGTAGCATCAGCTGTATTTAAAATGGGGAAAATGTCATTAGCTTAAGAGGGTAACAAACTCAATGGTTAGACACTCATCAATGTAGGAGTATCTTAGTTACAAAGCTCAGCACATACAAAAAATCTGCTTATGAAATCTAGAGTTCCAAATTCAATAATATAAATCATGACCAAATCAACTAAACTAATTGGCAACACTGAGTCAATCAAGGATGATATCATAGACACCACAGTTGAGCTAGATAGGCGTTATCACATAGACATAATCAGAAACATCTTCAACAACTGTAGGAAGATTTCATGTGATGGCCATCTCTAAGATAGTTGATTTTAATTATCACCTGCATTTCTGTTCATGATGCTATTCTTCATATATATTGTTTGTTTAGCTTGAAACAATAATAATAAGGAAAATCCAATTAGGCGGCATGTACCCACCATAAAACAAATTAAGTTACAATATGGCTTGTATAACAAAGCCAAATCAAGAAAGAGGATACGTAAGGAGGTGAATGGGAACGGGTAAAACCTGCTTTGTTTAGGTCCTCATGATCAATATCCACTTCAGGTCGTGCAGCTCCTCGTCGGTCTCTATGGGGGAGGGTCGTCCTTGTGCTCATGCTCGCACCTGCAAGGGAAGACACGACTGTCATGGACGGCACACCGATGATTCAAGAGCGACGCATCAGGTTGCCACAAACGAGGAGGGGGAGGCACATTGGATGGCTGGCTGCCGCATCTCAGCATATGCATGATCAGGAATGGGGAGAGGCGCCATCGCCCGCATCTACATCGAATCGATGCCATCACGATGGGAGAGGATCCACCGCCGCATCGCTTGGCTCGTTTCCTCAACTTTCACAGAAAGTCGCTCCATTGTTAATGGGCTTTTGATGGTACTTGGGCCAAGTTAACCACAACAGTTAAAATTGATGCCAAGGGGAGCATCCTCTAGGGACAGTCGGCCCACTTCGTCAACTAACAGATATCCGACGGCTTAAATTCTTCCGGAACTGTATCGGAGGGCCAAAATTGCTAATGTCGTGAGAGATCTCCGTTTTGTCTCAGTTTTAATATCCCTAATTAATTTTGGCATGACAATTAGTAGTACTATATTGGTGGCTGTTGGATTTGCTTATAAAGTGGATATTGAGGGAAAGGCAAGTTTTCCTTTGTCCACAACATATCACCAGATCTCAAGTCTGGTGTTTGTTCGGATGCCTTGTGTCTGTGTCTGTCCTCGCCGCATTTATTCCCTCACCAACCCCATCTCTCTCTCACCCGCACTCCTTGTCTCTCTACTTTTATCGCTATTTCACCTCCCTCCATTGACGACCACCACCACCGCAACTTACTCATCTACGATGGATCGGCGGTGGATGATGACCCCTGCAAACTCATTAGAGTTGTCGCATCCCTCAGACATCACGGTGGTAGTGCGGTATGTACGTAATCCCTAGAACCCTTGATCTTGATAATGAGATGTGTTCAAGCTTTTATTGGAGGTTGGTTAATGATGGCTCCAATATTTGCCATCTTCCACTGTGTTTAAACATTGTTTTTGGTCAAGTAATTGCCAAGAAACTCTCAATCCTTGCCACTAATGACTAATAATTGCAAATATATGCAAAACCTCTCTTTGAATTATGTTGTGCAGGAAATCACGATTTTTAATGCGAAATAAGAGGTCATAATGAAGGTTTTTGAGGAAGTCCACACAACCAAGTAATTGGGAAGCTATGCCAGGGCGTCAGCACTCTTAACAACCACTAGTACGTGTCGGGCCTGCCCATACCTTCCGCCTATACCAGGTGGCGACGGCTTCATCTCGTCAAACCCTACAACTTTTGTGAAGACTCCTATATATTTTAAGGCTCGAGCCACCGGCCAGAGAGCCTCCATTCTCAGATTACATTACAACACCACCAAAGGAGATCCACACCATTGTTCATCACTTCCACCATCCATACCATCCACCAGCCATAGCCATTGCGTTGTACTTTAGATCTCCTTGTGATTTGGAAACCATTGTAAGAATATTTGATTTCAATCTAAGTATTTGTATGATGTTTTCTATCTCCAATCTATTTGTTATGAGTGAGTAGTCCTCACGGGTTGCGGGTCGGGGAGAAACCTCATAGTGATTATGTGCATCTAGATCATGGGAGTATTGTATTTTGTTTGCAATTGAGATTTGTATCTTTTGTTTCTTTGTTCTTGTCTTGATCTGTGGACTTGTAGGTACCCAAGATCCCATGGATTGATAAAGGCTTGAGGTGAGATACTTGTCTAGCGACGATCTCATAGGAATCTTAGTGACAGAAAGGTAGTACCTTCTTTTCTTAGCGACCCATTCGGGATCACAACAATATCACCACTTAAAGCTTTGATCTGTGTTTTGCACTTAATAATCATTTGTAGCCCGTTGCTTTGGTGTGCACTCGGTTGGATTAAAATACTATTGGTATGCCCGCGCATTATGGGGGCTCTAGTATATTAGGATGTGTTTCCCACAAGAGATTATTTCTGTTCAAACATTATACATGACTATTCTTATTATTATTATCTTTTATCCCATATGATGTGTAGCTACAAGTGGATCTTCAACCCTGTCCTATCTCATTCCATTGATTCAACCTATTATAAAGTAAACTAGATTGGTCCGATAAACTAAGCTAAAACGAACAAACAAAGTCTTGTAGACGTGTCATTTTTATTTCCCTTTAGCATTGCTTTCCGAGGTTCGATTAAACCTAGGTCTTCTAGGGAAAAAGCTATTATACTATATCCGTGAATTCAGATCGAAGGTATCAACCCTTTTCTAGTGTCGTTGTCGGGGAAGCAATTTCGCTATCCTAGTGAGGTCACTAGAGACCTTGTTTTTAGTTTTATTATTAGTTTGTAGTTTAATTCTTGTTATTAGTTTACTTTCTTGTTATTTATTTGAAAACCCAAAAAAATTGTTAATTTTTATTTGTTTTCATTACTTAAAAAAACCAAAAATATAAGAGCCATGGCTCAAAAGAGATTAGGGGAGTATGCTACTCCCAATGATGATTTTATTCGTGCACTTAAACCCTTTTACTGAAATTTCTGACATGATGCGTATTAAGGATGTAGATCCAAATGCTGTTAAATTGAGATTATTTCATTTCTCTCTTAGAGGAAAGGCTAAGGATTGGTTGCTAGCTCTACCAAAGGGCACTATTAAATCTTGGGAGGAATGTACTAATTTTTTTATGACTAAATTTTTTCCCCTAGCTAAAACTATGCAGCTATGATCCAAAATTACAAGCTTTAGACAAGAAGAATGTGAGCCAATAGCGCTTGCATGGGAAAGAATGAGAGAAGCCGTAATGAACTGTCCTAGTCATGGGATGGAAGAGTGGCTTATATTACATTTTTTTATAATGGTCTTGACCCGATGTCTAAGTCTATGCTAGATACTGCAGCCGGAGGAACAATCATGGGAAAGCAAGTGACTGTTGCAAATAAGATACTTGATGATATGCAAAACAACCATGCCCAATGGCATGTGGAAAGAACCTCAAAGAGAGTAAGTTCAATTACCGAGGTAAATAATGAAGAGCTTACATCTAAGGTAGACAAGGTGCTTAGCTTAGTAAAGGGTAAAGATGATACCCAGATTAATGCTATCACTATTGATGTTAATGATGTTAATTTTATAGCTCGCAATCCTTTTAATCCTACATGGAAAAATAATTATGATTCCAATGTTCAAAAATATCATGCTAATCATGCAAGAGATACTTATAATAATTATGATAATACTAATGGAGCAAATCATGGCAATCTCTCGTTTGAGCAAACTATTAGAACCTTTATACAAGCTCAAACCGAGCAAAATAATATGATTATTAAAATCAAAAAGAACCATGAAAGTAGTATAGGAAAATTATCTAACCAGGCCGTTGAAATTACAAATGATGTGCAGGCTCTACATGAAAGGACAAAGACCGTGGAGGCTCGGCTAGGTAAGGTAGCTGAGAGCCAAGCTCTCATACTAGCAAAGTTTGCTGGAAAACCCGAGCCAATTCCGGTAGAAGACCTAAAGATGATGAGGGTGGTAACTAATGAAGAGAAACCTGGAGAGCTAGATTATAGCAATGCGCCAACACTAGAATATACCATAGAAGATCTAAAAATAATCAACATGAAGAATCTAGGTATAGAACAAGGTAATGATGCTATGTACCAACAATTTATACAACAAGTAGCATCTAAAGTTTGCGGAAGTATAAAAGACTAGCTAATAAGCTTCCAGCTAAGCTAGATAATATATTTTAGCCCACTATTAAAATTAAGTTGGGAGTCAATAAGATATCCCCACTATGTGATCTTGGTGCGGGTGTCTCAACAATTTCCAAAAGCTTATTTTCGATAAATTAAAATTGGGGCCATTTGTTACTACTGAATTGAGACTCCATCTAGTTGATTTAACTTATAAACAAGCCGTTAGGATCAAATAAAATATAGTTGTTGATAGATCCTTTCCAGTCTAAATCTTATTCTGATTCAAGATCCTCTATTAACAAAATTAAAGGTAGTCCTACTATTATTGATCTTGTTATTATGGACATGCCTGAAGATCCCATAACACCTATAATTCTAGGTAGGCCATTCCTAAGAACTATTAAAGCTTTTATTAATTTACATGAAGGGAATGTGAGAATAGGGCTACCATCTAGAGATCCTTTTATAGTCCACTTCCCTAGGAAAAAGAAGACCAAGCCTAATGATGATGATGGTGTAATTACTTTAGAAGCCAACTATTTTGGAGTGGGTGTTCCACTTCTTAAACCTAAGTGATTGCCATCAGGGTCAAGCTAATTGACCTTAACTAGAAGCGCTTGATGGGAGGCAACCCATGTGAATAAATTTTCTTTATGTGTTAGTTTAGTTTAGTTTTTGTTTTTAATAAATAGTGTTCAAGAAGACCTTTGGAGAGAGGAGAAGAAATAAGGTAATCCTCAAAATTTTATTTTACTAACACATGGCCTAAGAAGTATTGCTGATTTTTATGTAGTGTATTTTCTTTTATTTGTCCTTCGAGAAGATGTGTAAAGGCACAAAGCTTCTGATCAAAAAATTTGAGTTTTGTAGCTCGCAGTGCTCTTAACGATCACTAGTACGACCGAAAGGGACCGTACCGTGCGCCCGTACCACATAAAGCCGAAGGAAGATAGAAATTCTGATTTTTGCTGCAGGTATCAGTGCCGATAATGACCACTGGTATGGTCGGACACGCCCGTACCGTACCCTCGACCAAAACATCAGATTTCAAGCAAAGTACCGAACCGATAACGATCAACAGTACGGGCGCGCGTGACCATATCGCACGCCCATACCGAGTGCACCACCTGGGAGCAGCCGTGGCCCCCAAGGTATGTCACCCGGTACGGGCGGGCTCCGGCCGTACTAAGTACGCAGCCGCACATATTCAATCTTTCTCTTTCTTCTTCCTCCAAAATCCCCAAAATCAATCTTTCTCTTTCTCTTCCTCCAAAATCCAAACCACCTCCATTGGATCTTCAAATTTACTTACTCTTTCTTCGATTCCTCACACTCATTCGATCTAAGGTATGATTCTCCTACGATCCTTAACTTATTTGTGCAAAAGCTTCACTCAATCATTCATCATTGCCATTCTAGACTTAGGTCTTGTTCTTGATTAAATCTTGATATTATGCATGCTTAGTATTGTTTTAGAGGAGTTTATTTTGTAGTTAGTGTAGAGAATCACTTATGCTATATTTCTATTGGACTAAAATATTTATTAGCAATTTTATTTACTTTGTCTTATTTTTATTTTTAGATGAACACAAGGAGCCGTACACGTGAGATGGCTGCGGAATCCTCCACACCACCCGTTGAGACATTGACCCCCCGAGTCACTTAGCATCGAGTTCACCGAGGAGTTTCAGCTGAACCGTCTCAATTGTCTCAAGATCCAAGAAATCAAGTCCACCAAGTGGGCGTGTCCTTATATCCTGAACCAACTTGGCATTCGTGCTGATTTTGATTTACTTTGCAACAATGTTGGTTTGTATGATTTTGTATTTTAGGATGTTGCCACGTATCACTACTTGAAGCTTGAGTTCTTCAGCACCTTGACGCACACATTGGACCCTTACGGTTGTACCTAGGAACAAAGGCCCAAAGTTGATCACATCAAGTTCCGCCTTATGAAGTATGAGTACACCTTAACACTCAGCCAATGGGCTCAATGCTTTGGGTTTGCCAACAACACTACCGATGTACGCACAACTAGTTTTGTTTTAGATCCTTCCCCTTAACAATACTTTAATTGATGAAAATTTGTGAAAACAGACCAAAGGGGAACTAAATTGGTCATCCTGCTATTCGATATTTATTCTATGTGATTGCTAATACTTTGCAGGCACGTGGTGAGTTTACTAGAGTTAATGAGGAGGACATATTGATCCCCACAAAAATTGTTATTATTAATTGTAACTTAACGCCAAATTTGGGCGCTCTTCTCGTGTTTTACCTTAAGCATCAGGCTCTTCAATCTCGAGGACCCGTATGCGGAGGAGGAGTTGTGACCGTTCTTGCACGCGCACTTCGCATCAACCTTGGTAACATCCAACCGTTGAAAAGAAGTCACTGTCTCGTTCTCTCCACTCTGAAAGCGTGTGGTATGATTTCTAAAAATCATGGTAGATATTTCTTGGGACATTAATGTGGGTGTAAATAATACACTTCATTGTTATACTACTTGGGACATGAAACTCTCTTACTCAATATTGCTATTAAAACATACTAGTGTTCCTTGGCAAGCTGAGAGTTAACTAGAAGAATTGTATTGATTGTTGCATTTCTAGTTATTTATACTTATATTAAACTCTACTTTGCTTTACCTGATTTCCCTAAGCTTGTATAATATTCTTGACATCTCTCTAACTTTGATGAGCTTTACAAATGGATGAAGTTCTGAATACATATGATTGCCAACCATAAGTGAATTCATATTCCCGTTGAAGCCCTTACTATAAAAAAAATAAGGAGATACAAAACTTAATGAAAGGCTCAATAAGAGGATCACAAGTTTGTTTTCAAGCTAGATTCACTTTTTGACATGGAGCATTGAAGTTTTAATTGATATTTTATGGATTGACATAACTAAGCTTGTGCTGCCTTTTATGAATATGTTCTTTCTTACTTTAAGCTTGCAGGGAAAATAAGGATATACGGCATTAATCTTCTACGTCTGGTATTATACTTTTGTTTCATTTTTTGCGTCATTTATGTTATTGACTCATGCCTCATGAACATGATGCGTGTCCATAAGCCACGTTATTGTTCAGGATGAGCAAGAGTCTAGATTTGGGAAGTTGATGAGTCCAAAATTGATGCAGATTTAAGTATATAAATTATTTATATTGTCACTCATTACACGCTACATCTATCTATAACTATGCCTATTATGTATGATTACTAGTTCTCATTCATTTTCACATGGGCTTTGCACAACTAGTAGTTTTATTAGGATTTTATTACCTTTTTCTTGTCTTTGATTTGTGTGTAGGTGCTATGGAAAATCATGGATAAAAGGAGCAAAGATGATTCAATATGGAGGAGTTGCAGGCACCAGACTTAGCCATTTGAGGGGAGGAAGAAGTGAGTTTTTCCATCAACTCCAAAATAATAGAAAATTCCATCGTGTTGCAGCCCTCGTCCATACGAATCTAACGAGCCAAAGAACACCTCAATCAGAGTCCGTATGAAGAAATGGCGGCCAAAATACTACGGAGTACTATAGGGATAACGACCACTGGTACGGGGGGAGCCCACCCGTACCGTACAGTTGTACCGCCCTCCGACAGCTTCGTTTCGTCAAACAAAACAACATTTGTGAAGGCCCAATGGGCATATTCAGCCCCCAGCTGCGTCGGTTTTCGAAACTGACCTCGAGATGCCTATTTAAAGAGGGGGAAAACCCTAGATGAAGGGAGAGAGTCCACACACGCTTAAGGGGTAGAGCCGTGCCAGTCCGCCGCTTCCATAGCTTGTGGTATGATTTCTAAAAATCATGGTAGATATTTCTTCGATATACCTAGAGCAGATCACTTGAGCCCAACTCCTTTGCCTAATGGTTTATTCTCTATCAAGGATGGACGTTTGCGTTTTGACACGTAGGTTGCAGCTAACCTACCCCAACAAGAAATACCCATGGAAGGAGGAGGAGATGAAGAAGTAGAACAAGGAGGACCCAAACAAGATGAGAAGCCACCAAACTACACCACCACCTATGAAGACATTTATGCACTCAAAGGAAATATTCAAAATATGAACAACCTCTCCAACAACCTTCGAGATGCTACTACAAGCCTCGCTACACAGTTCCATGATTGGAGCATCTAATCAAACTTGGGAGATTATCCACTGCCACCATAATGAGCAACAAAAGGGCTTGCAAAAGCCTGATCTTGGGGATGTGTTCCCCTAGCAAAATTTTTTGTGTAATAACGAGGTTGTACTCTAGCTCCTTGGGAGCTTTGAAACACTCGTGTTGGCTTGTTCCAACACTTTGCTTTTTTCCTTTGCTTTTTAGTTTGGTTTCATTTTAGTTTGTTTTTGTTTTTTGTTTGTTTTTCTTTTCTTAAAACCCTTGCTTGGTCACAAGTTCTTTTCTATTCTTTAATCCCTATCCTAGAAAATACAAAAAGATTTTTCTATTTTTCCTTTTTAGTAAATGTGGATTTGCACTTTGCCTCTTTGCTTTAATATCATTATGAGAGTAATCATGTTTGAGTTTGGAAGGAACACATCCCTATAAGGAAGAGGATCATGAAGTCACTTATGAGAGGTATGTCCTATGTGTTCCACTTATGAAGTTCGAGTTGTTTATCTTAGTTGGTTGATTTGCTAAGATGCCATGCTAGTGGGAAGTAATTTAATATGGTTAGAGTAAGGCTTTTTATTAGTATGATGATTAGTTGTTGAAGCTCTTGCTCTAGTTCTTTTGGTTAACCGAGTCTTGCCTTAGGAATAATATTGCCAAACAAGTACAATAAGAAAAAGTCTGAAATTTATGACTTGTTTGATGAATGATTGTCTTGAGAGTATACCCTTGAAGATACTTAACCCCATAGATATTTTGATAGTCTTGACGACACTCATGAAATGCGTTGTTTCATTGAAATAAAGTCTAGTGGTAATTTTGATGCATGCCAAAGCTAACCTTGTGGATCAAACCACGGTACTAGCTCAAAAAAAAGAGAAAGAAGTAAGACAACTTTGTTCTATGTCTCTAATGCACACCTTTGGGATGCCAACAACTCCGCTAGCTTTTGAACGATCTATGGTATAATCCTAGATTTTGGCTATGAGTTGATGACATGGCATACGTGTCAATATATGGGCAAAAGTATTGGTACTCTCAAAGGTTGTGCAAACACTTGCAAAAGAAATATCCAGTGATCATTTAAAGAATAGAAAAAGATATGTACGAGGATTCACATAACAAGTCCTTGGCATGGTCTCATTACTACTTTACGAGTTTTTCTTGAAAAACAATGATTGGATTAGAAGTGTTTTTTTTGCGAATTAGGATTAGAAGTGTTTTTGATAGACTTGATTTATTGATGTGGGTGTAAATAAGACAATTCATTGTTATACTACTTGGGACATGAAACTCTCTTACTCAATCTTGCTATTAAAACATACTAGTGTTCCTTGGCAAGCTGAGAGTTAACTAGAAGAATTGGATTGATTGTTGCATTTCTAGTTATTTATACTTATATTAAACTCTACTTTGATTTACCCGATTTACTAAAGCTTGTATAGTATTCTTGACATCTCTCTAACTTTGATGAGCTTTACAAATGGATGAAGTGCTGAATACATATGACTGCCAACCGTAAGTGAATTCATATTCCCTTTGAAGCCCTTACTAAACAAAAGTAAGGAGATACAAAACTTATAAAAAGGCTCAATAAGAGGATCACAAGTTTGTTTTAAAGCTAGATTCACTTTTTGACATGGAGCATTGAAGTTTTAATTGATCTTTTATGGATTGACATAACTAAGCTTGTGTTGCATTGTATGAATATGTTCTTTCTTACTTTGAGCTTGCAGAGAAAATAAGGATATAATCTAACAATCTTATATGTCTGGTATTATACTTTTGTTTCAATTTTTGCCTCATTTATGTTATCGACTCGTGCCTCATGAACATGATGACCTTGTCCATAAGCCACTTTATTGCTCAAGATGAGAAAGAGTCTAGCTTTGGGAAGTTGATGAGTCCAAAATTGATGCGTATTTAAGTATATAATTATTTATATTGTCACTCATTACATGCTACATCTATCTATAACTATGCCTATTATGTATGATTACTAGTTCTCATTCATTTTCACATGGGCTTTTCAAAACTAGAAGTTTTATTAGGATTTTATTACCTTTTTCTTGTCTTTGATTTTTGTGTAGGTGCTATGAAAAATCATGGATAAAAGGAGCGAAGAGGATTCAATATGGAGGAGTTGCAGTCACCAGACTTAGCCATTTGAGGGGAGGAAGAAGTGAGTATTTCCATAAACTCCAAATGAATATTCAAGGCCATGGTTTTGTATCCCTCGTCCATACGAATCCAACGAGCCAAAAAACAACTGAATCGGAGTCCGTATGAAGAAATGGCGGCCAAAATACTATGGAGTACCGCAAGGATAACAACCAATGGTACGGGAGGAGCCCGCCCGTCCCGTACGGTCGTACCACTCTCCGATAGTTTTATTTTGTCAAATGGAACAACATTTGTGAAGGCCCAATGGGCATATTCGGCCCCCAGCTCCGTCGGTTCGTGAAACTAACCTCCAAATGCCTATTTAAAGCGGGGAAACCCTAGATGAAGGGAGAGAGTCCACACACGCCTAAGGGGCGGAGGCCTGCCACTCTGCTGCCTCCATAGCCGCCGCCCACAAGATCTACATCACCATAGAACTTAAGGGAGAGAGGAGACATCATCTTGAAGGGCTACGCATGGATCTTCATTGCCATCTTCATCAACATCGTCTTCACATCAATCCCCTTTGTTTACTTTGTTGTAGTCCAATATCTATTGTGGATTTGCACTTGTATTCAATTGTACCTTCATATTGCATCCATACAATGTCCATGATGTTGATCCCCTTCATGTATGAGTAGTTGCCTTGTTCTTGGGATAGATGGTGAAACCCTAGTATTATTATGCATTGAAATAAAGATGATCTATTACTTATGTACACAGATCCATTGATCTATTAATTGTGTTTGATCTCTCTCTTTAGATGATATGTGAAAGCCAACCACATATC
This sequence comes from Avena eriantha, assembly GCA_910589775.1. Taxonomy (NCBI): domain Eukaryota; kingdom Viridiplantae; phylum Streptophyta; class Magnoliopsida; order Poales; family Poaceae; genus Avena; species Avena eriantha. The sequence continues at coordinate 101,493,526 of OU342746.1, read as the reverse complement.
CTTTTCCCTTGGGACTAAAGGGAGGGAGAAATCCTTTGGACGTGTATTGGAAGCATACCCGGAATGCCCCATGACAGATTGGCGCCGACCCGTAACCTACACGGTCAAAGGAGGATTAAAGAGAGACTCCCTAAGCTAATTACGATATCCACGGGGAAACCCTTAATTGCGGTGGTTTGTATGGGTGACTGCTCTCAGACATCGTAGTGGTTATTTAGAGGTGATATGTAATAGTTTTGTTCATCAACAATCTGACGACCTCGACTCCCTTGTTTGCCTAACCGAGGTAATGTGTAATAGTTTTGTTCATCAACAATCAGGCGACTTCGACTCCCTTTTTTGTTCATCAACAATCAACTCCCTAAGATAATTACTCAATTATGCTAGTTTTAACATGCTAGTGTTCCTTGGCAAGCTGAGAGTTAATTAGAAGAATTAGATTGATTGCTAAACTTATAGTTACTTATAATTGCCAAGAAACTCTCAATCCTTGACACTAATGACTAATAATTGCAAAGATATGCAAAACCTCTCTTTGAATTATGTTGTGCAGGAAATCGCGGTTTTTAATGTGAACTAAGGAGTCATAATGTAGGTTTTTGAGGAAGTGGACACGGCCAAGAAATTGGGAAGCTATGCCAGGGCGTCAACACGCTTAATGACCACTGGTATGGGTAGGGCCCGCCCGTACCGTCCACCCATACCAGGTGTCGACGACTTTGTCTCATCAAAACCTACAACTTTCATGAAGACGCCTATATATTTTGAGGCTCTAGTCGACGGCTAGAGAGCCGCCATTCTCAGATTACATTACAACACCACCAAAGGAGATCCACACCATTGTTCCTCACTTCCACCCTCTATCCCATCCACTAGCCATAGCCATTGCTTTGTACTTTAGATCTCCTTGTGATTTGGCGACCATTGTAAGAATATTTGATTTCAATCTAAGTATTTGTATGATGTTTTCTATCTCCGATCTATTTGTTATGTGTGAGTAGTCCTCACGGGTTGCGGGTTAGGGAGAAACCTCGCAGCGATTATGTGCATCTAGATCATGGGAGTATTGTATTTTGTTTGCAATTGAGATTTGTATATTTTGTTTCTTTGTCTCTTTTCTCGATTTGTGGACTTGTAGGTACCCAAGATCCCATAGATTGATAACGGCTTGAGGTGAGATACTTGGCTAGCGGCGATCTCATAGGAACCTCAGTAACATAAAGGGTAGTATGGTCTTCACTTAGTGACACATTCAGGACCACAACAGCATCACCACTTAAAGCTTTGGTCTATGTTTTACACATTTAGTGACCACCTGTTGCTTCCGTGTGCACTCAGTTGGACTAAAAGACTATTGCTATGCCCGCTGCATCACGTGGGCTCTAGTATATTAGGATGTGTTGCCCACAAGAGATTATCTCTGTTTAAACATTATACATGACTATGCTTATTATTATCTTTTATCCCATATGTTGTGCAGCTGCAGGTGGATCTTCAACCCTGGACTATCTCCATACATTGATTCAACCTATTATAAAGTAAACTAGATTGGTCCAGTAAACTAAGGTAAAACAAACAAACAAAGTCTTGTAGACGTATCCTTTTTGTTTCCTTTTAGCATTGCTTTCCGAGGTTTGATTAAACCTAGGTCTTCTAGGGAAAAGGCTATTATACTACATCCGTGAATCCGGATCGAAGGTATCAGTTAACATTGGTTGGTGTTGTGTAGTTCTCATCTAGTACATTTAACCCTGTTTGTTATACACATGCAAGCTAGTTCTGGGGCTAGATCTACGGTGAATTGTAATAATAAGTTCAAATTTTGTATTGATCGATCCACGGCTAATGATTATTTGGGAGTCCACTTGGCATGTTTTGCTTGACTGGTCTCTAGGGTGGAGGTCCATTTAATTTGGGCAAGTTAGGGCACTTGCTGCCCTACCCTATTTTTTGCCAAAATTTCAAGTATATATGTATGCGTCTCTAGCATCGGTAGCAGATAGAGATCATCATGTTTGTCCGTTCTTCTGTTCTTGGGTGTTTGGTATTTGTACTAGTCGATAATGACCTGCACTAATGTATTGCCTAGACCTTGGCAATAATAATATAATTGGCGTTCATGCTAGCTAGAGTTAAGACTTTGTGTACTTCGATAAGAAAACTATTTCATTTTACTTTCTTATCTGATATTGTATTGTACTGTATTATCTCATAATATATTTTACAGTTATTGATAGTTGGTCTATCTGTCCACATGCATTTTTTGTCATGTTTGGGCAAGAAGCTCAATCTTGGAGAGACTCATCATCGGAGAAGACAAGAGAGCCCTGAGTTGTCCGGATGGAGGGGCGATCTAGGAATACCCACGTGGAGAACACCTATGACGAGTTCTGCAAGATGTGGATGCCGCCTATAGGGGGGTGAATAGGCGGTTTAAAACTTTTACGAGAAGAGCTTAACAAAGGCGGAATAAAACTAGTGTTTACTTTGTTAAGCACAAAACCAATATAAACTACGGTTCACCTATGTGCACCAACAACTTATGCTAAGCAAAACAAGCAACTATGTGATAGCTAGATATAAGACTTGAAGCACGAAGGCTATCACAAAGTAAAGTGCATAACTAAATAGCTCGGGTATAGAGATAATCGAGGCACGTGGAGACGATGATTTATTACCGAGTTCCTCCCATAAAGAGAGTACGTCTTGTTGGAGGGGTGGGAAGTACTAAGACCACCATGCCACAAAAGGCCTCACCCTATTCTCCTGTAAACCTCGCCACAAGAGGCCTGGTTCACTTCTTCACTATCGGTGCACTTGTTGGTGGCAATCTGTAATCTCTCACAAAGATTGGGGCACTTATCCACAACTCAATTGGAGGCTCCCAACAAACAAGCTCAGGGAAATCTCTACAACTTAATTGGAGGCCCCAAGTAATCCACAAACCTGCAAAACAACTAAACCTTCTAGGGTTCCAAGAACCCAAGAGTAAAAAGCTTCTCACCTTTCACCCAATCGAATCCTCACTAAGAACTCAAACTGATGCACCAAATGCAATGGCAAGAACACAAGAAGTGCTCAAGTCCTTCTTTCCCAAATTCCACCAAACCTATAAAAGCTAGTGGGAGAATAAGAGAGGAAGAACACAAGATGAAATCCACAAAAGAAACCCTATGATCTAGATCCCAATATGTTCCCCTCACATAGAGGAGAGATGGATTGGTGGAGTTGTAGATCTAGACCCCCTTTCAACTCCCCCAAAAGATTTAAGAAATATGGGAGGGATTGAGAGTATTTGCAAGCTCTTGAAGGTCAAACAATGGAGGAGAGAGATAATGCAAGCAACCGGCCTAAGGAGGAAGAAGGGGTCTATTTATACCCCTCCCAACGAATGATCGTTTGGAACCTCCCAGTCCGGATAATCCGGCCCTCCCCCGGATATTGTGGGTTCCCCGGGCCAAAATATGGCTAAGGACTTCGCGGCGCCACCCTCTGTATAGGGGCGGATATTTGGGCCGGTAATCCACCCCCCGGAGGCCCGGATAATCCGCCCCTGTGACAGGGAGTCACGCATCAAAGTCCTTAGGCGTTTTCCGAAAATTGGGCCAGATAATCCGCCCCCATGGCCGGATAATCCGCCCTTGAAAACTGGCAGGAACTGCTAAACTGAAACAATCTAACTATTGCATTCGGACTCCGTTTTTGATGATCTTGAGATCATTTTAAAGAGCACAATGAGCTCTACAATCATCCAGAGAAACATCATAGTTCAGCAAGGTAAGATAGAACCAAATGACGAAAGGTTTGAACTCTCTCAAAAATACGAACCGATAAAACCTCCAACATCGAAAACACAATAGAGAATGCATATGAAATTCATTTTCGATGAACTTGAGCTTGTCATGGAGATTAACACAAGCTATAAATACTCACATGAGTAAGACCCAAATAAGAACGAAGAAAGATGATGCCAAGTATGCAAAGGTTTGAGCTCTCACCGAGGGATATGATCAAGTTACTCACTCGAGAGCCCCTCTTGATAGTACGATTATCTATCCTATAAACCGGTCTCCCCAACTAACACCACGAGACCGGTAAGAAAGAAACCTTATCAAGATCAAACAATTGCCTTGTGTATATTCCACTTGATGTTGATGATGACAATCTTCTACACCTCAACATGGAATACCTTTCTTCATTCCGATAGCTTGGTGAAGACTTGGAATTCGCTCCCCATACTCCACTATGGAAGAGCCTCTTTTTAGGCATATCTTCACATATCCATGATCACCATAAGGATGGCAAGCTACAATTGAGATCATCTTATTATTCAAGACACACTTGCCATAGGCTCAACTTCTACTTGACCAATCTCCGGATCATTCCTTGAAACCTTGATCAACACTTGGTCTTCTTCACTTTCTTCTTCTTCCAACCTTGAAGCCAACATATGGTTCAAGCATTGCCTATGGAAAAATCCTACAAGTAAAACTTAATTCAAACATAAGTTCATAAAGATTGTCATTAATTACCAAAACCACACATGGGGCACACATGTTCTTTCAATCTCCCCCATTTTGGTAATTGATGACAATCTCTTTGAGAGGGTTTAGATCTATATATTCAACATGCAAAGAAACAACAAAGATGCAAGAGAATGAGAGGCAAATGCATATATTCAACATGCAAAGCAACAACAAAGATACAAGAGCATGAGAGGAAAATGGTTAAGTACAAACTCAAAGCATGAAACCAAATTCCCTTAAAACCTCCAAAACTTCTCCCCATTAGCATCGATTGCCAAAATGGGTGAAAAGCTCTAGACGGCTAATAGAGTGATAATTCCTCCAAAATATGTACATTTCTCATAGTGTGAGTGGAATAAAATGCACATATCTAATGACGAATACTTAGGAGGAGGTCAAACAATATTGTGGATCAAAAGATTGCAAAAAAAATTAACAAGGTGAAGAAGCATCAACAAATGAAGCAAGCAATCAAAAGATCCAAAGAACCACTTGAGAAAAAGAACATACCAAATGAAAGATAGATATTGTGATAAGATTGAAAAGAGAGTGTTCTATATAATACGAGGAGGCTCCCCAAGATTTGTGCAAAAAAATTGCATTTGAATACAATATGGACAAACAAGGCATCCTCACTCCCTCAATATTATTTAAAACCCAACTATCTCCAAAAGAGCATATACCAAGGCATAAAACTTGCAATAAACAAATGGTTGAGCAACAAGTAAGAGACAACATAATAGCAGGCTCAACCACAAGGATGTGTGAGAGGCATGACAAAGCATAGTATAATACTAATGCAAGGATGATCATTGAGCATCAACATATTCTTCAATGAATGATATTGCTTAGTATGACCATACAACACGCGAAACAAAGAAGATGTCAAAAATAGAGAAGTAACATATCTCATGTGTATAAGTTTCCAAGTAGACAATCTCACAAAGATATTAATCCACAAAGAAACATGTACACACAAAGTAGATACTAAAATAAATAGATCAAGATACCCAAAACAAAGTCATGACAATACACCACTAAGATCTTTTCTTGATAGCATGGCCAAAAGGCTCAATTTTATCTTATTGTATATTCATGAACTTCAACCACAAACATATCAAATACATCACAACTATCACTAAGGGAAGTAGAGATAGTTGGAATGTATTGCGAGAGGAATCAAGTATCACAAAGAAATAATCAACTTTGCAAATTCATCAATATTGCATATGAGAGTACTTTGAGGAAACAACATGAAATATAATTGCTAGATTGACATATTTGGGATTGGTGAATCATGAGCATGATTTTGTATAGTCCCAATTATATGCACTCATCTCAACTTACTCAGATATGCCATAGAGAGCGTCCTTTAAGGCCAAATAAAGAACTACAACAACAGCAAATACAAAAAATAATCATGCCAATATGCAACCTACCATAGGTTGGAAGACGATATGTATGCGTGAGTAAGAGAGACTTGTTACCGAGATATCATTGGTGTGATGAAGTAGATAGGAGTTTGCTGACCATCCTAGCTTGTCACTAATTTTAATTGAGTCATCACTTCTTACTTATGAAATATACAAGCATCCAATGCATCTCCAATGTACCTAAAACAAACTCAAGAACAATATGGTACCCAAACTTATTGGGTCCAAAGTAGTTAGACAACTACAATACATAGGAGAGACTCCACATAAATATGTGTATATTGATATGAAATTGAATTTCATGCACATCTTAGCCAATTAGGATTTGGTGGAGTTTCCCCTACATATTGGATCAAGGAAAACAAGCATGCCATAATATATATTTAGTACATATGCATGCACATGATTTTCAAGAAACAAACAAGATATAATTTGAACAAAATACCAAGTAAACCAAAAAGGAACACCAAAGTGTGACAAGACTAACAGTTGTCCAAATTATATCAAAAACCAAATCAACACATGAAAGACCACAAGTTCAACAAATGAACTAGGCAAAAGCCAAAGAGAAAGATATAGACAAAAACACAAATGCTCAAGGATTTATCTCATTCTAAAAGGTCAAAATAATTAACAAGGAATGAGAAAAAGACAACTCCCTAAAAGAATAAGGTTCAAATAACCAAACCAAACTCTCCACAATTTTCATGATGGCACAAAGTACCAAAACGAAAAGGTTTATCTTCCAAAGACATAAAACACGATATGGGTCAAAACATGTTATGAAGAAGCATAAAACGAGTGTTCCAAATAATATAGGAGAACTCTCCCATGATTAGTGCATATTTAAGATTTTACATTTGAATACAAAATTCACACATATGGTATCATCATATCTTCCTACATCAAATAGAGCTCTAAACGATTACAAGTTAAAGAAATATCCATAAGAGGCAAGGAAGACATGGGACTCAACACAAATCATTTTCTTGGAAAAAGATAGAGCAAACATAAACAAAAGCCAAATTGAAAATGATCAAAAAGACTACCACCTATTATAGTACCGATTGTCCAAGGACAAGGGATCCAGGTGGTAGTTTGCAAATATATCCAAGATCATATTCATGACAAGAGGCAAAACGATCCAACACGAGACAACTAATGGACATTATAGAATTTGAATTTCTCATGAGAATGGAATACCACATAGAGACTAGAAATCTTGCAATATCAATACTAAGTGGCATTCCTCATGTACACAAATTTTTAGGATAGTTGAATGCCCAAAACACACCACCCTCCAAAAATGGGATAGACCATTAATTTCTCACAAGAGCTAAATAAGATAACAAATACATTTAATAACATCTCAAAACAACAAAATAAGTACATGGTGTGTAATCCAACATAGACAAATAAACTTGATAACTCAAGATAGGTAAGAGGTAAGCACAACATATACAAACACATGCAAGGTACAAAACCAACACATACACAAGGGGCAAGTAACTTTCAATGTAAATGTGTTGAGAACATGTTACTGCAAGGAGGAGCAATGGATATATGATAGAGATATGATAATCCAAATTACCTGCCTTGAGAAAATATAATTGATGAAGTTCCCTTAATTATTCATGATGTAACCAAGTCTCTAGTGACCTCCAACCAACACCTATTGATCAAGTTTTAGCTAGATGGTCCTCAACAAAGTTGGGTCCTAAGAAGTTAGTAATAATAGTCTTGGCCACCAAAATGGTTCTTTCCTTGACACCACATTGGGCACTAACATATTTAGCAAACACATTGCCAACCTCATCCTTACGAAGAGAATAAACATCATCAATCATGATAGGGTTGGATGGGGAGTTACCAATGGTGCATGAAGAAGAGAGGTGACCTTTCTTACGACATATGTAGCAAGTTCTTTTCTTCCCTTTCTTCACACTTGATTTCTCCACCATAGGAGTATTATCTTGATTCTTCTTAGCAAGTGGCCTTCCTTCAACTTGAGGTAGACCATGACCTTGAACTTGGAGGCTCTTCTCTTTTTGCTTCTCACTAAGAGTCTTATTCTTAAATGGGTAATATCTAACATGGTGCCCTTCAATTTTTTACTTGAAGCAAACAATTTTGGCTGAATTCTTGACTTGTTCTGTGACATCCCAATTTCAGCAACCCTGATTTGTTGTCCAGAATGCAAAAATCAGGGGAACAAAAACTTTTTCTTGTTCATTGGTGCAGTGCTTGCTTTTTGGTGTTTGTGCTCATGCTTCTGATTGTACAGTTTATGATATACTCCTTACCTCAACATCAGTTGTCAAAACGCTATTTGACAAAACTATCATGGCTCATTTTACATATTCTCAAATGATCTGGCAATTCAAAACCTGAGCCAAGATGCTTGTGTAACCAAAACTAGTTTAGTAGCTTCCATTGAGAAAACTATGGAGAGCTATAACCTCCTTATGTTTTCAAGACAGAACCTTCAACTACTCTTACCTCTAGGATCCCCAAAACTTTTTACTAAGCTTTTGAATTCTAGTCTTGGTAGAGATACCAAGGACTCTCATCTTATTCAAAATACAACCTCTTCAAAATGCCCCAACCTTACCCCAAGTTGGGCTTGATGGTAACCCCAGTAGTGGATCTGCTTAATTTATAAGATGAGTTGCCTTGATCTGCTGTCTGATGAATTGCTTTGATCTGCTGCTTGTTTTGTGTGCTTAGGAGATAGTATGAGCTACTCTAGGAACTCATCACTAAGATCAATATATTTCCAAATCATCACACCCTAAGGAAGAATACAAATCTGGATCTGATCTCTAGCCACTAGGTGATCATCTAAAATCCCTAACCAGACCCCTCTGAAGATATCCCTTCTAGAAGCTTCCAAGTCAATGAAGACCAATATCAAGCTTGGATCTTTTCTACTCCCTCGACACTTCAACATCATCCACTTGAGGATGCTTTGGTACCTTGCATCCCATCAAAATCATCTTCTACTCAAAAACCCTAAATCTGCCAAATTTGGCTAAGTCTGGAAAACTATTTTCAACATCACCTTTTTGAATGTCTCCCTTCCAAAACCCTAGTGTATTTTTGGAAATTCATTTAAACCATCTTGTTAACCATCCTAAGGACTACCAAGGCCCTCTCATGCCCTTGGTTAGATCATCCTCCAACCCACTTGTTCTTGATGGTTTTGCAGGCAAGAAAATAACTTTTCCTGCAAATCTAGTCAACATGCCTACTTTGACAGAAGCTCACACCATCATTCAACCTTCTACTGACCAACTCTTTGCATGGTTCTGATCTACCCATATAGTTATACCAATAACTACTTCACTTGCTCCAATTGTATCTTGGTACTTCTCAAACCCACATGGTTTTGAAGGCTATCTGATAATTTGCTTTGGCAAGCTTATTTTATTCAAAGTTTGAAATCGATTATTGGTTAACTCAAGAAAGATCAAGCTTAAACCTCTATACCAGGTTGATGTACATCACTTGGTATATCCATCCATCTATAACATGCCCCAAGGGGAGATATGAGCTCCAAGATCCAACAAGGTTTTGGTGGCATGAAAACAATCTTACCCAAGATCCTTAAATCTCTAGTTTTCACCAAAATCAACTTGGATTCTCCAATCCCAAGGTTGAAAATGCTTGTTACACTTTGTCTACATCATGTACCTTGATCATCAAGATTTATCATATATTACCCATATTTATTATGGCCCCACATCCTATTAACTCCCTTTAATTAACAAAAACATCACAACTCCTTCTATAAAGGAAAGTTTGGTTTTTGCCAAAACACTTCCCCAAATTTTGGCTCAGTTGAGATCCACATATCATAACCTACCTTCCCATCTCAAAAATAAATATTTTTGAATGACTTTATTATTTATTTTTGCCTATTTTCTTAAATGGCAGAAATGGAATAATAATAGTTTTAAATACTTTTAATCCTCAATAAATCTCGGGAAAATTCTCCTAAGTGTGTATTCACATTTGGGACCACTTCACATCAAAATATACCAAGGTCCTATGTAAAAATATCAAATGAGCTCCAATACTTCACTTCTGAAGTTTTTGAATAAATGGTCTTAAGTGGACTTTAAATCCTTAGAAAAATCTAAAACAAATCCTAGAGAGCTACCTCGAGTTCATATATCTACCAGTACCATATTACCACCTTTCCACATGCAAATTATCAAACTTCCTTCATAACTATCTTTTTGATCAAACTTGGCAAACTAGCAAAACACTTGAGCTAAATCAACTCAAATCCTTATCAAAGCTTCTCTAGCACCCCTCTCTAGCACCATGAACCCCTCTGGTCGAAGTGCACTATAGCATCACCCTGTAGCAGCTTGTCCTCTAGTGCTTGGACACTAGAGCTTAACCTCATGTGGATGTCTTGCCTTGCAAACTTTTGTACTCCCCTTGCGGCTGCTGCACCCTGCCCCTATGCCCATAGGCATGACCAGAGCACCATCCCCTCTCACCCCACCGCCCTCCACGCCCAATGGATGGCCAGCTCCCTCTCCATGTCCTCCCCATGGAACAAGTCAACTATGGACCTATCCCCTTTGGTTTATAAGGGCTAGAGGCCACACCGTGCCTCCCCTGCCCCTCATTTGCTTCCTCTTCCTTCCTCTTACCACCTAGCCTCTCCCCTTCTCTGTGCTGCTCGTGAGAGAGAGGAGGAAGAGCTTCGGCCTCCTCCATGGAATCGAGCTAAGGTTCCTCTCCTCTGCTCCTCCCTCGCTGCATGTCACCGCATTGAGATCCCCTACTCCCCCTCTATCTGACCGTACCTTTATTTTTGCCCAGGACCATCTCTACCGGCCGTGTCAGCGAGCTCCAAGTCTCCAACGAAGCCACCTTCGGCCACCACCGTGTGAGCCACCTCCTGGCGTCGAAGCCCACCCTGCTGCCCCTCGCTTGACAGCGCGTGAAGCACCACGCCGTGCCGCCCCCTCCGTGCTGCCTTCCCGCCCGGCGGTGAGCCTCCTGGCGTGTTCCCGAGCGCGCGCGAACCACCTACAGGCGTGGATCCCCCTTGGTGCTGAAGCCTCTGCTCCCGCCCATCACCGGAATCGCCGTCGTGCCCCGCTTCTCTATTGCCGCTTCCCGACCACCGGAACACCCCATGTAAGCCTCACCGTCCTCCACCGGAGTCCCCTAGGGTTCCCTTCCTGCACCGCGAGACAAAGAAGGAAGATGGCATGGGGACGTCCATCTTAACTTGATCCGACGGTCCCCAGCGTCCCGTACCCCTTCGGTCACCGCACCGGCTGACCGACGGGCCCCACCATGGCCCGTTTAAAAATCTCTTCCCACGCCCGGTGCAGCACGGGTGGGCCGAATTTCCCTCCGCGGCCCAGTACACCCCTAGATATGGCCCTTTTTCCAATTAGAGTTTATTCTTTCTCTAGATCTGCCTTTGGAATCAAATTAATATCTTCTGTATATTTAATCTGGTGAAAAAGACAATTTGACTCCAGAACTGCCTTTGGGATTTTCCTGAGGGCATTCTGGTAATTAATTTAAAGTGATTCCAACTATCTGCTACTCGGTACATCGAACCCTACAAAATCATCCAAGGAAATAATTTTTGGAACTCCAAAACTTTTCTGGTGAATTATTTCCTAAAACTAGAGCCTTTATCACTAGAAAATTCATAAGAAATTAAAGAAAAGTGATAAAATCATGAAACCACTTTTGTTGGTCTTGTTTTGTCAAAACCTACCTGATGGTATTCGGGTTGCACATTGATACCATACTCACCCAGGCCTTGGTCCCAAACCCCCTTCATTAGTGGTTTTGACCATTTCCTGAATAAAGGAAATCCCACTACTTCAATTAGGGTTTTTGCAAAGGTTCTAAACTCAACCACTCAAAACCTACTAAACATTATACTTGTATGGTCTGCTTTCTTGCTGTATGAATGTCCACTTGTATGCCTGGTTTTGATTGTGGTCTTGCTTGTTTGCATGTATACTCGTTGACGACGATAGTTGCGCTTGTATTGACGCCAAGAAGAAGAGATCTTATTATTATTGGTATTGGTATTGTTGGTTATCTAAAGAAGAAGTCTAGGGACATATTGCCATATTGCTGATCATCAGGCAAGCCACTTTATTGCTCATAAGCCTTGTCCTACTGTTTTACTTATGCATGTTTTATCTACTGTTTATTAAAACTGCATTGTTTTACTATATTTTGATGTATCTATGGTAGTGGTTTGGCTCCTCCGAACTATTACATTTTTTTACTATTAAGTACCAACCCCTTGATGAAACCTACTTTTCCCTAGTATGGTAGATGGTGTAACACACCATACCCCTTTTGGAGACCCAGTTTTAGCCAAAGCAAAGCTAGAGAATGGGAAGACTCCGGAAAAAGTTTTACCAAATGTTTTATGATAAAACCTTGGTGAGGTGGGACCTCCCAAGAGATGTTGAGAAAGAAAAAGGTTTGGTTTTACAAAATGCTGAAGAAAAGCTGGAGGAAAAAGGTTTACAAAAACGCACCCGGTTCTTTGCAGTTTAGCTATAACAACTTAACCCGTGCAACCACATTACTATGGAATGGGACATGGCTGGATTTGATGTTTGTCTATTCTGGTATAAGCTGCCTCGCAACTACTACAGAGGATCGTGATCCCTGGAGGCTGGGCCTTCTCCCTTAAAGTTCCATGTGGGACATCGACCTGGAGAAGGAACGAACTGTCTGCGGGCAGCCATGTGTTACTATGAGCCCCTCATTGAAAGCGCCCACTGTGTAAATTGTAAAATGCGCTTCGGTTGGTCCTTGGTACCCGACGTCCCGGTTTTGAGGGGAATACCACTCATAGGATAGGGACTTATGTTGGAGTGGGCATCCGGAGAGTCTTGATCGGTTACTCGACCCACGATCGGTGTAGATCAGGGCAGTGTACCCGGATGGTGTGGGTAAAGTGTGCAACCTCTACAGAGCGTAAATCTATTCGAATAGCCGTGCCCATGGTTATGGACAGGTTGGACAAACTTCCGTAGAGCGGTGCTAGTTTTGTTTTCAAAAAGGATTTTTGGAAAAGGAATGGGTTTGGAAATGTTTTGACCATGGGATGGTCGTAAAGGAGAAAGGTTTTGACCATGGGATGGTCGGAAGGAGGAGAAAGGAGTCTGGTCGTGGGACGACCTGAAGATGGGAACAAATGGGTACCCCAATCCTAGTGTTTACAAAACTTTTCAAAAGGTTTCCAAAATGGTTTACAAAGGTTTTCAACAAAGATATGTAGATGATATATCTACAAGAGAAACTATTTGAGAAAAGAACCTCTCTTGGAGCCCTCCTACTACCACAGCCATATTGCATATCCTCTTGATATTACTATTCTCTTAAGGTGGTTTGCGAGTACATTCAAAGTACTCACTAGCATTGTCCCTGGCTATTAACTTGGTCAGATATCAAGAAGAAGGTGGAGTTGACGCCTATGAAAGCTAGGACGTTCTCCTAGTCAGTTACCTGTAGGTTAAGGCACGACTCGGGCTCTACACTTAATGAAGTTCCGCTGATGTTTATTAATGTAGCCATAATGGCATGTAAGGTATGACATGTATCCGCTTAAGTATGGATGCTTACTTTGATACTTGTCGGTTATGTGCCACGACTAACTGATCATGGGATCGTGGTGTATGCATAACAGGGATTCTCGGAGGATTAAATCTGGGGGCCCCACTTGTTCTTGACCCTTCTTCTTGTTTCTCTTGAACTTCTTCTTGTTAGTGGACTTGTTCCTGACATTGGATTTGAATACAAGCCCACTCTTGTCATTGGGAGATTTTTGCATACTCAACATTTTGTCAATTTTTGATTTCCCTTCATGACTCTTTTTCAAGTCATTCTTCAAAGAAGTGACTTGAGCCTTGAGCTCATTCATTTCCTCTACATGGTTAGTATCAAAAATAATAGTAGAGGAAGTAGATGATTCATTGTTAGAGCAACAAGGCAAGGAGTGTAATTCTTCACAAGATATAGCAATACCATGAGTGGATGAATTACAAGGACTATCACATGGCAATATGACATTTTTAGCGGATATAGTGCTAATGTCCACATGAGGCTGATTAGAAGTTACCTTTGACATAATAGACTCGTGAGATAATTTTAGCCTATCACGGGAGTCTAGAACATCCTCTGTGAGCTTGATATCTTACCATGAATTTCTTCCAAAATCCCATACTTGCTAGTAAGCAAAGAAAGTTGAGGTTTTAGCTCAACATTCTCCTTCAAAATAGATGCTTCACAAGAAATACAGTTAGTAGCACAAGCATCATAATTAATTGCAAGAGGTGAGGGCAACTTCGAAAGCTCTTTTGAGTATGTAGTTTTAAGTTGCTCATGTGACTCACTAAATTTGATGATCTCACCCTTGATGACACTAGAGCCATTTTTGAGGTGCTCAAAATCCTCAATGAGTTTAGCATAAGCAACTTGAAGCTCATAATTTTTACTTTTGAGATCACTTGCCACCTAAAGATCTCTATCATAAGATTCCTTCACTCTAGACATCTCTAGAGCAATCGTCTCCTCAAGATATTCCTTAGTGGTTTGTTCCTCTTCAAGAGCTTCATTTAGACTAGTAATTTCATTAGCATACTCACGCTCACAACAACTCATCTTATCAATGGTGTTCTCATGCTCCTCAATTTGTGCTCCTAACTTATCAATATGTTCTTTGCTCTTAATAGCAAAGTCCAAGATTTCAACAAAGTTAGAGCAAGAAATATTATTCTTTAACAAGGACATGATAAACAATCTCACCCTTTTCATATAAATCATCCACATCAAACTCTTCTTCCCCATTATCCTCATCCTCATCATCGTAGGGGTATTGGGTTCCAAAGTAGGAGTTACCTTTGAATCCCCATAAGGCATAGGTGGGTACCGGAAGAAGGTGACAATGCGATTGCATTTGTAGCTCCATTCCAAACCTTGTCTTGGCCCATAGAATCTTCGATTTCCTCTACATGGTTAGAAACATAAGCACTAGAGGAAATAGAAGCATTTTTATCATGACAACAAGACAACACAAGCATATCATCATCATATTTATTCAAGCCATTTCTACATGATATGCAAGGACTATCAACACAAGCATGTAAGGACTTTGTAGTGCTAGAAGTGTTAAAGTCCAAAGATAGATCATTGCAACTAGATAGAGAGGAGGGATTAGAAATAGTAAGCACACTATCCATATTGCAATTTCTATCACCACTTACCATATCATTACCTTGTGAAAAATCACATGTTGGTGAAGTGGTAGAAGATGAGAACTCATCTCGATCGGAAGTGGAAGCAACACAATCATCCTCAAAAATATTGGACACATTATATTTATCTTGAAGTTTTGTCCATAACTCATGAGTGCTCCAAAAAGGTATGACTGAAGAAGTAACTACATGGCTCAAAGCATTAACAAGCACATTAGAAGCTTGAGCATCGAGATATAAGTTTTTATCATCCTCATAAGATAGATTAAGGAAATCCAGTGGAGGAGAATAACCTATATCTACAATTTGCTCCAAATTTGGGTCCATGGCCCGAAAATGATTAAGCATACGAATTTTCCAAATCTCATAACATGTGCCATCGAATATGAAAATGTCATCATGCACTAATCCCCTAGTTGACATCTTTACTCTCAAGGAGGTGAAGCCCAAAAAGAGAGGCCAGGCTCTGATACCAATTGAAAAGGATACAGATGCCGCCTAGAGGGGGGTGAATAGGCGGTTTAAAACTATTATGAGAAGGGCTTAACAAAGGCGGAATAAAACTAGCGTTTACTTTGTTAAGCACAAAACCTATATAAACTACGGTTCACCTATGTGCACCAACAACTTATGCTAAGCAAAAAAATCAACTATGTGATAGCTAGATATAAGACTTGAAGCACAAAGGCTATCACAAAGTAAAGTGCATAAGTAAATAGCTCAGGTATAGAGATAACTGAGCCACGCGGAGACGATGATTTATTACCGAGTTCCTCCCATAAATAGAGTACATCTCGTTGGAGGGGTGGGCGGTACTAAGACCACCACGCCACAAAAGGCCTCACCCTATTCTCCCGTGAACCTTGCCACAAGAGGCCTGGTTCACTTCTTCACTATCGGTGCACTTGTCGGTGGCAATCCGTAACCTATCACAAAGATTGGGGCACTTCTCCACAACTCAATTGGAGGCTCCCAACAGACAAGCTCAGGGAAATCTCCACAACTTAATTGGAGGCCCCAAGTAATCCATAAATCTGCAAAACAACTAAACCGTCTAGGGTTCCAAGATCCTAAGAGTAAAAAGCTTCTCACCTTTTACGCAATCAAATCATCACCAATGACTCAAACCGATGCACCAAATGCAATGGAAAGAACACAAGAAGTGTTGAAGTCCTTCTTTCCCAAATTCCACCAAACCTACAAAAGCTAGTGGGAGAATGAGAGAGAAAGAATACAAGAGGAAATCCACAAAAGAAACCCTAAGATCTAGATCCCAATATGTTCCCCTCACATAGAGGAGAGATGGATTGGTGGAGTTGTAGATCTAGATCCCCCTTTCAAATCCCCCAAAAATATTCAAGAAATATGAGAGGGATTGAGAGTATTTGCAAGCTCTTGAAGGTCAAAACAATGAAGGAGAGAGAGAATGCAAGCAACCAGCCTAAGGAGGAAGAAGGGGTCTATTTATACCTCTCCCAACGAAATATGACCATTTGGGATCTCTCAGACCGGATAATCCACCACCCCCCCCCCCCCCCCCGATATTCCGGGTTCCCCGGGCCAAAATATGGTTAATGACTTCGCGGCGCGACCCTCTATATAGGGGCGGATATTTGGGCCGGATAATCCACCTCCGGAGGCCCGTATAATCCGCCCCTGTTACAGGGAGTCATGCCTCAAAGTCCTTAGGCATTTTTCGAAAATTTGGACGGATAATCCGCCCCCATGGCCGGATAATCCGTCCCTTGAAAACTGGCAGAAACAACGAAACTGAAACAATCATAACTTTTGCATCCGGACTCCGTTTTTGATGATCTTGGGATCGTTTTGAAGATGACAATGAGGTATACAAGATCATAGATAGAAACATCATAGTTTAGAAAGGTAGGATAGAACCAAATGATGAAAGGTTTGAGCTCTATCAAAAAGACGAACCGATAAAACCTCCAACATCGAAAATGCAATAGAGAATGCATATGTAATTCGTTTTCGATGAACTTGAGCTTGTCATGGAGATTAACACAAGCTCTAAATACTCACATGAGTAAGACCCAAATAAGAACCAAGAAAGATGATGCCAAGTATGTAAAGGTTTGAGCTCTCACCGAGGGATATGATCCAGTTACTCACTCGAGACCCTCTTAATAGTACAATTATCTATCCTATAAACCGGTCTCCCCAACTAACACCTCGAGACCGGTAAGAAAGAAAC
Source organism: Avena eriantha (assembly GCA_910589775.1). Taxonomy (NCBI): domain Eukaryota; kingdom Viridiplantae; phylum Streptophyta; class Magnoliopsida; order Poales; family Poaceae; genus Avena; species Avena eriantha. The sequence continues at coordinate 101,476,089 of OU342746.1, read as the reverse complement.
CCTATCAAGATGAAACAATTTCCTTGTGTATATGCCACTTGATGTTGATGATGACGATCTTCTACACCTCAAGATGCAACACCTTTCTTGATTGTGCTAGCTTGGTGAAGACTTGGAATTTGCTCCCCCATACTCCACTATGGAAGAGCCTCTCTTTTAGGCATATCTTCACATATCCATGATCACCATAAGGATGGCAAGATACACTTGAGATCATCTTATTATTCAAGACGCACTTACCATAGGCTCAACTTCTACTTTACCAATCTTCGGAGCATTCCTTGAAACCTTGATCAACACTTGATCTTCTTCACTTTATTCTTCTTCCAACATTGAAGCCAACATATGGTTCAAGCATTGCCTATGGACAAATACGACAAGTAAAACTCAATGCAAACATAAGTCCATAAAGATTGTCATTAATTACCAAAACCACACATGGGGCACACCTGTTCTTTCAGCAGAGCATACTTAGCGCCTTTTTGAAGGGGTTCCGTGGTAGAAATCAAAATAAAACCTATGGTGTGGACACACCTAGCCAAGATCTATATATGCAGATGTGAAGTAACAAGCGGGGATTTGGTGTTCATACCTTTGAAGACCGAAAGTGGTTAACATTCCAGGGGAACGTGGATGGCATAGTCAAACTCGCCCAACCTCAAGGTAGCGAAGCTCCTCGCAAGTCACCCCTTGTCCTTGTACGACATAGCAGACCTCATGGTCGTGTTAGCGTCCAAGTTCCAAGATCCAAGCAAAAGCACCACAAGTGGTAGTGTCTCATGTCCCTACACACATACGGTGTAGAGACGTCTCCCGGGCTTCGGTCTAGCAAAGTAGCACAAAAATATTGATTCGGACCAAGTCCAGCAACACAATGGCGTGCGTATGGTGGAGAAACCCCAATCCCCGTATGAAATTCCAATCTTGCAAACCACACATGAGGGATAGAGAGAGACTAGGAAAAGCCCGATTGATGAGATCAATTTGGGGAGAGGGGTACCCCTCTTTATATAGCTGGAAGAGAGGTACTACCTCCCTCAAAGTCTCGGGGTGGGACTAATCAAGGGAAGGAGGTGGAGGTGGTAGAGCTGGCCATCCCCCACATGGTGGGAGTCCCACATGTGGCTGGCGGCCCTCTTTGGCCATCCCTAGGGCGGCAGCCCCCTCTTGGGCCTCCTCCGTGAGGCCCAATAAGGTGGGCTGCCCCCAAAATCCAATTAAAATAATATTTTTAATATTAAATACATATTATTTAGTACCTATAACTCAGAAATACGTTTCGGACTGCTCTGATCATCATCGGATATCCCCGAAACACATTTGGTATCTTCCCGGAACAATTCCGGAGTTCTTTCTCTCTTTTATCCTACGGTGCTAGAACAATCCCTAAGCATCTCTACCCTTAAGCATGACACCATACGACTCGGGAAACACAGACATGATTGATACACTTTCCGATCAATGACCAATAGCGGTATCTAGAAACACATAATGGCCCCCATGCATTCCATGATTAACTTGATCGCTTGAACCTTGAACATCGAGCCTCATTCCCTTTGCTCTACGATACCTAGTTTGTCCAAGATCCGATCCTCGGTATCAATAAACCTAGTTAAATCTTGTTACCGACAAATACATTTACTCGTTCCCATCATATTACACCCCCGTGACCTAGTCACATGTTTGCAAACTTGTAGATGTAATCTCACTGAGTGGTCCTAGGGTATCTATCCATCACTCGGATGGGCAAATCCCGGTCTTGATACATATGACTCAAAAGTTCCTCTAGAATACGTGAAGCACACCTTTATAGTCACCCAGTTATGGTCATGACAGTTGATGTGATCAAAGCAGCCTCGGAAGACAGTGATTAATAGATCTCACGGTCAAAGGACAGCATCACTATGCTTTGCTAGATATTGCAATGAACTATATGACTAGATCATATTGCAATACTAGGGGTTGGGTGTTTTCCATCACTTCATAAGTGACCTCGTTGTTAGTTGACATGGTAAAGTCTATGATCGGGAAACCTTGATCATCAGTTTCCCAACGAACTAGTCTAGAGGATACTAGGGACCTGGTTTGTTTATATACCACACCTGTATTAATGTTTCCACTTAATACAGTTATAACATTATACAAAACTATTATGACCTAATGAGATATGTCAATAAAAATATCTTTATTATTGGACTCTAGGGCATATCTCCTTTAGTCTCCCACTTGCACTAGAGTCAATATTCTAGTTATTGTTTCACACATTTTAACACCTATGTCATTCTGATGTTATCCAAATGTGTTGCTTGTGGTAAAGCCAATCTCCAGAACTGACAATTTTAGCTCTTGTGTATTTGCATATCAATGCGTCACCACATATTACTCATTCTCGAATGAGATGGCATTGTATTAACAAGTCTTCTTGTAAGCCTCATTTCCTTAAGCCAAAACTATGTTGTCACTATTGTGGTACAATAGATCTTCATAGTACAACCCACTTGGAATTGTACCTAGTTTTGGTGACAAAACTATTTTACACAAAAACCCTCTGTATGCTGCTGCTAGAGCAGTCATATACACAGCCATCGTTGTAGTATTCGTCACAATGTTATAACTTTGGAACTAGTCCAAATCCATCATGGAATTTCCTTCCATTACACTGTGCCACCTTATTTCTTAATACATAGCCTAATTGAGATAAACTTTATTTCTATATGTGACAAAAACTTGCATCAATATAACACATTACATTGAACTACTTTGGCACTTATGCATACATAGCATATTCTTGTTTCTTCCAAAGTACACAAAGAATATAATAACTATTATCCAATAATCATCTTATGAATCACTCTAATATATGCCCCTAACATTTGGAGCATATGACTTAGCTAGATATGTACATATCATGGCATTCATGATTCAATTAATCATGAGGTTTCATTTATCAATGGTCAATACAATTGATCTTTCTACCACGTGGCAAGAACTTATGTTACCATATATATTGACTAGGAGACTCGCATGACTCCCACTCAAATATGCCACCATATTGAACTAATTAAATATCTCATATATGTACTTCAACATTACCATATTAGGATTTCAATCTATATGTATAGACTTTGATGTCTAATATCTGAGTTTTTCCTAAGTCTTTCATCAAAATCCAATTTTAATGAAATTCTTAATTCACGTAAAATTAAAGATACATTATTTCCAATTAGCATAAATTATTGGAAATATGTCTTAACGCCTCCACTTAGTTTCTTGTAAACACAAGCATATTCATTCTTTCTCATGAACTTAAACTCTTCAATAGTTTCATCATGCTGAAGATTCCAACTCCATGATACTTATTTCAACCATTGAATTTACATATATTTTAGCACCCTTTGAATTCAAAAACCCTTTGGAATGTGTCATGTACAGATCCTACGTAACCATTCTCTTTCAAGAATGTTGTTTTTTTATTCAACTACCATATATCAGTATGTAGTGGTTGATTCAATAATCCGTACAGACTAAGAGCATGACTAACAGAGCCCTTAAATGACCGACCCGTAAAACGTGAGTATAGGCCCCTGTACTCGTGATTTTCACATTTGAGGGCGCCCTGCGCAGATCAGCACCCTTAAATCAACCTGTAAAAAGAAATTCAAAAATCCCTAGGAAGATCGAACTCGCGTGTTCTTTATTCATCATTCATACATACAATACATAGCTAAATTACACTACAAACAAAAATATAAGGGGAGAGCTCGCCGGAGGACGTCGTCGCCTCCTCAAATGGACAAAATCTGAGCTCTTTAGCGCCTCGTTGGAGCGCCTCGCTACCAACCTAGTCGTCAAGGACGACGATGTCCAGCTCCATGGCGCAAGGTCCGTCCGCCTCCTCCTCCATGACGCGAATCGCCGCGATGGACTCCTCCAGCTCCTCCCACCGCTTGGACGTCTCCACCGTGGCCACGACAGCAGCGATCTCCTCCTCCTCGCGGTGCCTCTTCTCCTTGGTGTTGGCCGTAGAGGCCACAAGTGCCTTGCGGAGCTCCTCCATCTCCTTGTCGTCGCCACGTCACCGACACGAGGACGAGGACGAGGACGAGGCTGAAGCGGAGTAGGAGCTCACGGTGCCCAACTCGTGTGGCGGACTGCGAGCTTGCAGAGCAGGAGCTCGCGGCGCCGACATAGTGCGAGCTCCGTCCATGAAGGGGGTGAGTGATGGCGGGGGACGGAGGCCCTAGTTGGTCCAGCACCAGGCTGTGCGCCCCTTGGCCCCAATGGAGCGGACCAACGCCTTCGCCGCCTCATCGCATCACGGATGCTGCGAGACCCTCCCTCCACCCCCACCGCTAGGGCCACCCCAAGGCCGGCTTGATGGTGCAGGGAAGACATCCGCGCGTCGACCCTGTCGATCTGGCACCGGAGCAGCCAGAATCGCTCACTGGAGGAGATGGATGCGAGCGGCAACGGCGAGAGGATAGGGTTTGGAAGCGATAGAGGGATACGTGGTCTGACCCGTGTCGGTGGCCTGGAATGGTATTAGTAGGGGTTGGAACGGGCCGTTAATAGGGCTCCATGAATTTCATTTACGGGTTGGGCCGTATATAGGCTCTATTCGCTCGCCCACACGGACCAGAGCCCGTATACTCGCTGAGAAAATACAGTTGGGTCGTTTAAGGGCTCTATTAGTAATGCTCTAAGTATCTTTGTGGTAGATCCAATCTTGTCACAGTCAACTTTTGATATTTGTCATAAAATATTTCTGACAAGTTGAATATTTCACAGATGTAAGCATTCATGTTTGTTTGTTTATAGATCCACTTATTCTTTGAAAAGTTTATGCCTTCCTTAGGGTCTACCAAGTTCATAACTTGATTTTCGTATATGGATACTATCATGAATTTTTATGGCCTCTAGCCATTTAATGGAGTCAGGGCTCATCATCGCTTCTTCGCATGTAATCAGTATATCATTGTCTAACAATGAAACTTTCCCTCAAATCTTGTTATTTGATTCTCACCCGATCCACATGGTTCAATAGGAACTTATATTTCTGAAACATAGAACATTTGTAGAAGTAGTAGCCATGAGCATTATAGCAAGCTCCAGAACACTTCCGGTGTTGCGCTACTCTGATCATGTCACTTAGGTTCAAAACCTTCTCAAAATTTCTATTGTCCTCCCACTTAACTTTTCACAAAAAAGTTCCGTATCAAAGAACTCACCCTTTTAGAGACAAACACTTTTGTCTTTAGTGTTATGGTGAAGGAACTCCCAACGACTGATTTGGGATAAACTACAAAGACGTGCATCTCATACTTTGGTTTTGTAAACATTTTACATATGCCTAGCATACAAAAATTTAAGAATAGAGGATTGGGCAATTAGGCATTTGCATGGCGATCTAGATCGCCAGACATTCTCACCACCGGCGGCCACTCTGGCTGCTGGCATCCACCTCTCACCCAACATCTTTCTTCTAGCCCTCTCTCCCTTCTACCATGCCTGCTTCTTTAATTTTTGATCGGTGCTCATGGCGTTGGAAGGTGCTATATTCCATGACCCTGGATCGATGTGTGGATCACATTTATCCAGGTTTTGTGGTGGTGATCCCGAGGATGCGTAAGATTTAATTGGCCGCGACAAATGGGGTTGTTATTGATGACCGTGTCTTAAAGGTACGGGAATTTATCTCCACTGGCTGTGTAATTTCTCTTAAGTGCCATCGTGCAAAGGTACAATCTCGATTGGTTTTAAGTAAAGGGAAATTATTGGATAATGGTGCTCCTATTTCTTTCAATCTAGAGTCGACACCCACTAGGCTTCTTGATTCAAACCCCATTGATCCCTCCAACATGGCCATGCATGCTGTAACCACATTAGATTTGGACTTCTCTCCTGGGATTAATATTGCTAAGAGGATCAGGACCCTTTTTCAGTCATCTATACACCCTTTCATTGGATCTGATAAATTCACATTGGTTGTCTCATTTCGACGTGCTTCTTTTCTTCTTGATGAGGACACAATGGGTTTAGCTCTTGAAGTGGCAATTGGTGAGTGTTGTAGAGAGTTGAATGTTTCCCTTTTGAGATATAGGGTTTTATTTCACTATCTCTTCAAAAAGGTTGGATTTTTTATTCTGAATTTGAGATCCTTTGAATGTTTCCCATTCAAATGCTACATCCATTTGTGGGGTCATGGTGGACCAAATTGGCTTCGTGAGAGAAAACTTTGGGATCCGGAGACCAAGAATGAATGTATTTCAGTTGGCAAAAATCTTGCGAAAACTTTCCTCCGAGGAAATTTGGTTCACAGAGAAATAATGTGCATAACTCAGTTTCACCGGATAATCCCTCCTCTATTCATATGGAAACTGAAAATGTTGTGATGGAAGACCCTGAAGTGACAGTGGGTGTTTTCATTTTACATAAGAATGGTATTTCTTCTTATCAACAAGTTGGCTCCCTAGTTGAACAGCTTCAGCCCTCTCTAGACAACAATGATAGTGATTTTGAGAAAATGATTGATTATATGGTGCTCAAGGTTTGGTCCTATTCTAAGAGTCTAAGTTTTTGTCATCCTACAGACGATTGCAAAGGAGAAATTCGATGGTATGCCTGTTACCTAAACGGCCACGTTAAAAGGAACTGCCCTTGTAATATAGGGGCAAAATCGTCTTTTCATTGGGTCGTCAAACCATCATATCTCGTGGCCCAGGACTCTAAACCTGAAACAAACTTTGTTCCAATTATTACGGCTAATTTATCTAGGGCTGATTCAGCTGCAACTGTCAAGCAAACGTATCGTCAGCCCTAGAACAATCCGCCGCTGCTCCAAGGCCCAACAATGGTGAACTTCTAGGTCGATCCCACTCGATTCACTCCGGAGGGATGTAGGTACTTCAACCTTGGGGTGATGATGAGAGGCCTACTAGGATTTATGTTACTGCGTCAAACACACCTCCAAAGCGACATGAAAACTGGGCGATGGCTGTGGTGCTTCCTAGGCTGGAGGGGGAAGAGATTGATGAAGTTCTGGATCAGATAGCACAACATGTTCATGATGATCTCCAGCTTGAGGTATTGTCTTTTTGTAGAAAGTGCAGTTGGCATTGGTTTGTTTCGCATGGCAAACTCTGTTAGGAGAGATCTCTTGGTTGCTCAACTAGAGTTTCACATTGGTAATGGCCGCACTTTATCCTTTACTCGCCATGATGCTAGGCCTAATTTTAGGGCCACTCTTTACACCACTACTGGTTGGATTATGCTACTTAATATTCCCATGGATTATCGTAATGAAAAATTTCTTAGAGAAACTATGGCTAAGTTTGGTAAACTCAGAGGCTGGTTTAGCGAGGATCCATCTCCCACTATAACCTTGGTTAAGTGCAGCTATGGTGGTGTTAGAGATATTCCCAAGTCCATTGTAGTACGTGAGCCATAGAGATTTGGGGGCACTATTGATTCATGGACTGCACTTTGCTATATTCTGCTGAGTGAGCAAGGGGATGTTCTTCCTGGTGAAGAATAACCAGAACTTGATAATGGGAACCCACACCCTTTGCCAGGTCAGGATCAAGGTTTTCAGAATAATGAGGATGATGATGATCCATGGGTGCCTGATAACATTCAACCTGATGTCCCTGGTTGGGGAGCATGGGTTTAGGAACAAGCTACAGAAAAAGTGGTGCAAGCTAATCAAGGAGGATAGCCCCACCAAAACCAATCCTCAATTACTTTCTCTTTTTCTGGAGCTTCTAGGTCATCTGTACATTTTGTATAAGGAGAGGCTCCTACGCAGATATTGGATGCACCTGTGCAACAGGGTGATTAGTTGGCCATAGTACCTGTAGAGAATCAAGCCCAAAACAACTACTGTGCTACTACCTGATGTGGTCATGGGTTGGCATGGAGATAATAATGAATTTTTCATGGCTTTATCCACTTTGGGAAAGTTGCCACATGACTTTCTCTATGATGTTGCTATGAGATCTTTCTGGTTTCCTCCCTCACCTCTGCTTCTGACTTTTGATAAGGATGATCACATAGTGAACTCTAGCCTAAGTGACATGGTGTATGGACAGCAGGTTGTGGCAGGTCCTGATTCTACAATTGTGCTTAAAGACACTCCAAGGAAGAGGGGCAGGAAGCAGAAATAAACTATGCTGGTGAACACTTCTGAGAGGCGTGTGACTAGAAGTACAACCAAGAATAGTGGGTAAGCTGATTCCTTGCACTGATCAACCACAACCTAGGAAGAAGGAAAAGTCTGCTAAACCTTTGTAGATGGAATCCCAAGAGGGGCCACTGCCACCTGTCAATTCTGTTGCAGTTCTTCAACAAGCTGGCAGGATCCTGGAAATCCCTAAGGACGAAACGACCGAGGAGATACTTATGGCTTCTCTAGGACCCAAGATGGATGAAGAATCCCCAGATGATTAATGATATTTACTCTAGTTGGGGTCTTGTTCTGGACCTCTTTTGTATTTGGCTCTTTTATGGATACTCTTTTGCTATGTTGGTTGATGTGTGTGAACTCTGGTATCTTTTGGCACTATGGTATACATGTGGGATTGCTATGATTATTGTTACCTGCTTATGCTACTTATTTACAATGAGTAGGATCATATCTTTGGTTGTTCCGGTTATCAATGGATCACAACAACACTAATAATTGGGACTGGTTGGTTTTGGAATGGAATGTTAGGGGTCTTAATGACACAAATAAGAAAACTGCAGTATATAATAAAATTGAAGAGAGCAGAGCTATAGTGGTCTGTCTACAGGAAACCAAATGTGAAAATTTTGATCACTCTTTTATAATAAACTTCTGCCCAAGAGATTTGATAAATTTGCCTTCTCTCCTTCAGTAGGAGCTTTTGGGGGTATTATTGTGCTCTGGAACAGTTCTATTTTCTATGGAAATTTGATTGAAATTCATAGGTCTGGTGTAATTATTAATTTTACATCCATTCATAATGGGGAGAATTGGAGATTGGTTACTGTTTATGGACCTTGTCAAGGAATTGAGAGAGCTAACTTTGTCTCATGGTTCTATAAACTGCAAATACAAGCACATGATCTATGGCTTTTATTGGGTGATTTTAACTTTATGAGGTCACAGGAGAATATAAACAGATATGGTGCTGATATGAATGATATCTTCATTTTTAATGATGTTATTAGCCACTTGGGCTTAATTGAACTACCACTCAGAGGCAGGAATTACACTTGGTCTAATATGCAAATACAACCTTTGATGGTGCAATTAGATTGGTTTTTCACCTCATGTGAGTGGACTTTAAAGTACCCAAATACCTTGGTTAGACCATTAGCAAATACAACATCTAACCAAGTGCCTTGTGTAGTGCAAATCTCTACCAACATTCCATGTTCTGTTTTGAGAATTTCTAGGTGCATCAACCTGGATTTCATGAGCTGGTGGAAAAGGTCTGCAAGAAACCAGCAAGAGGGAAATCTAATACCTCTTCCCTGGCTGCTAAATTCAAAAATCTGAGATATGAGTTGAAAAAATGGGGGAAAATCTATCTCATATTAAAACCCTGATCGAAAAATCCAACTATGTTGTTTTCCTCCTGGATCAAATGGAGGATCATAGAACTCTCTCTATGCCTGAATTCAACTTTAGAAATGTTGTCAAGTGCCATCTCAAAAAATTAATGAGCAGGCAGTCATATTACTGGAGGCAGATGTGTACTATAAGATGGGTTACCTTAAGTGGGGGAATACCAAGTTCTTTCATGCTAAGGCCACTGAGAGATATAAACATAATACTATCACTAAGATTATGGATGAGGATTGGGCAAGTCTGATAAAGCATAATCAAAAGGCAACTGCTTTATGGAAGTGTTATAAAAGCAGAATGGGAGTCACTTTTCCTACTAATAACGCACTTGACCTTAGCATTCTTTTACCACATGTGGATTTATTATCTAGCTTAACTGATCCAATCACTATGGAAGAAAAAGATGGTATTGTTAAGGATTTGAAAGTTGACAAAGCACCAGGACCTGATGGTTTTAATGGTTATTTTGTAAAAAAATGCTGGCATATCATAAAGGATGACTTCATCACTCTGGTCATGGAGTTTCACAAAGGTAATGTTTCACTGCAAAGTATCAATGGATATTTCACTTTGGTGCCAAAAAAGCAAACCCCAAAAAGTGTAAATGATTTTAGGCCCATCTCCCTCACTAACACTTGTTTAAAGTTCCTCACAAAATTGTATTCAAACAGATTGCAGATAGAAATAATAGGGTGCATTCATGATAGTCAGTATGGTTTTATCAAGGCTAGAACAATTCAAGGTTGTCTAGCTTGGTCATTTGAATACCTACACCAATGTCAGCAATCAAAGAGAAAAGTGGTAGTTATTAAAATTGATTTTGAAAAGGCATTTGAGACTATTGAGCACCATGCTATATTGCAAATTCTTCAGCATAAGGGCTTTCCTGTAAGTTTTATCAAGTTGGTTAAGGAAATACTTTCTTCTGGTTCTTCCTCTTTTTGCTGAACGGAGTGCCTGGGAATAAATTTGCTTGTAAAAGAGGAGTCAGGCAGGAAGACCCTCTATCTCCCCTGTTATATGTTCTGGGAGGGGATCTCTTACAGAGTATTGTCAATTTAGCTTTTCAGCAAGGCAGGCTCAAGTTACCAATTCTGAGAGAAGGAAAGTATCCAATTATTTAGTATGCAGATGATACAGTCATTGTACTTCCTGCAGAAGAAGAACAATTGATCATTTTTTAAGGAATTATTTGATCAATATGCTTGATTTACTGGGCTAAAAGTTAACTATCATAGATCTTCTCTAGTTCCAATTAACATTTCTAGGGAAGAGGCTACTCAGCTATCTAATGTCTTTGAATGCCAACTAGGGTGTATGCCTTTCACATACCTTGGACTTCCCATGGGCACAACAAGGCCACATATCAAGGATTCCCCCCTAATTGATAGACTTGAGAGAAGGCTTTCAGCTATTGTATCTTTTCTATCATATGGGGACATACTGGTGTTGGTTAATTCTATTCTTTCCTCTTTGCCAACATTTTATATGTGCACCCTTACCATCCCTCTAGGAGTGCTGGAGGTTATTGATAAGGGAAAAGAAGATGTTTATGGAGAAAATACAAACATGAGGAAATAACAAATTCCATTGCTTCCTGGGACATGGTCTATAAACCAAAGAAGAAGGGAGGTCTTGGAGTTATAAATCTTCAGATATAGAATAAAGCCCTTTTACTTAAACATCTTGACAAGTTTTATAATAATGCAAATTTACCATGGGTAAAATTGGTCAAAGACTCATACTATCATGAATCAGTGCCACATGTTGTCACATTAAGTGGATCCTTTTGGTGGGGAAGTGTTCTTAGTCTTGTGGATGAGTGGAGGACTATATCCAAGTGTGTTATTGGTACAGGGTTCACTATTTTATTCTGGAATGACTTATGGTCTGATTCCTTGATGTCTATAAAATTCCCCAGATTATAGTCTTTTGCAAGGGACAAAATGGCTTCAGTACATGATATATGCACTCTAAGTAATCTCCCTGAAGCTTTTATGTTACCTCTTTCACCTGAAGAATATCTAGAATATCTACAGTTACAAGGTCTCTTAGTAGATACTAATTTGACAGCGGAGACAAGTGGATATGTCAGTTAAGTAAATATGCTTAGAGGGCTAAAGCCTATTATGAGAAAAGCTTTGAAGGAACAACAAATGACTGGATCTCTGCTCATATTTGGAGAGGTAAATGTATGTCAAAGCATAGGTTCTTTGCTTGGTTACTGTTACATGATAGGATAAATACCAATGATATGGTTATTCGCAGGAACTAGAAAGTAATAGATGATCATGGATGTGTTCTTTGTTCTACACAAGCAAAGGGAAGACTAGAAGCACATGTTCTTTAATTGTTTGTTCAGTGCCAGAATATGGAATTATTTGCAAATCGAATGGAATGATGTTAGTACTCCAGAAGCATTCAAATATACTAAAGAAAGGTTCAAAGGACCTTGTTTCACAGAGGTTATCACTTTGGCTTGCTGGAATATTTGGAAACAACATAATGCTCTTGTTTTTAAAGAGGAAATACCCACATTTAGGGGGTGGAAGGCTGGCTTCTATTATGATTTGACCGTACTGAAACATAGGGTAAATAGGAGAGTTAAGGCTTTATTGTCATCATTGCTTTAAAGTGAGCTTTGGGCCTATGGCCATGTACATAGTTTCTTTCCTTTGTTGTTTTCTTCCTTTCATTTGTAAATATGTGCTGAACTTCTTCTGGTGTTTTTTATTTCAATCAAGGGCCATGGGGGACTCCCCTACAGTAGAAAAGTTTTAAAAAAAATATTTAAGAATAGACAAACTAGGATTTACCCCTTGCCATTTCATCAGATCATGATTTTGCTCTTTTTAGTGTAAAAGAGGTATGTCACTATGGAATAATAATTTAAATCTTAATGGCAATCTAATGTTTGATCTCACCAAGTCAAACTAGGTTCTATTATATTCTTAGAATATTCCATACTAATATGGTGTTTCAGGAAACTCAAGTTTATGAACCGATTTCATATGTTTGCTAAATTTGTAACTCAAATCTCTTCTTTTTATGATCCAATCTTAAACTCTTGATTTTCTTGTTATGATGATTTATTTATTCACAACGACTTTATCAAAGTTTCTAGAAACTTGAATGTGCCAGAACTCTTATGGTGTTGTTTTCGCGAATCTGGATGATTTCTTCTTCACGCTAAAACCTTTGAACATGTTTCCACCACACACGGTTTTACATAATGGACCTCATACATCAGTGTGTATTATTTCCACTAAGTTAGCCGTCCATTCAAATTTTCCCATGAACAGAGTTTTAATTATATATAAGAAAGTCTTACAAACATCAATTCGTTTGAAAAACAACTTGACTTCGAAATTCCATCAAGATGGAGTTTCTTCATTTCTTTCTTTCCAATATAACTTAAATGGTTGTGTCCGTGAAATTTCAATCATTTTGTCTTGTGACGCTTTAGCATTTAGTTTTATGAATATTAATTTGCCAACAAGATTTATAATGGTTCATCCATCATCTATGGAACGCAGTTATTATTGAACAATAGTTTGCTCTGACAATACTGGAATCAGATAAAAAATATTAGAATAAACCTTAATGGCTTCGTTCTTTATGTAGATGACAAACATAATAACACTTTATTTGTTTATCGATGAACAAAATCACCGTATTCTTTTGCTAGTTATTCAGACCAATGTATTTCTTATATTGAGTTACTGTATGACATTTCATACCAACCAATTCAGTATCTAATACCGAATAATTACATAGGTTTAACAAGTAAAGAATATACATTCATAACATGTATATCTTTTATATACATGAGCTAGACATTTCCAATTCATTAATTTCTGCCAATTATATTTATAGACTCTCTTTCAACATTTTCCTCTCTTTCAGAAGAGTCACCCATTATCAATAGTGACACCAATCATATGGTACTAGGTTCAAGTGTGTTAGTCAAATACTAATACCCTTAAAATCACACTTTGAAGTGGATCACAATCATCACATGATTCATGTTCTTTCGAATTCATTCATTAGTGATCTTTTAGTATAGTATAGTAAATATTTTACCTATACTTCATGTTCATCCTATCATGACAAATTTCACTAATAAACTATATAGTTCATCAAGACTGACATTGGATAACTTTAGTTCCCAACGTCACCATCATTCGCAGATGCTCATCGAATATGAGAATCTATTTCCAACTAAATTATACTTTGTCATGTTGCAATCAAACAATGTTTCAGATATCAAAATATATTTTACACAAGATGATTTCTGAATCTCCCAAATAATCATGATATAAAGAACTTTCTTTCTAATATCAAGTACCATGGAGGCAAGCACGATATTTTAGACACTAATTTTAGAATCTAATACTCTAGGATTAATACACTATTAAAACTTATGAAGTATGTGAGGTTTACTTGAAAGTTGGCTTTAGGACTTTTATCTTTAATTTGACACTCAAACAATATGGTACTAGTTTGTAAAGTAAGCATCTAGAATACTATAGTACTATTATCTCAATTACAACCAAGGTAGTCTATAACGGATGCCAACTACAAAAACTATGGAAATTCACTTAGATTGTTTAGTTCATAATAGGAGTTCATTACCAGAACTCCCACTCAAACAAACATCCCCCAATATTCGTTCGGTGATTACACGATCCCTTTACACCGTATCATCCCCAATGAGCATGGCCTTTGATACAACTGTTAGGGTAATCACATCACCATGTGACCCATGCTTAACATTCGGTCATATGTGTTTCAAGGCCATGTATGTATATGCTAGGCTCGCCAAATTTAACCATAGTGTATTCAGTGCATACATGGATTACACCCACCATATGTGAACATAGAGATGTCTAGCACCCGATCATCACGACCTGCTTCATAAGTGCAAACTTTCTTGGTGGTGCACACTTGTGGGAGAACACGACAAATTATGTTGAGGGATAATCTTATAATGCTACCATCATAGTCTAATACTAGCATAATAACATACCAAGCAATGAACATCAAATGTAAATCACTTATGCGATATGTTATGGTCATCGTGCCCTGATCTTCATCGAGTGCACCAACATTGTACCAGGTTCATGGTGCCTCCATGTCATTGGCAATACATTTCCTAAATACTTACCTTGACCATACATATCAAAAGCCTGCTACAAAATAAAGTTAGACGCCTCTACTTTATATTTGCATGTTTTACGCAATTGTTAGGGCTTTCACAAGAGAACCATTTCAACCTACAAACTTCCAACCATAACATGGATGGAATAGCTGTCGCTCTAAGTCCCTTCCCATGGCCGTCCTTTGTAAATGCCATATCAACTAATGTCAGAGAGATAGACACCCGCTAGCCACTTATAGGGTACAAGCCATATGTCAGTCATGGAATCATTTTTGCGTAAGGTCGGTCCGGGCCGCTTCATCTGACATTGTCATGATATGATTAAGTACACGTGGGATGGTAGTAACTAGAGAATCAATACCCAGTCAATTAATAGGTGTTCTACTCATACCAAACATCTATGCATAGATCGGCTCTGATACCACTAAAGAGGTTCCGCGGTAGAAAACAAAAAGTTACTATAGTACGAACACACCTAGCCAAGATCTATCTATGCAGATGTAAAGTAACGAGCGGGGATTCGGTGTTCATACCTTTGAAGACCAAAAGTGGTTAACGTTCCGAGGGGAACGTGGATGACGTAGTCGAACTCTACCAACCTCAAGGTCACAAAGCTCCTCGCAAGTCACCCCTTGTCCTTGTATGACGTAGCCGACCTCATGGTCGTGTCGACATCCAAGATCCAAGCTCCAAGAAAAAGCACCACAAGTGGCAGATCCTCATGGCCTTACACACATATGGTGTAGAGATGTCTCTTGGGCTTCGGTCCAGCAAAGCAGTGGAAGAAGATTGATCCGGACCAAGTCCAGCAGCACGACAACGTGCGTATGGTGGAGAAACACCAAACCCCGTATGTAATTCTAATATTGGGAACCACACATGAGGGAGAGGGAGAGAGAATAGGAAAAGGCCAATTGATCAGATTGATTTGGGGAGAGAGGTGCCCCTATTTATATAAGTGGAAGGGAGGTACTACCTCCCTCCTGGAAACTAACCTCACTCTATTGCCATAACAACTATACGCACACAAAGGAGTGCTAAGTGTGTTTCAGAGTTTATGTGACAAAAGTGAAAGCGACTATCATAGTAAATACTAGAAACAAAGTCTCACTTTGTCGCCAAACAAATACTTCAACCCGTTATGAGATAATGGTATGAATGTCAAAATTCGGAAGACATTCATGATTTGCAAAAGACATAATGATCTGGTCAAACAGAACATGGACAGGACGTTTTCCATAAGCATGCATGATCAATAAACACATATGTGATATGGTTTATGATGAGTAAAATGCGAGATAGATTATTTGTACTCTAGTGCAAATGGGATACTGAAGGAGATATGCCCTAGAGGCAAATAATAAATAGGTTTTTATTGTCATATCTCATTTAGTTCATAATAGTTTCATATTATGCTATAGCTGTATCAAGTGGAAACATTGGTACAGGTGTGGTATGAAAACAAACCAAGACTCTAGTTGCCTCTAATGAACTAGCACATTGGTCATGAGGATGATCTAGGGTTTCAAGATCATCGGCATTTATGCCAATTGAAAATGAGGTCATGTCATTTGTTGAATGATGTGATAGATAAATACCCAATAGTTGTATCATAATGAGATCTAGTTACAAAGTTCACCATTAATGATAAACTAAGGAAACCTCGCAACCTAATACTTACACTCTGAGATAATGCAAATCACCGTTCTAGAGGGAGCTTAGATGGTATCAAGTATCATCTCGTGAAAGGGTGATCAAAAAGGTGCTACTCAAGTATACGTGACAAATAGTTAAAGGTAGTTCACTGTAAAGTGTTATATTGATACTAGTTTTGTCACAATATACAAATTAAATTTATCTCAATTGAGACTATGTGTGGCACAATGTAATGGAAAGGATGTTCCATGATGGATTTGGATGAGTTCCAAAGTTGAGACATTGTGACGGATACTACAAAAAAAGGCTAAGTATATGACTGCTATAGTAGCAGCAAAGGAGGGCATTTGTGTTAAGTAGTTTGTTATCAAACTAGGTGTGGTTCAAAGTGGGATAATATTATGAAGATATATTGTATGACAATAATATCAACATATTTTAACCTGAACAAACTAAAGGTCTTACCAAAGGACCAAATTTATGCAATGCCATCTCATTTGAGAATGAGTGATGCGTAGAGACGCAAAGACATGCAAATACACACGGACCTGAAACTGTCAGATCCGGAGATTATGTTAACCACTAGCAATATCTGATTTACAACGAGTTGCTAATAACGTGGTTATCCTCATTGTGGTTCCATGTTTGTAGGTAAGACCGGTTCTATCTCCGAAAGCCCTAAGCCACGTAAAACTTGCAATGGACAAATTAGAGGCGTCTAGTTTAGATTGTTCCTGGACTAGTGTCATGATATGGTAATGTTGTAAGTAGATGTATGATAGATACTCTTACAACACACCTAACGTGTAAGTTCCATAGACCTTGGCCTTACACACAAAGGAATGATAGAGATCATACCATGATGCATATGATAGAGATCAAATGCATGGACCATATCATCCCACTTTACACATTAGATGTTTGCATCTTATATTGCTAGTTTAGCGCTTTTAGTAGCATTGTAAGATTATCCCTCATTTAAATATCAAGATAAAATGTGTTCTTCCTTACGTATGCACCGTTCTATGGATCGTGTTTCGATACATCACGTGATGATCGGGTGTACTCGACTCTACGCTTTCATACAATGGGTGTAAGACAGTTTTACACACGCGAATACTAAGGTTCTTACTTGGCGAGCCTAGCATGTACAGACATGGGGTTAAGCATGACTCGTATAGTTGATGTGATGCCCATATTGATGCTCGCCTTTGAAGCTACACCGACTCACGTGATGATCGGACTTGGTGTAGTGGATTTGGTTCATGTAATCACCAAAAAGGCACGAGGGATGTCGTTTTTGAGTGGGAGTTCATTTCTAATTTGGATTAGTCGAACTCAATTTGTCATAAACTACATCGAAGTCAATTTGCATAATTTGTTGTAGTCATTGTCATTGGTTCACCTTATGCTTAGTTTTAATTGAGATAATAGAACTATAGAATTCTGGATATTTACTTTATGAACTGGTATCATATTGTTTTAAATGTCAATTTAAAGTTTAGAAGTCCTATTACGAACTTTTAGCAAACTCTATTTACTCCATGAAGTTTAATAAGTAGTATTAAATCAAGAGTAAGAATTCAAATGTTAGTATCTAAAGTATCATGTTTGCCTCCATGATTATTGATATTCAAAAGTTGTTTTAATATCAAGGTTATCTAGGAGCTGAAAGAATTGTTTCAGGAACCATCATGTGTGGAAGATATTGTGATATCTGAAACAATGTTTTTGGTTGCATTATGATAGAGTATAATTTAGCAAAATACATGTTCTCATATTGTATGAGAATTTGTGAAGGATGGATATGCTAGGCATCCGGATCTCCCAAAAAGGTGTTGGGAACTAACATTATACTCGCGGTTCTTCCTTATAGGATATAGTAGCTTGATCATGAAAGTTTTCATGATAAGGATGAATCGAAGATGTAAGTAAAATGTTTACTACACTAATAGATTACTAAAGAACGGATTTTTGAAAGAACACCAAACATTTGATGATGGTGATCCACTTCAAAGTGCAAGTCCAAAGGTATTAGTATTTGACTATATATGCATTGTACTATGTGCCATGTAAATGACACCACTATTGATGTTGGTAGATTCTTTTAAAAGAAAAGGAATTGTTGAAAGAGAATCTATAAAATATTTGGCAGAAAAGAAAAGGTTGGAGATGTCCAACTTAGGTATATAGAAGATATACATGTTATGGCTGTATTCCTTGCTTGTTAAACAATGTGGTTCTGAGGTATTGGATACCGAATTGGTTGGTGTGAAGTGTCATACAGAACAACACAATTCATGAACTGCAACGGCCTAAGTAACTAGCAAGAGAATAAGTGATGATGTTCATCGAAAACAAATAAAGTGTTATTGTGTTTTTCATTGTCGTCAAACCTAGCCTTCAAGATTTTTTTTAATAATTGTTATTTTTTCCGGTATTACGAGAAGGATGGTTGTTCAAATAATTACCGTATTCCATAAAGGATGGATGAACTTTTACAAATCTAGTTGGAGAAATCATATCCATAAACATTATTGCTAAAATGTCGTAAGACAAATGATTGGAAGATCACTTATGAAGTGACATCGTTGTTTGAATTATATTGGAAAGTAAACATGAAGAAACTCCATGTTGATGGATTTTTGGAGTCTTTTGATTTTGATAAATTGACGCTTATGAAACTTTCCTCGAGATAATTGAAACTCCATCCATAGGCCAAAGAGGAACGGATGACTAATTTATTGGATATTATGCATATTGATGTATATAGTCCATTATGTGTAGCCATATGCGATGGATCTTTTGGCTTCATATGCTTTCTCCAGAAATTTGAGTGAATATATCTATATGTTTACTTAATAAGGAAGAAGTATGAAACATTTGAAAATTGTTCAAAGACTTTCAAGATGAAGTGAAAAATCATTGTAACAAGAAAATAAAAGAGTTTATGATTTGATCATAAAGGAAGATATTTGAGTTACAAGTTTAGCAAAACACCTAAGATTTCAGGAATTGTTCCATGAATTTGCATTTCCCGATAAACCACAGGAGTATGGCATGTTCGAGAGATCAAATCAAATCTTGTTTGACATGGTAAGATCGATGGTGTCATTTATAAATTGCCATTATGTTTTAAGGATTAAAGCCTTAGAGACTACTGCTTTTACAGTGAAAAGATCACCATCGCGATCCATTGAAATGACACCATATGAGTTATGGTTTGGGATAAAACCCGAATTGTCTTTTCTTAAATTTTGGTATGCTATGCATAAGTAAAATGTTTACAACCAAAGTCGGATAAGCACGTCTTTGTAGGTTATCCCAAAGAATTTGTTGGGAATTGCTCCATAACATCGAGGACAAAAGAGTGTGTCGCTTGAAACGTCAAGTTTCTTGAGAAGGAATTTTTCGTGAAAAGTTAAGTGGGAGGACAATAGAACTTTGATAAGGTTGTTGAACCTTAGCTATATGTGCTAAGTAGCGCAGAGCACCGGAAAGTGTCCCGGTGGCGGCCACAATGCTCATGGCTCCCGTGATTACAAAGGGTGTGATCTTGGAGATTAGAGTTCTTATTGAACCATGTGGGTCGGTAAGAATCAAATAGTAAGATTTGAAACATAAGTAGTTATTGTTTTGACAATGATGAACCGACTGCATGCAAAGAAGCGATGATGGGCCCTGACTCCATAAAATGACTAGAAGTCGTAGAATCCATGATAGTATCCATACACGATAAATCAAGTTTCGGAACTTGGAAGACCCTCTGGAAAGGCGTGAAGCCTATCTGTCATGTTTGGATCTATAAAGAAATAGACATGGATGTTTAACATCTATGAAATAGTCGACATGTCGGAAATAAGTTTACGGCAATGTTCAAGGAGTTGACTATGACAAGATTTGATCTATCGTAGCGATATTTAGTCTTGACGGATTAATGTAGAAACCACTACATATAATTTGGTATATGGTAGTTGAATAAACAAAACAAGGTTCTTCTAATAGAATGGTTACCTAGGACGTGTACATGACACGGTCTGAAGGGTTTTGTTTCAAAGGGTGCTAAAAGGGCATGCAAACTTCAATAGTTGAAGTGAGCATAGCGGAGTTGGAATCTTCACCATGATGAAAATGTTAAAGGAGTTTAATTTCATTGGAGATGATGAAGATACTTGCATTTGCAAGAAATTAAGTGCGAGCGCTGAGACAAATTTCCAATACATTATGCAGAGTACATATTGTTGATTGGAAATGATGTATCTTTTATTGACACAAGTTAAGAATTTCATTAAAATAGGATTTCGATGAAAGACTTGGGTAAAACCGAAATATTTGGCATCAATGTCTATATGGATCGATTGAGGCGCTAATATGGTTATACCAGACGTACATATATGAGATATTGAAAGGGTTCAATATGGAAACAACAAGAAAGGTTCTTGCTGCATGGAAAGGATTATATCAAGATTCAAGTGTTTCAACACTTGGTCAGTAAAATCACATGAAGATTTTGATCGATTATACCGTGATATGTATATATTCAGATATGTCCTATGATCTAAATGTTATGAGAACATACCAGAATGATTCATAAGATGATCAATGGACGATAGTAAAGATATTCTTATGAGCTTTGGAAGAACAAAGAATATATCATGTATACGTGACAAATAGTTAAAGGTAGTTCACTGTAAAGTGTTATATTGATACTAGTTTTGTCACAAGATACAAATTAAATTTATCTCAATTGAGACTATGTGTGGCACAATGTAATGGAAAGGATGTTCCATGATGGATTTGGATGAGTTCCAAAGTTGAGACATTGTGACGGATACTACAAAAAAGGCTAAGTATATGACTGCTATAGTAGCAGCAAAGGAGGGCATTTGTGTTAAGTAGTTTGTTATCAAACTAGGTGTGGTTCAAAGTGGGCTAATATTATGAAGATATATTGTATGACAATAATATCAACATATTTTAACCTGAAAAAACTAAAGGTCTTACCAAGGACCAAATTTATGCAATGCCATCTCATTTGAGAATGAGTGATGCGTAGAGACGCAAAGACATGCAAATACACACTGACCTGAAACTGTCAGATCCGGAGATTATGTTAACCACTAGCAGTCACGTATATGCAACACCAGAAAGCCATAGGTGTTCAATACGCAAAGTTTTTCAAGCTAGATTATTGACTCTAGTGCAAGTGGGAGACCGAAGGGAATATGCCCGAGAGGCAATAATAACTGGTTATTACCTTATGCCTTGTTTATGATAAATGTTTATTTTGCATGCTATAATTGTATTGATTGGAAACGTCAATACATGTGTGTTTAATAAACAAAATACAAAGTTCCTAGTAATTCCTCTCATATAAACAAGCTCGTTGATTAACAAGATGATCAAGGTTTCTTGATCATGGACATTGGATGTTGTTAATAACGAGGTCACAACATTGGTGGAATGATGTGATGAACATTTTCATCCGAAGTATAGCATTATGATCAGATTCATTATGTTTATATTTCTATAACATCATACAAAGTAATCTTAGTCCTTAGACCATGAGATCATGTTAAGTGCTAACACCAGAAGAGTATCTTGATAACATCAAACGTCACACCGTAACAGGGTGACTATAAAGGTGGGTTAAGTGCTACGAAGGTGTTATGTTGAGGCTCATGGATCAAGAGATGGATTTTTCCATCCCGATGATGGATAGATATACTCTGGGCCCTCTCGGTGATATCACATTGAAATAGCTTGCAAGCAAGTGATGTGATCACTAGAATGTTATATCACAGGAACGAGAAAAGAGTGCATGTCGGTAACGAGATCAAACTAGGTATTTGGATACCGATGATCGAATCTTGGACATGTAATATATCATGAGACAAAGAGATTTAGTTACGACGTTAAAGTTTCACACGGTCACAAGAGCCATCGTTGAATATGTGGGAGTCAGTATGGATCTCCAGGTCCCGCTGCTGATTATTGATCGGAGAGGGGTCTCGATCATGTCTGCATTATTCGCGAACCGTAGGGTGACACACTTAAGGGATACCAACACCATTTGGAGCAAATATGTTTCAGATAAAGATTTAAGAAAGCGCTGGAATCATTTCGATGGAAACCGAAATTGTTTCAGGTGAAATTGCAGAAAACTGGTTCTGCATGTGATATTGAAATGTTGCAGGGGGTTTCACGTGAATGTTTGTTAATTAATGTAATTGACAAAATTCTGAATAAAATAAATAAAATATTTTTATTTAATGAGAGCTTGCATTAAATTTGGTGGAAATTTATGCATGTGTGAGTGGAATTTAGAGTGGAGGCTTTTTATGGGAGTGGGAGCTCCAGCCACTTACACATTAGATGTTTGCATCTTATATTGCTAGTTTAGCGCTTTTAGTAGCATTGTAAGATTATCCCTCATTTAAATATCAAGATAAAATGTGTTCTTCCTTACGTATGCACCGTTCTATGGATCGTGTTTCGATACATCACGTGATGATCGGGTGTACTCGACTCTACGCTTTCATACAATGGGTGTAAGACAGTTTTACACACGCGAATACTAAGGTTCTTACTTGGCGAGCCTAGCATGTACAGACATGGGGTTAAGCATGACTCGTATAGTTGATGTGATGCCCATATTGATGCTCGCCTTTGAAGCTACACCGACTCACGTGATGATCGGGACTTGGTGTAGTGGATTTGGTTCATGTAATCACCAAAAGGCACGAGGGATGTCGTTTTTGAGTGGGAGTTCATTTCTAATTTGGATTAGTCGAACTCAATTTGTCATAAACTACATCGAAGTCAATTTGCATAATTTGTTGTAGTCATTGGCATTGGTTCACCTTATGCTTAGTTTTAATTGAGATAATAGAACTATAGAATTCTGGATATTTACTTTATGAACTGGTATCATATTGTTTTAAATGTCAATTTAAAGTTTAGAAGTCCTATTACGAACTTTTTAGCAACTCTATTTACTCCATGAAGTTAATAAGTAGTATTAAAATCAAGAGTAAGAATTCCAATGTTAGTATCTAAAGTATCATGTTTGCCTCCATGATTATTGATATTCAAAAGTTGTTTTAATATCAAGGTTATCTAGGAGCTGAAAGAATTGTTTCAGGAACCATCATGTGTGGAAGATATTGTGATATCTGAAACAATGTTTTGGTTGCATTATGATAGAGTATAATTTAGCAAATACATGTTCTCTAATTGTATGAGAATTTGTGAAGGATGGATATGCTAGGCATCCGGATCTCCCAACAAAGGTGTTGGGAACTAACATTTATACTCGCGGTTCTTCCTTATAGGATATAGTAGCTTGATCATGAAAGTTTTCATGATAAGGATGAATCGAAGATGGAGGTAAATGTTTACTACACTAATAGATTACTAAAGAACGGATTTTTGAAAGAACACCAAACATTTGATGATGGTGATCCACTTCAAAGTGCAAGTCCAAAGGTATTAGTATTTGACTATATATGCATTGTACTATGTGCCATGTAAATGACACCACTATTGATGTTGGTAGATTCTTTTAAAGAAAAGGAATTGTTGAAAGAGAATCTATAAAATATTTGGCAGAAATAAAAGGTTGGAGATGTCCAACTTAGTATATAGAAGATATACATGTTATGGCTGTATTCCTTGCTTGTTAAACAATGTGGTTCTGAGGTATTGGATACCGAATTGGTTGGGTGTGAAGTGTCATACAGAAACAACACAATCATGAACTGCAACGGCCCTAAGTAACTAGCAAGAGAATAAGTGATGAGTTCATCGAAAACAAATAAAGTGTTATTGTGTTTTTCATTGTCGTCAAACCTAGCCTTCAAGATTTTTTTTAATAATTGTTATTTTTTCGGTATTACGAGAAGGATGGTTGGTTCAAATAATACCGTATTCCATAAAGGATGGATGAACTTTTACAAATCTAGTTGGAGAAATCATATCCATAAACATTATTGCTAAAATGTCGTAAGACAAATGATTGGAAGATCACTTATGAAGTGACATCATTGTTTGAATTATATTGGAAAGTAAACATGAAGAAACTCCATGTTGATGGATTTTTGGAGTCTTTTGATTTTGATAAATTGACGCTTGTGAAACTTTCCTCGAGATAATTGAAACTCCGTCCATGGGCCAAAGAGGAACGGATGACTAATTTATTGGATATTATGCATGTTGATGTATATAGTCCATTATGTGTAGCCATATGCGATGGATCTTTTGGCTTCATATGCTTTCTCCAGAAATTTGAGTGAATATATCTATATATTTACTTAATAAGGAAGAAGTATGAAACATTGAAAATTGTTCAAAGACTTTCAAGATGAAGTGAATAATCATTGTAACAAGAAAATAAAAGAGTTTATGATTTGATCATAAAGGAAGATATTTGAGTTACAAGTTTAGCAAAACACCTAAGATTTCAAGAATTATTCCATGAATTTGCATTTCCCGATGAACCACAGGAGTATGGTATGTTCGAGAGATCAAATCAAACTTTGTTGACATGGTAAGATCAAAGGTGTCATTTATAAAATTTCCATTATGTTTTAAGGATTAACGCCTTAGAGACCACCGCTTTTATACTGAAAAGAGCACCATCGTGATCCATTGAAATGACACCATGAGTTATGTTGTTTGGGATAAAACCTGAATTGTCTTTTCTTAAATTTTGGTATGCTATGCATAAGTAAAATGTTACAACCAAAGTCGGATAAGCACGTCTTTGTAGGTTATCCCAAAGAATTTGTTGAGGATTCCTCCATAACACCAAGGACAAAAGAGTTTGTCGCTTGAACGTCAAGTTTTTTGAGGAGGAATTTTTCGTGATGTGAAAGTTAAGTGGGAGGACAATAGAACTTTGATAAGGTTGTTGAACCTTAGCTATATGTGCTAAGTAGCACAGCGCCAGAAATTGTCCCGGTGGCGGCCCACAATTCTCATGGCTCCCGTGATTACAAAGGGGTGTGATCTTGGAGATTAGAGTTCTTATTGAACCATGTGGGTCAGTAAGAATCAAATAGTAATATTTGAAACAGAAGTAGTTATTGTTTTGACAATGATGAACCGACTTTATGCAAAGAAACGATGATGGGCCCGGACTCCATAAAATGACTAGAAGTCATAGAATCCGTGATAGTATCCATACACGAGAAACCAAGTTTCTGAACTTGGAAGACCCTCTGGAAAGACGTGAAGCCTATCTGTCATGTTTGGATCTATAAAGAAATAGACATGGACGTTTAACATCTATGAAATAGTCGACATGTCAGAAAGAAGTTTACGACAAGGTCCAAGGAGTTGACTATGACAAGATTTGATCTATCGTAGCGATATTTAGTCTTGACGGATTAATGTAGAAACCACTACATATAAATTGGTATATGGTAGTTGAATAAACAAAACAAGATTCTTCTAATAGAATGGTTACCTAGGACGTGTACATGACACGGTCTGAAGGGTTTTGTTTCAAAGGGTGCTAAAAGGGCATGCAAACTTCAATAGTTGAAAGTGAGCATGCGGAGTTGGAATCTTCACCATGATGAAAATGTTAAAGGAGTTTAATTTCATTGGAGATGATGAAGATGCTTGCATTGCAAGAAATTAAGTGCGAGCGATGAGAAAAAATTTCCAATACATTATGCAGAGTACATATTGTTGATTGGAAATGATGTATCTTTTATTGACACAAGTTAAGAATTTCATTAAAATAGGATTTCGATGAAAGACTGGGTAAAACCGAAATATTTGGCATCAATGTCTATATGGATAGATTGAGGAGCTAATATGGTTATACCAGACGTACATATATGAGATATTGAAAGGGTTCAATATGGAAACAACAAGAAAGGTTCTTGCTGCATGGAGGATTATATCAAGATTCAAGTGTTTCAACACTTGGTCAGTAAAATCACATGAAGATTTGATCGATTATACCATGATATGTAATATATTTCAGATATGTCCTATGCTCTAAATGTTATGAGAACATACCAGAATGATTCAAAGATGATCATGGACGATAGTAAAGATATTCTTATGAGCTTTGAAGAACAAAGAATATATCATGTATACGTGACAAATAGTTAAGGTAGTTCACTGTAAAGTGTATATTGATACTAGTTTTGTCACAATATACAAATTAAATTTATCTCAATTGAGACTATGTGTGCACAATGTAATGGAAAGGATGTTCCATGATGGATTGGATGAGTTCCAAAGTTGAGACATTGTGACGGA
>OU342746.1:101421930-101448405 GCA_910589775.1 Avena eriantha | reverse complement strand
GTTTATGACAAATTGAGTTCGACTAATCCAAATTAGAAATGAACTCCCCTACGGTTCGCGAATAATGCAGACATGATCGAGACCCCTCTCCGATCAATAATCAGCAGCGGGACCTGGAGATCCATACTGACTCCCACATATTCAACGATGGCTCTTGTGACCGTGTGAAACTTTAACGTCGTAACTAAATCTATTTGTCTCATGATATATTACATGTCCAAGATTCGATCATCGGTATCCAAATACCTAGTTTGATCTCGTTACCGACATGCACTCTTTTCTCGTTCCTGTGATATAACATTCTAGTGATCACATCACTTGCTTGCAAGCTATTTCAATGTGATATCACCGAGAGGGCCCAGAGTATATCTATCCATCATCGGGATGGAAAAATCCATCTCTTGATCCATGAGCCTCAACATAACACCTTCGTAGCACTTAACCCACCTTTATAGTCACCCTGTTACGGTGTGACGTTTGATGTTATCAAGATACTCTTCTGGTGTTAGCACTTAACATGATCTCATGGTCTAAGGACTAAGATTACTTTGTATGATGTTATAGAAATATAAACATAATGAATCTGATCATAATGCTATACTTCGGATGAAAATGTTCATCACATCATTCCACCAATGTTGTGACCTCGTTATTAACAACATCCAATGTCCATGATCAAGAAACCTTGATCATCTTGTTAATCAACGAGCTTGTTTATATGAGAGGAATTACTAGGAACTTTGTATTTTGTTTATTAAACACACATGTATTGACGTTTCCAATCAATACAATTATAGCATGCAAAATAAACATTTATCATAAACAAGGCATAAGGTAATAACCAGTTTATTATTGCCTCTCGGGCATATTCCCTTCGGTCTCCCACTTGCACTAGAGTCAATAATCTAGCTTGAAAAACTTTGCGTATTGAACACCTATGGCTTTCTGGTGTTGCATATACGTGATTGCTAGTGGTTAACATAATCTCCGGATCTGACAGTTTCAGGTCCGTGTGTATTTGCATGTCTTTGCGTCTCTACGCATCACTCATTCTCAAATGAGATGGCATTGCATAAATTTGGTCCTTTGGTAAGACCTTTAGTTTTTTCAGGTTAAAATATGTTGATATTATTGTCATACAATATATCTTCATAATATTAGCCCACTTTGAACCACACCTAGTTTGATAACAAACTACTTAACACAAATGCCCTCCTTTGCTGCTACTATAGCAGTCATATACTTAGCCTTTTTTGTAGTATCCGTCACAATGTCTCAACTTTGGAACTCATCCAAATCCATCATGGAACATCCTTTCCATTACATTGTGCCACACATAGTCTCAATTGAGATAAATTTAATTTGTATCTTGTGACAAAACTAGTATCAATATAACACTTTACAGTGAACTACCTTTAACTATTTTTCACGTATACATGATATATTCTTTGTTCTTCCAAAGCTCATAAGAATATCTTTACTATCGTCCATTGATCATCTTATGAATCATTCTGGTATGTTCTCATAACATTTAGAGCATAGGACATATCTGAATATATACATATCACGGTATAATCGATCAAAATCTTCATGTGATTTTACTGACCAAGTGTTGAAACACTTGAATCTTGATATAATCCTTTCCATGCAGCAAGAACCTTTCTTGTTGTTTCCATATTGAACCCTTTCAATATCTCATATATGTACGTCTGGTATAACCATATTAGCGCCTCAATCGATCCATATAGACATTGATGCCAAATATTTCGGTTTTACCCAAGTCTTTCATCGAAATCCTATTTTAATGAAATTCTTAACTTGTGTCAATAAAAGATACATCATTTCCAATCAACAATATGTACTCTGCATAATGTATTGGAAATTTGTCTCAGCGCTCGCACTTAATTTCTTGCAAATGCAAGCATCTTCATCATCTCCAATGAAATTAAACTCCTTTAACATTTTCATCATGGTGAAGATTCCAACTCCGCTATGCTCACTTCAACTATTGAAGTTTGCATGCCCTTTTAGCACCCTTTGAAACAAAACCCTTCAGACCGTGTCATGTACACGTCCTAGGTAACCATTCTATTAGAAGAACCTTGTTTTGTTTATTCAACTACCATATACCAAATTATATGTAGTGGTTTCTACATTAATCCGTCAAGACTAAATATCGCTACGATAGATCAAATCTTGTCATAGTCAACTCCTTGAACATTGCCGTAAACTTATTTCCGACATGTCGACTATTTCATAGATGTTAAACATCCATGTCTATTTCTTTATAGATCCAAACATGACAGATAGGCTTCACGCCTTTCCAGAGGGTCTTCCAAGTTCCGAAACTTGATTTATCGTGTATGGATACTATCATGGATTCTACGACTTCTAGTCATTTTATGGAGTCAGGGCCCATCATCGCTTCTTTGCATGCAGTCGGTTCATCATTGTCAAAACAATAACTACTTATGTTTCAAATCTTACTATTTGATTCTTACCGACCCACATGGTTCAATAAGAACTCTAATCTCCAAGATCACACCCTTTGTAATCACGGGAGCCATGAGCATTGTGGCCGCCACCGGGACACTTTCCGGTGCTGCGCTACTTAGCACATATAGCTAAGGTTCAACAACCTTATCAAAGTTCTATTGTCCTCCCACTTAACTTTTCACGAAAAATTCCTTCTCAAGAAACTTGACGTTTCAAGCGACACACTCTTTTGTCCTCGATGTTATGGAGCAATTCCCAACAAATTCTTTGGGATAACCTACAAAGACGTGCTTATCCGACTTTGGTTGTAAACATTTTACTTATGCATAGCATACCAAAATTTAAGAAAAGACAATTCAGGTTTTATCCCAAACCATAACTCATATGGTGTCATTTCAATGGATCACGATGGTGCTCTTTTCAGTATAAAAGCGGTGGTCTCTAAGGCGTTAATCCTTAAAACATAATGGCAATTTTATAAATGACACCATCGATCTTACCATGTCAAACAAGATTTGATTTGATCTCTCGAACATGCCATACTCCTGTGGTTTATCGGGAAATGCAAATTCATGGAACAATTCCTGAAATCTTAGGTGTTTTGCTAAACTTGTAACTCAAATATCTTCCTTTATGATCAAATCATAAACTCTTTTATTTTCTTGTTACAATGATTTTTCACTTCATCTTGAAAGTCTTTGAACAATTTTCAAATGTTTCATACTTCTTCCTTATTAAGTAAACATATAGATATATTCACTCAAATTTCTGGAGAAAGCATATGAAGCCAAAAGATCCATCGCATATGGCTACACATAATGGACTATATACATCAATATGCATAATATCCAATAAATTAGTCATCCGTTCCTCTTTGGCCTATGGATGGAGTTTCAATTATCTCGAGGAAAGTTTCACAAGCGTCAATTTATCAAAATCAAAAGACTCCAAAAATCCATCAACATGGAGTTTCTTCATGTTTACTTTCCAATAGAATTCAAACAACGATGTCACTTCATAAGTGATCTTCCAATCATTTGTCTTACGACATTTTAGCAATAATGTTTATGGATATGATTTCTCCAACTAGATTTGTAAAAGTTCATCCATCCTTTATGGAATACGGTAATTATTTGAACAACCATCCTTCTCGTAATACCGGAAAAAATAACAATTATTAAAAAAAATCTTGAAGGCTAGGTTTGACGACAATGAAAAACACAATAACACTTTATTTGTTTTCGATGAACATCATCACTTATTCTCTTGCTAGTTACTTAGGCCGTTGCAGTTCATGAATTGTGTTGTTCTGTATGACACTTCACACCAACCAATTCGGTATCCAATACCTCAGAACCACATTGTTTAACAAGCAAGGAATACAGCCATAACATGTATATCTTCTATATACCTAAGTTGGACATCTCCAACCTTTTCTTTTCTGCCAAATATTTTATAGATTCTCTTTCAACAATTCCTTTTCTTTTAAAAGAATCTACCAACATCAATAGTGGTGTCATTTACATGGCACATAGTACAATGCATATATAGTCAAATACTAATACCTTTGGACTTGCACTTTGAAGTGGATCACCATCATCAAATGTTTGGTGTTCTTTCAAAAATCCGTTCTTTAGTAATCTATTAGTGTAGTAAACATTTTACTTACATCTTCGATTCATCCTTATCATGAAAACTTTCATGATCAAGCTACTATATCCTATAAGGAAGAACCGCGAGTATAATGTTAGTTCCCAACACCTTTTTGGGAGATCCGGATGCCTAGCATATCCATCCTTCACAAATTCTCATACAATATGAGAACATGTATTTTGCTAAATTATACTCTATCATAATGCAACCAAAAACATTGTTTCAGATATCACAATATCTTCCACACATGATGGTTCCTGAAACAATTCTTTGAGCTCCTAGATAACCTTGATATTAAAACAACTTTTGAATATCAATAATCATGGAGGCAAACATGATACTTTAGATACTAACATTTGAATTCTTACTCTTGATTTAATACTACTTATTAAACTTCATGGAGTAAATAGAGTTTGCTAAAAGTTCGTAATAGGACTTCTAAACTTTAAATTGACATTTAAAACAATATGATACCAGTTCATAAAGTAAATATCCAGAATTCTATAGTTCTATTATCTCAATTAAAACTAAGCATAAGGTGAACCAATGCCAATGACTACAACAAATTATGCAAATTGACTTCGATGTAGTTTATGACAAATTGAGTTCGACTAATCCAAATTAGAAATGAACTCCCACTCAAAAACGACATCCCTCGTGCCTTTTTGGTGATTACATGAACCAAATCCACTACACCAAGTCCGATCATCACGTGAGTCGGTGTAGCTTCAAAGGCGAGCATCAATATGGGCATCACATCAACTATACGAGTCATGCTTAACCCCATGTCTGTACATGCTAGGCTCGCCAAGTAAGAACCTTAGTATTCGTGTGTGTAAAACTGTCTTACACCCATTGTATGAAAGCGTAGAGTCGAGTACACCCGATCATCACGTGATGTATCGAAACACGATCCATAGAACGGTGCATACGTAAGGAAGAACACATTTTATCTTGATATTTAAATGAGGGATAATCTTACAATGCTACTAAAAGCGCTAAACTAGCAATATAAGATGCAAACATCTAATGTGTAAAGTGGGATGATATGGTCCATGCATTTGATCTCTATCATATGCATCATGGTATGATCTCTATCATTCCTTTGTGTGTAAGGCCAAGGTCTATGGAACTTACACGTTAGGTGTGTTGTAAGAGTATCTATCATACATCTACTTACAACATTACCATATCATGACACTAGTCCAGGAACAATCTAAACTAGACGCCTCTAATTTGTCCATTGCAAGTTTTACGTGGCTTAGGGCTTTCGGAGATAGAACCGGTCTTACCTACAAACATGGAACCACAACGAGGATAACCACGTTATTAGCAACTCGTTGTAAATCAGATATTGACTATAGTAGGAGAGACAGACACCTGCCAACCACTTATGCAAAACTAGTTGCATGTCAGTCATGGAACCGGTCTCATGTGCGATGACATGTAAGGTTGGTCCAAGCCGCTTCATACCACTATGCCACCAATATCCAAAATACATGAAAGATGCAATAACATGATCATCATCGCCCACATATAAACATATGTGTACTACCCGTGCAAAGCACCTACGCGTAGATCAGGCTCTGATACCGATGTTGGGTTCTCAGCATAGAAAACAAAAAAATTCCTACGATGGGAACTATCGCCAAGATCTATCTATTAGATACAAGCAACGGGTGGATATACATCCATAGAGAACTTACCCTCGAAGACAACAAAGCTTTGTTAATGAGATGGAACTGGTGGATGATGTAGTCGTACACTTGCCATTCTCAAGATCGTGATGAAGTCCAGCAGGTCCAGCTCCAGCACGTCCATCAGATCTAGCTCCTGCAAGTCCAGCACCACCAAGTCCAGCACCACAAAGTAGCGGTGCATCTGTGATCGCACACACGTCCGGTACCCTGACAACCTCCATCCCTCGCTCCAGCAAAGCAGCAAAAGCAGCAACTCCTTTCCAGATAAAGCCACCGGGAACATGTATCTCACAAATCCGAGACCATCGGGAATAACTAGAGGGGGGGAGAGGTCCTTCACGAGGAGGTGTGGTTTGTGAGGAGGATAGGGGGCCTTTTATAGGGGAGAGGGGGGCACCCAAGGGCCATGGCATGGCAGCCATGGTGGTGCCCCCACCTCTTCCACATTCATGTGGGTGGAGCTCCCACTCCCATAAAAAGCCTCCACTCTAAATTCCACTCACACATGCATTAAATTTCCACCAAATTTAATGCAAGCTCTCATTAAATAAAAATATTTTATTTATTTTATTCAGAATTTTGTCAATTACATTAATTAACAAACATTCACGTGAAACCCCCTGCAACATTTCAATATCACATGCAGAACCAGTTTCTGCAATTTCACCTGAAACAATTTCGGTTTCCATCGAAATGATTCCAGCGCTTTCTTAAATCTTTATCTAAAACATATTTGCTCCAAATGGTGTTGGTATCCCTTAAGTGTGTCACCCTACGGTTCGCGAATAATGCAGACATGATCGAGACCCCTCTCCGATCAATAATCAGCAGCGGGACCTGGAGATCCATACTGACTCCCACATATTCAACGATGGCTCTTGTGACCGTGTGAAACTTTAACGTCGTAACTAAATCTCTTTGTCTCATGATATATTACATGTCCAAGATTCGATCATCGGTATCCAAATACCTAGTTTGATCTCGTTACCGACATGCACTCTTTTCTCGTTCCTGTGATATAACATTCTAGTGATCACATCACTTGCTTGCAAGCTATTTCAATGTGATATCACCGAGAGGGCCCAGAGTATATCTATCCATCATCGGGATGGAAAAATCCATCTCTTGATCCATGAGCCTCAACATAACACCTTCGTAGCACTTAACCCACCTTTATAGTCACCCTGTTACGGTGTGACGTTTGATGTTATCAAGATACTCTTCTGGTGTTAGCACTTAACATGATCTCATGGTCTAAGGACTAAGATTACTTTGTATGATGTTATAGCAATATAAACATAATGAATCTGATCATAATGCTATACTTCGGATGAAAATGTTCATCACATCATTCCACCAATGTTGTGACCTCGTTATTAACAACATCCAATGTCCATGATCAAGAAACCTTGATCATCTTGTTAATCAACGAGCTTGTTTATATGAGAGGAATTACTAGGAACTTTGTATTTTGTTTATTAAACACACATGTATTGACGTTTCCAATAAATACAATTATAGCATGCAAAATAAACATTTATCATAAACAAGGCATAAGGTAATAACCACTTTATTATTGCCTCTCGGGCATATTCCCTTCGGTCTCCCACTTGCACTAGAGTCAATAATCTAGCTTGAAAAACTTTGCGTATTGAACACCTATGGCTTTCTGGTGTTGCATATACGTGATTGCTAGTGGTTAACATAATCTCCGGATCTGACAGTTTCAGGTCCGTGTGTATTTGCATGTCTTTGCGTCTCTACGCATCACTCATTCTCAAATGAGATGGCATTGCATAAATTTGGTCCTTTGGTAAGACCTTTAGTTTGTTCAGGTTAATATATGTTGATATTATTGTCATACAATATATCTTCATAATATTAGCCCACTTTGAACCACACCTAGTTTGATAACAAACTACTTAACACAAATGCCCTCCTTTGCTGCTACTATAGCAGTCATATACTTAGCCTTTTTTTGTAGTATCCGTCACAATGTCTCAACTTTGGAACTCATCCAAATCCATCATGGAACATCCTTTCCATTACATTGTGCCACACATAGTCTCAATTGAGATAAATTTAATTTGTATATTGTGACAAAACTAGTATCAATATAACACTTTACAGTGAACTACCTTTAACTATTTGTCACGTATACATGATATATTCTTTGTTCTTCCAAAGCTCATAAGAATATCTTTACTATCGTCCATTGATCATCTTATGAATCATTCTGGTATGTTCTCATAACATTTAGAGCATAGGACATATCTGAATATATACATATCATGGTATAATCGATCAAAATCTTCATGTGATTTTACTGACCAAGTGTTGAAACACTTGAATCTTGATATAATCCTTTCCATGCAGCAAGAACCTTTCTTGTTGTTTCCATATTGAACCCTTTCAATATCTCATATATGTACGTCTGGTATAACCATATTAGCTCCTCAATCTATCCATATAGACATTGATGCCAAATATTTCGGTTTTACCCAAGTCTTTCATCGAAATCCTATTTTAATGAAATTCTTAACTTGTGTCAATAAAAGATACATCATTTCCAATCAACAATATGTACTCTGCATAATGTATTGGAAATTTTTCTCATCGCTCGCACTTAATTTCTTGCAAATGCAAGCATCTTCATCATCTCCAATGAAATTAAACTCCTTTAACATTTTCATCATGGTGAAGATTCCAACTCCGCTATGCTCACTTCAACTATTGAAGTTTGCATGCCCTTTTAGCACCCTTTGAAACAAAACCCTTCAGACCGTGTCATGTACACGTCCTAGGTAACCATTCTATTAGAAGAATCTTGTTTTGTTTATTCAACTACCATATACCAAATTATATGTAGTGGTTTCTACATTAATCCGTCAAGACTAAATATCGCTACGATAGATCAAATCTTGTCATAGTCAACTCCTTGGACCTTGTCGTAAACTTCTTTCTGACATGTCGACTATTTCATAGATGTTAAACGTCCATGTCTATTTCTTTATAGATCCAAACATGACAGATAGGCTTCACGTCTTTCCAGAGGGTCTTCCAAGTTCAGAAACTTGGTTTCTCGTGTATGGATACTATCACGGATTCTATGACTTCTAGTCATTTTATGGAGTCCGGGCCCATCATCGTTTCTTTGCATAAAGTCGGTTCATCATTGTCAAAACAATAACTACTTCTGTTTCAAATATTACTATTTGATTCTTACTGACCCACATGGTTCAATAAGAACTCTAATCTCCAAGATCACACCCTTTGTAATCACGGGAGCCATGAGAATTGTGGCCGCCACCGGGACAATTTCTGGCGCTGTGCTACTTAGCACATATAGCTAAGGTTCAACAACCTTATCAAAGTTCTATTGTCCTCCCACTTAACTTTTCACGAAAAATTCCTCCTCAAGAAACTTGACGTTTCAAGCGACAAACTCTTTTGTCCTTGGTGTTATGGAGGAATCCTCAACAAATTCTTTGGGATAACCTACAAAGACGTGCTTATCCGACTTTGGTTGTAAACATTTTACTTATGCATAGCATACCAAAATTTAAGAAAAGACAATTCAGGTTTTATCCCAAACCATAACTCATATGGTGTCATTTCAATGGATCACGATGGTGCTCTTTTCAGTATAAAAGCGGTGGTCTCTAAGGCGTTAATCCTTAAAACATAATGGAAATTTTATAAATGACACCTTTGATCTTACCATGTCAAACAAAGTTTGATTTGATCTCTCGAACATACCATACTCCTGTGGTTCATCGGGAAATGCAAATTCATGGAATAATTCTTGAAATCTTAGGTGTTTTGCTAAACTTGTAACTCAAATATCTTCCTTTATGATCAAATCATAAACTCTTTTATTTTCTTGTTACAATGATTATTCACTTCATCTTGAAAGTCTTTGAACAATTTTCAAATGTTTCATACTTCTTCCTTATTAAGTAAATATATAGATATATTCACTCAAATTTCTGGAGAAAGCATATGAAGCCAAAAGATCCATCGCATATGGCTACACATAATGGACTATATACATCAACATGCATAATATCCAATAAATTAGTCATCCGTTCCTCTTTGGCCCATGGACGGAGTTTCAATTATCTCGAGGAAAGTTTCACAAGCGTCAATTTATCAAAATCAAAAGACTCCAAAAATCCATCAACATGGAGTTTCTTCATGTTTACTTTCCAATATAATTCAAACAATGATGTCACTTCATAAGTGATCTTCCAATCATTTGTCTTACGACATTTTAGCAATAATGTTTATGGATATGATTTCTCCAACTAGATTTGTAAAAGTTCATCCATCCTTTATGGAATACGGTAATTATTTGAACAACCATCCTTCTCGTAATACCGGAAAAAATAACAATTATTAAAAAAAATCTTGAAGGCTAGGTTTGACGACAATGAAAAACACAATAACACTTTATTTGTTTTCGATGAACATCATCACTTATTCTCTTGCTAGTTACTTAGGCCGTTGCAGTTCATGAATTGTGTTGTTCTGTATGACACTTCACACCAACCAATTCGGTATCCAATACCTCAGAACCACATTGTTTAACAAGCAAGGAATACAGCCATAACATGTATATCTTCTATATACCTAAGTTGGACATCTCCAACCTTTTATTTTCTGCCAAATATTTTATAGATTCTCTTTCAACAATTCCTTTTCTTTTAAAAGAATCTACCAACATCAATAGTGGTGTCATTTACATGGCACATAGTACAATGCATATATAGTCAAATACTAATACCTTTGGACTTGCACTTTGAAGTGGATCACCATCATCAAATGTTTGGTGTTCTTTCAAAAATCCGTTCTTTAGTAATCTATTAGTGTAGTAAACATTTTACCTCCATCTTCGATTCATCCTTATCATGAAAACTTTCATGATCAAGCTACTATATCCTATAAGGAAGAACCGCGAGTATAATGTTAGTTCCCAACACCTTTGTGGGAGATCCGGATGCCTAGCATATCCATCCTTCACAAATTCTCATACAATATGAGAACATGTATTTTGCTAAATTATACTCTATCATAATGCAACCAAAAACATTGTTTCAGATATCACAATATCTTCCACACATGATGGTTCCTGAAACAATTCTTTCAGCTCCTAGATAACCTTGATATTAAAACAACTTTTGAATATCAATAATCATGGAGGCAAACATGATACTTTAGATACTAACATTGGAATTCTTACTCTTGATTTAATACTACTTATTAAACTTCATGGAGTAAATAGAGTTTGCTAAAAGTTCGTAATAGGACTTCTAAACTTTAAATTGACATTTAAAACAATATGATACCAGTTCATAAAGTAAATATCCAGAATTCTATAGTTCTATTATCTCAATTAAAACTAAGCATAAGGTGAACCAATGCCAATGACTACAACAAATTATGCAAATTGACTTCGATGTAGTTTATGACAAATTGAGTTCGACTAATCCAAATTAGAAATGAACTCCCACTCAAAAACGACATCCCTCGTGCCTTTTTGGTGATTACATGAACCAAATCCACTACACCAAGTCCGATCATCACGTGAGTCGGTGTAGCTTCAAAGGCGAGCATCAATATGGGCATCACATCAACTATACGAGTCATGCTTAACCCCATGTCTGTACATGCTAGGCTCGCCAAGTAAGAACCTTAGTATTCGCGTGTGTAAAACTGTCTTACACCCATTGTATGAAAGCGTAGAGTCGAGTACACCCGATCATCACGTGATGTATCGAAACACGATCCATAGAACGGTGCATACGTAAGGAAGAACACATTTTATCTTGATATTTAAATGAGGGATAATCTTACAATGCTACTAAAAGCGCTAAACTAGCAATATAAGATGCAAACATCTAATGTGTAAAGTGGCTGGAGCTCCCACTCCCATAAAAAGCCTCCACTCTAAATTCCACTCACACATGCATTAAATTTCCACCAAATTTAATGCAAGCTCTCATTAAATAAAAATATTTTATTTATTTTATTCAGAATTTTGTCAATTACATTAATTAACAAACATTCACGTGAAACCCCCTGCAACATTTCAATATCACATGCAGAACCAGTTTCTGCAATTTCACCTGAAACAATTTCGGTTTCCATCGAAATGATTCCAGCGCTTTCTTAAATCTTTATCTGAAACATATTTGCTCCAAATGGTGTTGGTATCCCTTAAGTGTGTCACCCTACGGTTCGCGAATAATGCAGACATGATCGAGACCCCTCTCCGATCAATAATCAGCAGCGGGACCTGGAGATCCATACTGACTCCCACATATTCAACGATGGCTCTTGTGACCGTGTGAAACTTTAACGTCGTAACTAAATCTCTTTGTCTCATGATATATTACATGTCCAAGATTCGATCATCGGTATCCAAATACCTAGTTTGATCTCGTTACCGACATGCACTCTTTTCTCGTTCCTGTGATATAACATTCTAGTGATCACATCACTTGCTTGCAAGCTATTTCAATGTGATATCACCGAGAGGGCCCAGAGTATATCTATCCATCATCGGGATGGAAAAATCCATCTCTTGATCCATGAGCCTCAACATAACACCTTCGTAGCACTTAACCCACCTTTATAGTCACCCTGTTACGGTGTGACGTTTGATGTTATCAAGATACTCTTCTGGTGTTAGCACTTAACATGATCTCATGGTCTAAGGACTAAGATTACTTTGTATGATGTTATAGAAATATAAACATAATGAATCTGATCATAATGCTATACTTCGGATGAAAATGTTCATCACATCATTCCACCAATGTTGTGACCTCGTTATTAACAACATCCAATGTCCATGATCAAGAAACCTTGATCATCTTGTTAATCAACGAGCTTGTTTATATGAGAGGAATTACTAGGAACTTTGTATTTTGTTTATTAAACACACATGTATTGACGTTTCCAATCAATACAATTATAGCATGCAAAATAAACATTTATCATAAACAAGGCATAAGGTAATAACCAGTTTATTATTGCCTCTCGGGCATATTCCCTTCGGTCTCCCACTTGCACTAGAGTCAATAATCTAGCTTGAAAAACTTTGCGTATTGAACACCTATGGCTTTCTGGTGTTGCATATACGTGACTGCTAGTGGTTAACATAATCTCCGGATCTGACAGTTTCAGGTCAGTGTGTATTTGCATGTCTTTGCGTCTCTACGCATCACTCATTCTCAAATGAGATGGCATTGCATAAATTTGGTCCTTTGGTAAGACCTTTAGTTTTTTCAGGTTAAAATATGTTGATATTATTGTCATACAATATATCTTCATAATATTAGCCCACTTTGAACCACACCTAGTTTGATAACAAACTACTTAACACAAATGCCCTCCTTTGCTGCTACTATAGCAGTCATATACTTAGCCTTTTTTGTAGTATCCGTCACAATGTCTCAACTTTGGAACTCATCCAAATCCATCATGGAACATCCTTTCCATTACATTGTGCCACACATAGTCTCAATTGAGATAAATTTAATTTGTATCTTGTGACAAAACTAGTATCAATATAACACTTTACAGTGAACTACCTTTAACTATTTGTCACGTATACATGATATATTCTTTGTTCTTCCAAAGCTCATAAGAATATCTTTACTATCGTCCATTGATCATCTTATGAATCATTCTGGTATGTTCTCATAACATTTAGATCATAGGACATATCTGAATATATACATATCACGGTATAATCGATCAAAATCTTCATGTGATTTTACTGACCAAGTGTTGAAACACTTGAATCTTGATATAATCCTTTCCATGCAGCAAGAACCTTTCTTGTTGTTTCCATATTGAACCCTTTCAATATCTCATATATGTACGTCTGGTATAACCATATTAGCGCCTCAATCGATCCATATAGACATTGATGCCAAATATTTCGGTTTTACCCAAGTCTTTCATCGAAATCCTATTTTAATGAAATTCTTAACTTGTGTCAATAAAAGATACATCATTTCCAATCAACAATATGTACTCTGCATAATGTATTGGAAATTTGTCTCAGCGCTCGCACTTAATTTCTTGCAAATGCAAGTATCTTCATCATCTCCAATGAAATTAAACTCCTTTAACATTTTCATCATGGTGAAGATTCCAACTCCGCTATGCTCACTTCAACTATTGAAGTTTGCATGCCCTTTTAGCACCCTTTGAAACAAAACCCTTCAGACCGTGTCATGTACACGTCCTAGGTAACCATTCTATTAGAAGAACCTTGTTTTGTTTATTCAACTACCATATACCAAATTATATGTAGTGGTTTCTACATTAATCCGTCAAGACTAAATATCGCTACGATAGATCAAATCTTGTCATAGTCAACTCCTTGAACATTGCCGTAAACTTATTTCCGACATGTCGACTATTTCATAGATGTTAAACATCCATGTCTATTTCTTTATAGATCCAAACATGACAGATAGGCTTCACGCCTTTCCAGAGGGTCTTCCAAGTTCCGAAACTTGATTTATCGTGTATGGATACTATCATGGATTCTACGACTTCTAGTCATTTTATGGAGTCAGGGCCCATCATCGCTTCTTTGCATGCAGTCGGTTCATCATTGTCAAAACAATAACTACTTATGTTTCAAATCTTACTATTTGATTCTTACCGACCCACATGGTTCAATAAGAACTCTAATCTCCAAGATCACACCCTTTGTAATCACGGGAGCCATGAGCATTGTGGCCGCCACCGGGACACTTTCCGGTGCTGCGCTACTTAGCACATATAGCTAAGGTTCAACAACCTTATCAAAGTTCTATTGTCCTCCCACTTAACTTTTCACGAAAAATTCCTTCTCAAGAAACTTGACGTTTCAAGCGACACACTCTTTTGTCCTCGATGTTATGGAGCAATTCCCAACAAATTCTTTGGGATAACCTACAAAGACGTGCTTATCCGACTTTGGTTGTAAACATTTTACTTATGCATAGCATACCAAAATTTAAGAAAAGACAATTCGGGTTTTATCCCAAACCATAACTCATATGGTGTCATTTCAATGGATCGCGATGGTGATCTTTTCACTGTAAAAGCAGTAGTCTCTAAGGCTTTAATCCTTAAAACATAATGGCAATTTTATAAATGACACCATCGATCTTACCATGTCAAACAAGATTTGATTTGATCTCTCGAACATGCCATACTCCTGTGGTTTATCGGGAAATGCAAATTCATGGAACAATTCCTGAAATCTTAGGTGTTTTGCTAAACTTGTAACTCAAATATCTTCCTTTATGATCAAATCATAAACTCTTTTATTTTCTTGTTACAATGATTTTTCACTTCATCTTGAAAGTCTTTGAACAATTTTCAAATGTTTCATACTTCTTCCTTATTAAGTAAACATATAGATATATTCACTCAAATTTCTGGAGAAAGCATATGAAGCCAAAAGATCCATCGCATATGGCTACACATAATGGACTATATACATCAATATGCATAATATCCAATAAATTAGTCATCCGTTCCTCTTTGGCCTATGGATGGAGTTTCAATTATCTCGAGGAAAGTTTCATAAGCGTCAATTTATCAAAATCAAAAGACTCCAAAAATCCATCAACATGGAGTTTCTTCATGTTTACTTTCCAATATAATTCAAACAACGATGTCACTTCATAAGTGATCTTCCAATCATTTGTCTTACGACATTTTAGCAATAATGTTTATGGATATGATTTCTCCAACTAGATTTGTAAAAGTTCATCCATCCTTTATGGAATACGGTAATTATTTGAACAACCATCCTTCTCGTAATACCGGAAAAAATAACAATTATTAAAAAAAATCTTGAAGGCTAGGTTTGACGACAATGAAAAACACAATAACACTTTATTTGTTTTCGATGAACATCATCACTTATTCTCTTGCTAGTTACTTAGGCCGTTGCAGTTCATGAATTGTGTTGTTCTGTATGACACTTCACACCAACCAATTCGGTATCCAATACCTCAGAACCACATTGTTTAACAAGCAAGGAATACAGCCATAACATGTATATCTTCTATATACCTAAGTTGGACATCTCCAACCTTTTCTTTTCTGCCAAATATTTTATAGATTCTCTTTCAACAATTCCTTTTCTTTTAAAAGAATCTACCAACATCAATAGTGGTGTCATTTACATGGCACATAGTACAATGCATATATAGTCAAATACTAATACCTTTGGACTTGCACTTTGAAGTGGATCACCATCATCAAATGTTTGGTGTTCTTTCAAAAATCCGTTCTTTAGTAATCTATTAGTGTAGTAAACATTTTACTTACATCTTCGATTCATCCTTATCATGAAAACTTTCATGATCAAGCTACTATATCCTATAAGGAAGAACCGCGAGTATAATGTTAGTTCCCAACACCTTTTTGGGAGATCCGGATGCCTAGCATATCCATCCTTCACAAATTCTCATACAATATGAGAACATGTATTTTGCTAAATTATACTCTATCATAATGCAACCAAAAACATTGTTTCAGATATCACAATATCTTCCACACATGATGGTTCCTGAAACAATTCTTTCAGCTCCTAGATAACCTTGATATTAAAACAACTTTTGAATATCAATAATCATGGAGGCAAACATGATACTTTAGATACTAACATTTGAATTCTTACTCTTGATTTAATACTACTTATTAAACTTCATGGAGTAAATAGAGTTTGCTAAAAGTTCGTAATAGGACTTCTAAACTTTAAATTGACATTTAAAACAATATGATACCAGTTCATAAAGTAAATATCCAGAATTCTATAGTTCTATTATCTCAATTAAAACTAAGCATAAGGTGAACCAATGACAATGACTACAACAAATTATGCAAATTGACTTCGATGTAGTTTATGACAAATTGAGTTCGACTAATCCAAATTAGAAATGAACTCCCACTCAAAAACGACATCCCTCGTGCCTTTTTGGTGATTACATGAACCAAATCCACTACACCAAGTCCGATCATCACGTGAGTCGGTGTAGCTTCAAAGGCGAGCATCAATATGGGCATCACATCAACTATACGAGTCATGCTTAACCCCATGTCTGTACATGCTAGGCTCGCCAAGTAAGAACCTTAGTATTCGCGTGTGTAAAACTGTCTTACACCCATTGTATGAAAGCGTAGAGTCGAGTACACCCGATCATCACGTGATGTATCGAAACACGATCCATAGAACGGTGCATACGTAAGGAAGAACACATTTTATCTTGATATTTAAATGAGGGATAATCTTACAATGCTACTAAAAGCGCTAAACTAGCAATATAAGATGCAAACATCTAATGTGTAAAGTGGGATGATATGGTCCATGCATTTGATCTCTATCATATGCATCATGGTATGATCTCTATCATTCCTTTGTGTGTAAGGCCAAGGTCTATGGAACTTACACGTTAGGTGTGTTGTAAGAGTATCTATCATACATCTACTTACAACATTACCATATCATGACACTAGTCCAGGAACAATCTAAACTAGACGCCTCTAATTTGTCCATTGCAAGTTTTACGTGGCTTAGGGCTTTCGGAGATAGA
Organism: Avena eriantha; assembly: GCA_910589775.1. NCBI lineage: Eukaryota > Viridiplantae > Streptophyta > Magnoliopsida > Poales > Poaceae > Avena > Avena eriantha. The sequence continues at coordinate 101,430,941 of OU342746.1, read as the reverse complement.
ACCGGTCTTACCTACAAACATGGAACCACAATGAGGATAACCACGTTATTAGCAACTCGTTGTAAATCAGATATTGCTAGTGGTTAACATAATCTCCGGATCTGACAGTTTCAGGTCCGTGTGTATTTGCATGTCTTTGCGTCTCTACGCATCACTCATTCTCAAATGAGATGGCATTGCATAAATTTGGTCCTTTGGTAAGACCTTTAGTTTGTTCAGGTTAAAATATGTTGATATTATTGTCATACAATATATCTTCATAATATTATCCCACTTTGAACCACACCTAGTTTGATAACAAACTACTTAACACAAATGCCCTCCTTTGCTGCTACTATAGCAGTCATATACTTAGCCTTTTTTTGTAGTATCCGTCACAATGTCTCAACTTTGGAACTCATCCAAATCCATCATGGAACATCCTTTCCATTACATTGTGCCACACATAGTCTCAATTGAGATAAATTTAATTTGTATATTGTGACAAAACTAGTATCAATATAACACTTTACAGTGAACTACCTTTAACTATTTGTCACGTATACTTGAGTAGCACCTTTTTGATCACCCTTTCACGAGATGATACTTGATACCATCTAAGCTCCCTCTAGAACGGTGATTTGCATTATCTCAGAGTGTAAGTATTAGGTTGCGAGGTTTCCTTAGTTTATCATTAATGGTGAACTTTGTAACTAGATCTCATTATGATACAACTATTGGGTATTTATCTATCACATCATTCAACAAATGACATGACCTCATTTTCAATTGGCATAAATGCCGATGATCTTGAAACCCTAGATCATCCTCATGACCAATGTGCTAGTTCATTAGAGGCAACTAGAGTCTTGGTTTGTTTTCATACCACACCTGTACCAATGTTTCCACTTGATACAGCTATAGCATAATATGAAACTATTATGAACTAAATGAGATATGACAATAAAAACCTATTTATTATTTGCCTCTAGGGCATATCTCCTTCAGTATCCCATTTGCACTAGAGTACAAATAATCTATCTCGCATTTTACTCATCATAAACCATATCACATATGTGTTTATTGATCATGCATGCTTATGGAAAACGTCCTGTCCATGTTCTGTTTGACCAGATCATTATGTCTTTTGCAAATCATGAATGTCTTCCGAATTTTGACATTCATACCATTATCTCATAACGGGTTGAAGTATTTGTTTGGCGACAAAGTGAGACTTTGTTTCTAGTATTTACTATGATAGTCGCTTTCACTTTTGTCACATAAACTCTGAAACACACTTAGCACTCCTTTGTGTGCGTATAGTTGTTATGGCAATAGAGTGAGGTTAGTTTCCAGGAGGGAGGTAGTACCTCCCTTCCACTTATATAAATAGGGGCACCTCTCTCCCCAAATCAATCTGATCAATTGGCCTTTTCCTATTCTCTCTCCCTCTCCCTCATGTGTGGTTCCCAATATTAGAATTACATACGGGGTTTGGTGTTTCTCCACCATACGCACGTTGTCGTGCTGCTGGACTTGGTCCGGATCAATCTTCTTCCACTGCTTTGCTGGACCGAAGCCCAAGAGACATCTCTACACCATATGTGTGTAAGGCCATGAGGATCTGCCACTTGTGGTGCTTTTTCTTGGAGCTTGGATCTTGGATGTCGACACGACCATGAGGTCGGCTACGTCATACAAGGACAAGGGGTGACTTGCGAGGAGCTTTGTGACCTTGAGGTTGGTAGAGTTCGACTACGTCATCCACGTTCCCCTCGGAACGTTAACCACTTTTGGTCTTCAAAGGTATGAACACCGAATCCCCGCTCGTTACTTTACATCTGCATAGATAGATCTTGGCTAGGTGTGTTCGTACTATAGTAACTTTTTGTTTCTACCGCGGAACCTCTTTAGTGGTATCAGAGCCGATCTATGCATAGATGTTTGGTATGAGTAGAACACCTATTAATTGACTGGGTATTGATTCTCTAGTTACTACCATCCCACGTGTACTTAATCATATCATGACAATGTCAGATGAAGCGGCCCGGACCGACCTTACGCAAAAATGATTCCATGACTGACATATGGCTTGTACCCTATAAGTGGCTAGCGGGTGTCTATCTCTCTGACATTAGTTGATATGGCATTTACAAAGGACGGCCATGGGAAGGGACTTAGAGCGACAGCTATTCCATCCATGTTATGGTTGGAAGTTTGTAGGTTGAAATGGTTCTCTTGTGAAAGCCCTAACAATTGCGTAAACATGCAAATATAAAGTAGAGGCGTCTAACTTTATTTTGTAGCAGGCTTTTGATATGTATGGTCAAGGTAAGTATTTAGGAAATGTATTGCCAATGACATGGAGGCACCATGAACCTGGTACAATGTTGGTGCACTCGATGAAGATCAGGGCACGATGACCATAACATATCGCATAAGTGATTTACATTTGATGTTCATTGCTTGGTATGTTATTATGCTAGTATTAGACTATGATGGTAGCATTATAAGATTATCCCTCAACATAATTTGTCGTGTTCTCCCACAAGTGTGCACCACCAAGAAAGTTTGCACTTATGAAGCAGGTCGTGATGATCGGGTGCTAGACATCTCTATGTTCACATATGGTGGGTGTAATCCATGTATGCACTGAATACACTATGGTTAAATTTGGCGAGCCTAGCATATACATACATGGCCTTGAAACACATATGACCGAATGTTAAGCATGGGTCACATGGTGATGTGATTACCCTAACAGTTGTATCAAAGGCCATGCTCATTGGGGATGATACGGTGTAAAGGGATCGTGTAATCACCGAACGAATATTGGGGGATGTTTGTTTGAGTGGGAGTTCTGGTAATGAACTCCTATTATGAACTAAACAATCTAAGTGAATTTCCATAGTTTTTGTAGTTGGCATCCGTTATAGACTACCTTGGTTGTAATTGAGATAATAGTACTATAGTATTCTAGATGCTTACTTTACAAACTAGTACCATATTGTTTGAGTGTCAAATTAAAGATAAAAGTCCTAAAGCCAACTTTCAAGTAAACCTCACATACTTCATAAGTTTTAATAGTGTATTAATCCTAGAGTATTAGATTCTAAAATTAGTGTCTAAAATATCGTGCTTGCCTCCATGGTACTTGATATTAGAAAGAAAGTTCTTTATATCATGATTATTTGGGAGATTCAGAAATCATCTTGTGTAAAATATATTTTGATATCTGAAACATTGTTTGATTGCAACATGACAAAGTATAATTAGTTGGAAATAGATTCTCATATTCGATGAGCATCTGCGAATGATGGTGACGTTGGGAACTAAGTTATCCAATGTCAGTCTTGATGAACTATATAGTTTATTAGTGAAATTTGTCATGATAGGATGAACATGAAGTATAGGTAAAATATTTACTATACTATACTAAAAGATCACTAATGAATGAATTCGAAAGAACATGAATCATGTGATGATTGTGATCCACTTCAAAGTGTGATTTTAAAGGGTATTAGTATTTGACTAACACACTTGAACCTAGTACCATATGATTGGTGTCACTATTGATAATGGGTGACTCTTCTGAAAGAGAGGAAAATGTTGAAAGAGAGTCTATAAATATAATTGGCAGAAATTAATGAATTGGAAATGTCTAGCTCATGTATATAAAAGATATACATGTTATGAATGTATATTCTTTACTTGTTAAACCTATGTAATTATTCGGTATTAGATACTGAATTGGTTGGTATGAAATGTCATACAGTAACTCAATATAAGAAATACATTGGTCTGAATAACTAGCAAAAGAATACGGTGATTTTGTTCATCGATAAACAAATAAAGTGTTATTATGTTTGTCATCTACATAAAGAACGAAGCCATTAAGGTTTATTCTAATATTTTTATCTGATTCCAGTATTGTCAGAGCAAACTATTGTTCAATAATAACTGCGTTCCATAGATGATGGATGAACCATTATAAATCTTGTTGGCAATTAATATTCATAAAACTAAATGCTAAAGCGTCACAAGACAAAATGATTGAAATTTCACGGACACAACCATTTAAGTTATATTGGAAAGAAAGAAATGAAGAAACTCCATCTTGATGGAATTTCGAAGTCAAGTTGTTTTTCAAACGAATTGATGTTTGTAAGACTTTCTTATATATAATTAAAACTCTGTTCATGGGAAAATTTGAATGGACGGCTAACTTAGTGGAAATAATACACACTGATGTATGAGGTCCATTATGTAAAACCGTGTGTGGTGGAAACATGTTCAAAGGTTTTAGCGTGAAGAAGAAATCATCCAGATTCGCGAAAACAACACCATAAGAGTTCTGGCACATTCAAGTTTCTAGAAACTTTGATAAAGTCGTTGTGAATAAATAAATCATCATAACAAGAAAATCAAGAGTTTAAGATTGGATCATAAAAAGAAGAGATTTGAGTTACAAATTTAGCAAACATATGAAATCGGTTCATAACTTGAGTTTCCTGAAACACCATATTAGTATGGAATATTCTAAGAATATAATAGAACCTAGTTTGACTTGGTGAGATCAAACATTAGATTGCCATTAAGATTTAAATTATTATTCCATAGTGACATACCTCTTTTACACTAAAAAGAGCAAAATCATGATCTGATGAAATGGCAAGGGGTAAATCCTAGTTTGTCTATTCTTAATATTTTTTTTAAAACTTTTCTACTGTAGGGGAGTCCCCCATGGCCCTTGATTGAAATAAAAAACACCAGAAGAAGTTCAGCACATATTTACAAATGAAAGGAAGAAAACAACAAAGGAAAGAAACTATGTACATGGCCATAGGCCCAAAGCTCACTTTAAAGCAATGATGACAATAAAGCCTTAACTCTCCTATTTACCCTATGTTTCAGTACGGTCAAATCATAATAGAAGCCAGCCTTCCACCCCCTAAATGTGGGTATTTCCTCTTTAAAAACAAGAGCATTATGTTGTTTCCAAATATTCCAGCAAGCCAAAGTGATAACCTCTGTGAAACAAGGTCCTTTGAACCTTTCTTTAGTATATTTGAATGCTTCTGGAGTACTAACATCATTCCATTCGATTTGCAAATAATTCCATATTCTGGCACTGAACAAACAATTAAAGAACATGTGCTTCTAGTCTTCCCTTTGCTTGTGTAGAACAAAGAACACATCCATGATCATCTATTACTTTCTAGTTCCTGCGAATAACCATATCATTGGTATTTATCCTATCATGTAACAGTAACCAAGCAAAGAACCTATGCTTTGACATACATTTACCTCTCCAAATATGAGCAGAGATCCAGTCATTTGTTGTTCCTTCAAAGCTTTTCTCATATAGGCTTTAGCCCTCTAAGCATATTTACTTAACTGACATATCCACTTGTCTCCGCTGTCAAATTAGTATCTACTAAGAGACCTTGTAACTGTAGATATTCTAGATATTCTTCAGGTGAAAGAGGTAACATAAAAGCTTCAGGGAGATTACTTAGAGTGCATATATCATGTACTGAAGCCATTTTGTCCCTTGCAAAAGACTATAATCTGGGGAATTTTATAGACATCAAGGAATCAGACCATAAGTCATTCCAGAATAAAATAGTGAACCCTGTACCAATAACACACTTGGATATAGTCCTCCACTCATCCACAAGACTAAGAACACTTCCCCACCAAAAGGATCCACTTAATGTGACAACATGTGGCACTGATTCATGATAGTATGAGTCTTTGACCAATTTTACCCATGGTAAATTTGCATTATTATAAACTTGTCAAGATGTTTAAGTAAAAGGGCTTTATTCTATATCTGAAGATTTATAACTCCAAGACCTCCCTTCTTCTTTGGTTTATAGACCATGTCCCAGGAAGCAATGGAATTTGTTATTTCCTCATGTTTGTATTTTCTCCATAAACATCTTCTTTTCCCTTATCAATAACCTCCAGCACTCCTAGAGGGATGGTAAGGGTGCACATATAAAATGTTGGCAAAGAGGAAGAATAGAATTAACCAACACCAGTATGTCCCCATATGATAGAAAAGATACAATAGCTGAAAGCCTTCTCTCAAGTCTATCAATTAGGGGGGAATCCTTGATATGTGGCCTTGTTGTGCCCATGGGAAGTCCAAGGTATGTGAAAGGCATACACCCTAGTTGGCATTCAAAGACATTAGATAGCTGAGTAGCCTCTTCCCTAGAAATGTTAATTGGAACTAGAGAAGATCTATGATAGTTAACTTTTAGCCCAGTAAATCAAGCATATTGATCAAATAATTCCTTAAAAAATGATCAATTGTTCTTCTTCTGCAGGAAGTACAATGACTGTATCATCTGCATACTAAATAATTGGATACTTTCCTTCTCTCAGAATTGGTAACTTGAGCCTGCCTTGCTGAAAAGCTAAATTGACAATACTCTGTAAGAGATCCCCTCCCAGAACATATAACAGGGAGATAGAGGGTCTTCCTGCCTGACTCCTCTTTTACAAGCAAATTTATTCCCAGGCACTACCGTTCAGCAAAAGAGGAAGAACCAGAAGAAAGTATTTCCTTAACCAACTTGATAAAACTTACAGGAAAGCCCTTATGCTGAAGAATTTGCAATATAGCATGGTTGCTCAATAGTCTCAAATGCCTTTTCAAAATCATTTTAATAACTACCACTTTTCTCTTTGATTGCTGACATTGGTGTAGGTATTCAATGACCAAGCTAGACAACCTTGAATTGTTCTAGCCTTGATAAAACCATACTGACTATCATGAATGCACCCTATTATTTCTATCGCAATCTGTTTGAATACAATTTTGTGTGAGGAACTTTAAACAAGTGTTAGTGAGGGAGATGGGCCTAAAATCATTTACACTTTTGGGGTTTGCTTTTTTGGCACCAAAGTGAAATATCCATTGATACTTTGCAGTGAAACATTACCTTTGTGAAACTCCATGACCAGAGTGATGAAGTCATCCTTTATGATATGCCAGCATTTTTTTACAAAATAACCATTAAAACCATCAGGTCCTGGTGCTTTGTCAACTTTCAAATCCTTAACAATACCATCTTTTTCTTCCATAGTGATTGGATCAGTTAAGCTAGATAATAAATCCACATGTGGTAAAAGAATGCTAAGGTCAAGTGCGTTATTAGTAGGAAAAGTGACTCCCATTCTGCTTTTATAACACTTCCATAAAGCAGTTGCCTTTTGATTATGCTTTATCAGACTTGCCCAATCCTCATCCATAATCTTAGTGATAGTATTATGTTTATATCTCTCAGTGGCCTTAGCATGAAAGAACTTGGTATTCCCCCACTTAAGGTAACCCATCTTATAGTACACATCTGCCTCCAGTAATATGACTGCCTGCTCATTAATTTTTTGAGATGGCACTTGACAACATTTCTAAAGTTGAATTCAGGCATAGAGAGAGTTCTATGATCCTCCATTTGATCCAGGAGGAAAACAACATAGTTGGATTTTTCGATCAGGGTTTTAATATGAGATAGATTTTCCCCCATTTTTTCAACTCATATCTCAGATTTTTGAATTTAGCAGCCAGGGAAGAGGTATTAGATTTCCCTCTTGCTGGTTTCTTGCAGACCTTTTCCACCAGCTCATGAAATCCAGGTTGATGCACCTAGAAATTCTCAAAACAGAACATGGAATGTTGGTAGAGATTTGCACTACACAAGGCACTTGGTTAGATGTTGTATTTGCTAATGGTCTAACCAAGGTATTTGGGTACTTTAAAGTCCACTCACATGAGGTGAAAAACCAATCTAATTGCACCATCAAAGGTTGTATTTGCATATTAGACCAAGTGTAATTCCTGCCTCTGAGTGGTAGTTCAATTAAGCCCAAGTGGCTAATAACATCATTAAAAATGAAGATATCATTCATATCAGCACCATATCTGTTTATATTCTCCTGTGACCTCATAAAGTTAAAATCACCCAATAAAAGCCATAGATCATGTGCTTGTATTTGCAGTTTATAGAACCATGAGACAAAGTTAGCTCTCTCAATTCCTTGACAAGGTCCATAAACAGTAACCAATCTCCAATTCTCCCCATTATGAATGGATGTAAAATTAATAATTACACCAGACCTATGAATTTCAATCAAATTTCCATAGAAAATAGAACTGTTCCAGAGCACAATAATACCCCCAAAAGCTCCTACTGAAGGAGAGAAGGCAATTTATCAAATCTCTTGGGCAGAAGTTTATTATAAAAGAGTGATCAAAATTTTCACATTTGGTTTCCTGTAGACAGACCACTATAGCTCTGCTCTCTTCAATTTTATTATATACTGCAGTTTTCTTATTTGTGTCATTAAGACCCCTAACATTCCATTCCAAACCAACCAGTCCCAATTATTAGTGTTGTTGTGATCCATTGATAACCGGAACAACCAAAGATATGATCCTACTCATTGTAAATAAGTAGCATAAGCAGGTAACAATAATCATAGCAATCCCACATGTATACCATAGTGCCAAAAGATACCAGAGTTCACACACATCAACCAACATAGCAAAAGAGTATCCATAAAAGAGCCAAATACAAAAGAGGTCCAGAACAAGACCCCAACTAGAGTAAATATCATTAATCATCTGGGGATTCTTCATCCATCTTGGGTCCTAGAGAAGCCATAAGTATCTCCTCGGTCGTTTCGTCCTTAGGGATTTCCAGGATCCTGCCAGCTTGTTGAAGAACTGCAACAGAATTGACAGGTGGCAGTGGCCCCTCTTGGGATTCCATCTACAAAGGTTTAGCAGACTTTTCCTTCTTCCTAGGTTGTGGTTGATCAGTGCAAGGAATCAGCTTACCCACTATTCTTGGTTGTACTTCTAGTCACACGCCTCTCAGAAGTGTTCACCAGCATAGTTTATTTCTGCTTCCTGCCCCTCTTCCTTGGAGTGTCTTTAAGCACAATTGTAGAATCAGGACCTGCCACAACCTGCTGTCCATACACCATGTCACTTAGGCTAGAGTTCACTATGTGAT
>OU342746.1:101306660-101420930 GCA_910589775.1 Avena eriantha | reverse complement strand
TACCGAATTGGTTGGTGTGAAGTGTCATACAGAACAACACAATTCATGAACGGCAACGGCCTAAGTAAATAGCAAGAGAATAAGTGATGATGTTCATCGAAAACAATAAAGGTTATTGTGTTTTTCATTGTCGTCAAACCTAGCCTTCAAGATTTTTTTTAATAATTGTTATTTTTTCCGGTATTACGAGAAGGATGGTTGTTCAAATAATTACCGTATTCATAAAGGATGGATGAACTTTTACAAAATCTAGTTGGAGAAATCATATCCATAAACATTATGCTAAAATGTCGTAAGACAATGATTGGAAGATCACTTATGAGTGACATCGTTGTTTGAATTCTTTGAAAGTAAACATGAAGAAACTACCATGTTGATGGATTTTTGGAGTCTTTTGATTTGATAAATTGACGCTTGTGAAACTTTCCTCGAGATAATTGAAACTCCATCCATAGGCCAAAGAGGAACGGATTGACTAATTTATTGGATATTATGCATATTGATGTATATAGTCCATTATGTGTAGCCATATGCGATGGATCTTTTGGCTTCATATGCCTTTCTCCAGAAATTTGAGTGAATATATCTATATGTTTACTTATAAGGAAGAAGTATGAAACATTTGAAAATTGTTCAAAGACTTTCAAGATGAAGTGAAAATCATTGTAACAAGAAAATAAAAGAGTTTATGATTTGATCATAAAGGAAGATATTTGAGTTACAAGTTTAGCAAAACACCTAAGATTTCAGGAATTGTTCCATGAATTTGCATTTTCCCGATAAACCACAGGAGTATGGCATGTTCGAGAGATCAAATCAAATCTTGTTTGACATGGTAAGATCGATGGTGTCATTTATAAATTGCCATTATGTTTTAAGGATTAACGCCTTAGAGACCACCGCTTTTATACTGAAAAGAGCACCATCGTGATCCATTGAAATGACACCATATGAGTTATGGTTTGGGATAAAACCTGAATTGTCTTTTCTTAAATTTTGGTATGCTATGCATAAGTAAAATGTTTACAACCAAAGTCGGATAAGCACGTCTTTGTAAGTTATCCCAAGAATTTGTTGGAATTGCTCCATAACATCGAGGACAAAAGAGTGTGTCGCTTGAAACGTCAAGTTTCTTGAGAAGGAATTTTTCGTGAAAAGTTAAGTGGGAGGACAATAGAACTTTGATAAGGTGTTTGAACCTTAGCTATATGTGATAAGTAGCGCAGCACCGGAAAGTGTCCCGGTGGCGGCCACAATGCTCATGGCTCCCGTGATTACAAAGGGTGTGATCTTGGAGATTAGAGTTCTTATTGAACCATGTGGGTCGGTAAGAATCAAATAGTAAGATTTGAAACATAAGTAGTTATTGTTTTGACAATGATGAACCGACTGCATGCAAAGAAGCGATGATGGGGCCCTGACTCCATAAAATGACTAGAAGTCGTAGAATCCATGATAGTATCCATACACGATAAATCAAGTTTCGGAACTTGGAAGACCCTCTGGAAAGGCGTGAAGCCTATCTGTCATGTTTGGATCTATAAAGAAATAGACATGGATGTTTAACATCTATGAAATAGTCGACATGTCGGAATAAGTTTACGGGCAATGTTCAAGGAGTTGACTATGACACGATTTGATCTATCGTAGCGATATTTAGTCTTGACGGATTAATGTAGAAACCACTACATATAATTTTGGTATATGGTAGTTGAATAAACAAACAAGGTTCTTCTAATAGAATGGTTACCTAGGACGTGTACATGACGGTCTGAAGGGTTTGTTTCAAAGGGTGCTAAAAGGGCATGCAAACTTCAATAGTTGAAGTGAGCATAGCGGAGTTGGAATCTTCCACCATGATGAAAATGTTAAAGGAGTTTAATTTCATTGGAGATGATGAAGATGCTTGCATTTGCAAGAAATTAAGTGCGAGCGCTGAGACAAATTTCCAATACATTATGCAGAGTACATATTGTTGATTGGAAATGATGTATCTTTATTGACACAAGTTAAGAATTTCATTAAAATAGGATTTCGATGAAAGACTTGGGTAAAACCGAAATATTTGGCATCAATGTCTATATGGATCGATTGAGGCGCTAATATGGTTATACCAGACGTACATATATGAGATATTGAAAGGGTTCAATATGGAAACAACAAGAAAGGTTCTTGCTGCATGGAAAGGATTATATCAAGATTCAAGTGTTTCAACACTTGGTCAGTAAAATCACATGAAGATTTTGATCGATTATACCGTGATATGTATATATTCAGATATGTCCTATGCTCTAAATGTTATGAGAACATACCAGAATGATTCATAAGATGATCAATGGACGATAGTAAAGATATTCTTATGAGCTTTGGAAGAACAAAGAATATATCATGTATACGTGACAAATAGTTAAAGGTAGTTCACTGTAAAGTGTTATATTGATACTAGTTTTGTCACAAGATACAAATTAAATTTATCTCAATTGAGACTATGTGTGGCACAATGTAATGGAAAGATGTTCCATGATGGATTTGGATGAGTTCCAAGTTGAGACATTGTGACGGATACTACAAAAAAGGCTAAGTATATGACTGCTATAGTAGCAGCAAAGGAGGGCATTTGTGTTAAGTAGTTTGTTATCAAACTAGGTGTGGTTCAAAGTGGGCTAATATTATGAAGATATATTGTATGACAATAATATCAACATATTTTAACCTGAAAAAACTAAAGGTCTTACCAAAGGACCAAATTTATGCAATGCCATCTCATTTGAGAATGAGTGATGCGTAGAGACGCAAAGACATGCAAATACACACGGACCTGAAACTGTCAGATCCGGAGATTATGTTAACCACTAGCAATCACGTATATGCAACACCAGAAAGCCATAGGTGTTCAATACGCAAAGTTTTTCAAGCTAGATTATTGACTCTAGTGCAAGTGGGAGACCGAAGGGAATATGCCCGAGAGGCAATAATAAACTGGTTATTACCTTATGCCTTGTTTATGATAAATGTTTATTTTGCATGCTATAATTGTATTGATTGGAAACGTCAATACATGTGTGTTTAATAAACAAAATACAAAGTTCCTAGTAATTCCTCTCATATAAACAAGCTCGTTGATTAACAAGATGATCAAGGTTTCTTGATCATGGACATTGGATGTTGTTAATAACGAGGTCACAACATTGGTGGAATGATGTGATGAACATTTTCATCCGAAGTATAGCATTATGATCAGATTCATTATGTTTATATTTCTATAACATCATACAAAGTAATCTTAGTCCTTAGACCATGAGATCATGTTAAGTGCTAACACCAGAAGAGTATCTTGATAACATCAAACGTCACACCGTAACAGGGTGACTATAAAGGTGGGTTAAGTGCTACGAAGGTGTTATGTTGAGGCTCATGGATCAAGAGATGGATTTTTCCATCCCGATGATGGATAGATATACTCTGGGCCCTCTCGGTGATATCACATTGAAATAGCTTGCAAGCAAGTGATGTGATCACTAGAATGTTATATCACAGGAACGAGAAAAGAGTGCATGTCGGTAACGAGATCAAACTAGGTATTTGGATACCGATGATCGAATCTTGGACATGTAATATATCATGAGACAAATAGATTTAGTTACGACGTTAAAGTTTCACACGGTCACAAGAGCCATCGTTGAATATGTGGGAGTCAGTATGGATCTCCAGGTCCCGCTGCTGATTATTGATCGGAGAGGGGTCTCGATCATGTCTGCATTATTCGCGAACCGTAGGGTGACACACTTAAGGGATACCAACACCATTTGGAGCAAATATGTTTCAGATAAAGATTTAAGAAAGCGCTGGAATCATTTCGATGGAAACCGAAATTGTTTCAGGTGAAATTGCAGAAACTGGTTCTGCATGTGATATTGAAATGTTGCAGGGGGTTTCACGTGAATGTTTGTTAATTAATGTAATTGACAAAATTCTGAATAAAATAAATAAAATATTTTTATTTAATGAGAGCTTGCATTAAATTTGGTGGAAATTTAATGCATGTGTGAGTGGAATTTAGAGTGGAGGCTTTTTATGGGAGTGGGAGCTCCAGCCACTTTACACATTAGATGTTTGCATCTTATATTGCTAGTTTAGCGCTTTTATTAGCATTGTAAGATTATCCCTCATTTAAATATCAAGATAAAATGTGTTCTTCCTTACGTATGCACCGTTCTATGGATCGTGTTTCGATACATCACGTGATGATCGGGTGTACTCGACTCTACGCTTTCATACAATGGGTGTAAGACAGTTTTACACACGCGAATACTAAGGTTCTTACTTGGCGAGCCTAGCATGTACAGACATGGGGTTAAGCATGACTCGTATAGTTGATGTGATGCCCATATTGATGCTCGCCTTTGAAGCTACACCGACTCACGTGATGATCGGACTTGGTGTAGTGGATTTGGTTCATGTAATCACCAAAAAGGCACGAGGGATGTCGTTTTTGAGTGGGAGTTCATTTCTAATTTGGATTAGTCGAACTCAATTTGTCATAAACTACATCGAAGTCAATTTGCATAATTTGTTGTAGTCATTGGCATTGGTTCACCTTATGCTTAGTTTTAATTGAGATAATAGAACTATAGAATTCTGGATATTTACTTTATGAACTGGTATCATATTGTTTTAAATGTCAATTTAAAGTTTAGAAGTCCTATTACGAACTTTTAGCAAACTCTATTTACTCCATGAAGTTTAATAAGTAGTATTAAATCAAGAGTAAGAATTCCAATGTTAGTATCTAAAGTATCATGTTTGCCTCCATGATTATTGATATTCAAAAGTTGTTTTAATATCAAGGTTATCTAGGAGCTGAAAGAATTGTTTCAGGAACCATCATGTGTGGAAGATATTGTGATATCTGAAACAATGTTTTTGGTTGCATTATGATAGAGTATAATTTAGCAAAATACATGTTCTCATATTGTATGAGAATTTGTGAAGGATGGATATGCTAGGCATCCGGATCTCCCACAAAGGTGTTGGGAACTAACATTATACTCGCGGTTCTTCCTTATAGGATATAGTAGCTTGATCATGAAAGTTTTCATGATAAGGATGAATCGAAGATGTAAGTAAAATGTTTACTACACTAATAGATTACTAAAGGACGGATTTTTGAAAGAACACCAAACATTTGATGATGGTGATCCACTTCAAAGTGCAAGTCCAAAGGTATTAGTATTTGACTATATATGCATTGTACTATGTGCCATGTAAATGACACCACTATTGATGTTGGTAGATTCTTTTAAAAGAAAAGGAATTGTTGAAAGAGAATCTATAAAATATTTGGCAGAAAAGAAAAGGTTGGAGATGTCCAACTTAGGTATATAGAAGATATACATGTTATGGCTGTATTCCTTGCTTGTTAAACAATGTGGTTCTGAGGTATTGGATACCGAATTGGTTGGTGTGAAGTGTCATACAGAACAACACAATTCATGAACTGCAACGGCCTAAGTAACTAGCAAGAGAATAAGTGATGATGTTCATCGAAAACAAATAAAGTGTTATTGTGTTTTTCATTGTCGTCAAACCTAGCCTTCAAGATTTTTTTTAATAATTGTTATTTTTTCCGGTATTACGAGAAGGATGGTTGTTCAAATAATTACCGTATTCCATAAAGGATGGATGAACTTTTACAAATCTAGTTGGAGAAATCATATCCATAAACATTATTGCTAAAATGTTGTAAGACAAATGATTGGAAGATCACTTATGAAGTGACATCGTTGTTTGAATTATATTGGAAAGTAAACATGAAGAAACTCCATGTTGATGGATTTTTGGAGTCTTTTGATTTTGATAAATTGACGCTTGTGAAACTTTCCTCGAGATAATTGAAACTCCATCCATAGGCCAAAGAGGAACGGATGACTAATTTATTGGATATTATGCATATTGATGTATATAGTCCATTATGTGTAGCCATATGCGATGGATCTTTTGGCTTCATATGCTTTCTCCAGAAATTTGAGTGAATATATCTATATGTTTACTTAATAAGGAAGAAGTATGAAACATTTGAAAATTGTTCAAAGACTTTCAAGATGAAGTGAAAAATCATTGTAACAAGAAAATAAAAGAGTTTATGATTTGATCATAAAGGAAGATATTTGAGTTACAAGTTTAGCAAAACACCTAAGATTTCAGGAATTGTTCCATGAATTTGCATTTCCCGATAAACCACAGGAGTATGGCATGTTCGAGAGATCAAATCAAATCTTATTTGACATGGTAAGATCGATGGTGTCATTTATAAAATTGCCATTATGTTTTAAGGATTAACGCCTTAGAGACCACCGCTTTTATACTGAAAAGAGCACCATCGTGATCCATTGAAATGACACCATATGAGTTATGGTTTGGGATAAAACCTGAATTGTCTTTTCTTAAATTTTGGTATGCTATGCATAAGTAAAATGTTTACAACCAAAGTCGGATAAGCACGTCTTTGTAGGTTATCCCAAAGAATTTGTTGGGAATTGCTCCATAACATCGAGGACAAAAGAGTGTGTCTCTTGAAACGTCAAGTTTCTTGAGAAGGAATTTTTCGTGAAAAGTTAAGTGGGAGGACAATAGAACTTTGATAAGGTTGTTGAACCTTAGCTATATGTGCTAAGTAGCGCAGCACCGGAAAGTGTCCCGGTGGCGGCCACAATGCTCATGGCTCCCGTGATTACAAAGGGTGTGATCTTGGAGATTAGAGTTCTTATTGAACCATGTGGGTCGGTAAGAATCAAATAGTAAGATTTGAAACATAAGTAGTTATTGTTTTGACAATGATGAACCGACTGCATGCAAAGAAGCGATGATGGGCCCTGACTCCATAAAATGACTAGAAGTCGTAGAATCCATGATAGTATCCATACACGATAAATCAAGTTTCGGAACTTGGAAGACCCTCTGGAAAGGCGTGAAGCCTATCTGTCATGTTTGGATCTATAAAGAAATAGACATGGATGTTTAACATCTATGAAATAGTCGACATGTCGGAAATAAGTTTACGGCAATGTTCAAGGAGTTGACTATGACAAGATTTGATCTATCGTAGCGATATTTAGTCTTGACGGATTAATGTAGAAACCACTACATATAATTTGGTATATGGTAGTTGAATAAACAAAACAAGGTTCTTCTAATAGAATGGTTACCTAGGACGTGTACATGACACGGTACGAAGGGCTTTGTTTCAAAGGGTGCTAAAAGGGCATGCAAACTTCAATAGTTGAAGTGAGCATAGCGGAGTTGGAATCTTCACCATGATGAAAATGTTAAAGGAGTTTAATTTCATCGGAGACGATGAAGATGCGTGCATTTGCAAGAAATTAAGTGGGAGCGCTGAGACAAATTTCCAATACATTATGCAGAGTACATATTGATGATTGGAAATGATGTATCTTTTATTGACACAAGTTAAGAATTTCATTAAAATAGGATTTCGATGAAAGACTTGTGTAAAACTGGAATATTTGGCATTAATGTCTATATGGATAGATTGAGGCGCTAATATGGTTATACCAGATGTACATATACGAGATATTGATAGGGTTCAATATGGAAACAACAAGAAAGGTTCTTGCTGCATGGAAATGATTGTATCAAGATTCAAGTGTTTCAACACCTGGTTAGTAAAATCACATGAAGATTTTGATCGATTATACCGTGATATGTATATATCCAGATATGTCCTATGCTCTAAATGTTATGAGCACATACTAGAATGATTCATAAGATCATCAATGGATGATAGTAAAGATATTCTTATGAGCTTTGGAAGAACTAAGAATATATCATGTATACATGACAAATAGTTAAAGGTAGTTCATTGTAAAGTGTTACATTGATACTAGTTTTGTCACAAGATACAAATTAAATTTATCTCAATTTAGACTATGGGTGGCACAATGTAATGGAAAGGATGTTCCATGGTGGATTTGGATGAGTTCCAAAGTTGAGACATTGTGACGGATACTACAAAAAAGGGCTAAGTATATGACTACTATAGTAGCAGCAAAGGAGGGCATTTGTGTTAAGTAGTTTGTAATCATACTAGTTGTGGTTCAAAGTGGGCTAATATTATGAAGATATATTGTATGACAATAATATCAACATATTTTAACCCGAACGAACTAAAGGTCTCACCAAAGGACCAAATTTATACAATGCCATCTCATTTGAGAATGAGTGATGCGTAGAGACGCAAAGACATGCAAATACACACGGACCTGAAACTGTCAGATCCAGAGATTATGTTAACCACTAGCAATCACGTATATGCAACACCAGAAAGCCATAGGTGTTCAATACGCAAAGTTTTTCAAGCTAGATTATTGACTCTAGTGCAAGTGGGAGACTGAAGGGAATATGCCCGAGAGGCAATAATAAAGTGGTTATTATCTTATTCCTTGTTTATGATAAATGTTTATTTTGCATGCTATTGATTGGAAACGTCAATACATGTGTGTTTAATAAACAAAATACAAAGTTCCTAGTAATGCCTCTCATATAAACTAGCTCGTTGATTAACAAGATGATCAAGGTTTCCTGATCATGGACATTGGATATTGTTAATAACAAGGTCACAACACTGGTGGAATGATGTGATGAACATTTTCATCTGAAGTATAGCATTAAGATCATAGTCATTATTTTTGTATTGCTATAACATCATATGAAGTAATCTTAGTCCTTAGACCATGAGATCATGTTAATTGCTAACACCGGATGAGTATCTTGATAACATCAAACATCACACCGTAACAGGGTGACTATAAAGGTGGGTTCAGTGCTACGAAGGTGTTATGTTGAGGCTCACGGATCAAGAGTGGGATTTGTCCATCCCGATGATGGATAGATATACTCTGGGCCCTCTCGGTGATATCCCATTGAAATAGCTTGCAAGCAAGTAATGTAATCACTAGAATGTTATATCACGGGAACGAGAAAAGAGTGCATGTCGGTAACGAGATCAAACTAGGTATTTGGATACCGATGATTGAATCTTGGACATGTAATATATCATGAGACAAAGGGATTTAGTTACGACGTTAAAGGTTCACACGATCACAAGAGTCATCGTTGAATATGTGGGAGTCAGTATGGATCTCCAGGTCCCACTGCTGATTATTGATCGGAGAGGGGTCTCAATCATGTTTGCATTATTCGCAAACCATAGGGTGACACACTTAAGGGATACTGACACCATTTGGAGCAAATATGTTTCAGATAGATATTTAAGAAAGCGCTGGAATCATTTCGATGGAAACCGAAATTGTTTCGGGTGAAATTGCAGAAACTAGTTCTACATGTGATATTGAAATGTTGCAGGGGGTTTTATGTGAATGTTTTTTAATTAATGTAATTGACAAAATTCTGAATAAAATAAATAAAATAGTTTTATGTAATGAGTTCTTGCATTAAATTTGGTGGAAATTTAATGCATGTGTGAGTGGAATTTAGAGTGGAGGCTTTTTATGGGAGTGGGAGCTCCACCCACATGAATGTGGAAGAGGTGGGGGCACCACCATGGCTGCCATGCCATGGCTCTTGGGTGCCCCCCTCTCCTCTTCACAAACCACACCTCCTCGTGAAGGATCTCTCTCCCCCTCTAGTTATTCCCCATGGTCTCGGATTTGCGAGATACATGTTCCCGGTGGCATTATCTGGAAAGGAGTTGCTACTTCCGCTGCTTTGTTGGAGCGAGGGACGGAGGTTGTCGGGGGTACCGAACATGTGTGCGATCATGGATGGACCGCTGCTTTGTGGTGCTGGACTTGCTGGAGCTAGATCTGATGGACGTGCTGGAGCCGGACCTGCTGGACTTCATCACGATCTTGAGATCGGCAAGTGTACGACTACATCATCCATGAGTTTCATCTTGTTAACAAAGCTTTGTTGTCTTCGAGGGTAAGTTCTCTATGGATGTATATCCACCTGTTGCTTGTATCTAATAGATAGATCTTGGTGATAGTTCCCATCGTAGGAATTTTTTTTGTTTTCTATGCTGAGAACCCAACAGTGGTATCAGAGCCTGATCTATGCGTAGGTGCTTTGCACGGGTAGTACACATATGTTTATATGTGGGCGATGATGATAATGTTATTGCATCTTTCATGTATTTTGGATATTGGTGGCATAGTGGTATGAAGCGGCTTGGACCAACCTTACATGTCATCGCACATGAGACCGGTTCCATGACTGACATGCAACTAGTTTTGCATAAGTGGCTGGCGGGTGTCTGTCTCTCCTACTATAGTCAATATCTGATTTACAACGAGTTACTAATAACTTGGTTATCCTCGTTGTGGTTCCATGTTTGTAGGTAAGACCAGTTCTATCTCCGAAAGCCCTAAGCCACGTAAAACTTGCAATGGACAAATTAGAGGCGTCTAGTTTAGATTGTTCCTAGGCTAGTGTCATGATATGGTAACGTTGTAAGTAGATGTATGATAGATACTCTTACAACACACCTAACGTGTAAGTTCCATAGACCTTGGCCTTACACACAAAGGAATGATAGAGATCATACCATGATGCATATAATAGAGATCAAATGCATGGACCATATCATCCCACTTTACACATTAGATGTTTGCATCTTATATTGCTAGTTTAGCGCTTTTAGTAGCATTGTAAGATGATCCCTCATTTAAATATCAAGATAAAATGTGTTCTTCCTTACGGATGCACCGTTCTATGGATCGTGTTTCGATACATCACATGGTGATCGGGTGTACTCGACTCTACGCTTTCATACAATGGGTGTAGACAGTTTTACAGACGCAAATACTAAGGTTCTTACTTGGCGAGCCTAGCATGTACATACATGGCCTCGGAACACGGACCGAAAGTTTAAGCATGACTTGTATAGTTGATGTGATGCCCATATTGATGCACGCCTTTGAAGCTACACCGACTCACGTGATGATCGGACTTGGTGTAGTGGATTTGGTTCATGTAATCACCAAAAAGGCACGAGGGATGTCGTTTTTGAGTGGGAGTTCATTTCTAATTTGGATTAGTCGGACGTGTGTGCGATCACGGATGCACCGCTACTTTGCGGTGCTGGACTTGGTGGTGATGGACTTGCTGGAGCTAGATCTGATGGACGTGCTAGAGCTGGACCAGCTGGACTTCATCACGATCTTGAGAACGGCAAGTGTACGACTACATCATCCACCAGTTCCATCTCGTTAACAAAGCTTTGTTGTCTTCGAGGGTAAGTTCTCTATGGATGTATATCCACCCGTTGCTTGTATCTAATAGATAGATCTTGGCGATAGTTCCCATCGTAGGAAATTTTTTGTTTTCTATGCTGAGAACCCAGCACCTAGTATCTTCTATTACTGCTTTTGACTTTGTTTCAACTTGTTATGCTTAATGCTTGTCACTAGGGCCCGAGTGCCATGATTTCAGATCTAAACATGTTATTGATTCATTATGATAGTATTGTTTATTGTCTTACCTGCAAGTTGTATACACATGTTGTTGTCCGGAATCAAAGGCCCCGAAGTGACAGAAATCGGTATAACCGGAGGGAATGGCTTTGATGTGAGGATCACATGTGTTCACGGAGTGTTAATGCTTTGCTCCGGTGCTCTATTAAAAGGATCACCTTAATTGCCAGTAGTTCCCTTGAGGCCCCGCTGCAAACGGGCTGGCAGGACAAAAGATGTTGTGCAAGTTCTCATTGCGAGCACGTATGACTATATATGGAACACATGCCTAGGATTATCTAGTACTTGGATGCTTTATCTCATTTATCTACAATTGCACTGTGTTCTGATTTCCATGTGAATTGTCTTGTCCATGCAATGCCCGTCCATCCATCCCTATGCCTACCGCACTCGAATCCTACTGTTTACTGCTATTTTTACCACTGTCTTTACTTTACTACTGCTGTTACTTCACTACTCCTACTAAAAAACTGTTGCTACTGATAAACTGTTGTGAGCAAGATTGTTTCCAAGTGCAGCTGAATTGACAACTCAGTTGTTAAGGCTTATAAATATTCTTTGGCTCCCCTTGTGTCGAATCAATAAATTGGGTTTCACTTCCCTCGAAAATACTGAGATACACCCCCTATACTTGTGGGTCATCAAGACTATTTGTTGGCGTTGTTGCCGGGGAGCATAACTTTATTTATCAAGTCCACTTGGAATCATTATTGTTCGCTGCCATCCATCCATCATGGGTAAGTCTCGTGATGGCAAGGTTCCTATTTTACCATCCACTACAAGAAGAGGTACTGTTCTGAACACCTCTGTTGCTCTTGATTCAACATCTTTTATGAGTAAGCTCCTTAAACCACCACATACACATGCTACACACACGGCTACTACTGATGAATCCAAAACTTCTGATACTTATGATGCTGCTTCTACTGTGCTTGATAAGAGTGGTTCATTAGGTCCTTTCCAAGATGCTACGATTGCTAGAACTATAGCTGGAAATATTGAAACTCCTAATGAAGACACTACTACACCTGTTAGTTCACCTGAGTCTAGTGAGAGTTATGATATTGAAGATGGTTACATTGAGATGACCGATGAATTTATTAAAGAATGTAAAAACATCCATGATAGGAGAACTGCTAAGGGTCTCCTTGAGAGGCGTACTATTAGACCCAAATTGTCTCCTAATGCCAAGTTTGCTGCTTCTCCCATAAACATTAAAGATAAAGATTATGATTTCTCTCGCGATCTATCTTACATAGCTATTGTTGAGAAAGAACCTTTTTGTGGGACTAAGAATGAAAGTGCGGTAACACATATGACTGAGCTTTCTACCATGAGTGGCTTGCTTTCTGATGATATTAAGTTGCGCACCTACTTTGTTGCTAATATTTTCCCTTTTTCACTAAAAGGGAAGCTAAAACTTGGTTTAGTAATTTACCTCCTGGATCTATTGATAGCCCTGATTCCTTGATTAGTACTTTTCTGCAGAAATATTTTCCTCCTAGTGCTAGACATGCTATTTTGCAGGAACTTTTTGATTTTAAACAGGGAGAAAAAGAGATATTGCCTGAATCATGGGCAAGGTTTTGTGCTTTGATTCATGCATAGGCTGGAAGTCCATTACCTAAGAATGAGCTTCTTGATATATTTTATAATGGACTAATTGAAGAATCTAGGACATACCTAGATAGTTGTGCTGATTGTGTTTTCAGGAATAGGACTCCCAAGGAAGCTGAGGAATTAATGGCTAAAATAAGTAAGAACTATGAAGATTGGACTCCTCCTGAACCAGCTATACCTGAAACAATTATACCTGAACCAGCTATACCGATGCCTATACCATCATCTAAGAAGAGGGGAGTTATTGAATTGAATGATGAAGTGATGAAGGAAGCTAAGAAATGTCTTAAGGAGAAGGGAATTAAAGCTGCAGATGTCAAGAATTTACCTCCTATAGAAGAATTATGTAAGCCAATTCCCCATTCATCCACTACCGAGGTACACTCTCTGCAACGTTTTGATGAAGGTGATATCCCTTACTCTAAACCTCCTGATTAATGCTTAGAAGAATTCAATATTTTTATTGTTAAGCAAGATAATTTTAATAAAAGGGTGCAAAATCATCTAATGGAAAACACTAGAGCTATTGTTGAGTTAAAAGATATTGTGGAAAGAACCTCTAATGATGTTAAAATGATTGTTAAACATTTTCAAATAGTTCAACCTCAAATAGATCAACTTATTAAAGTGCAAAAAGACTTGATAGTTAATGCTGCCAAAGAAAAACATGCTTATGAAATTAGAACTAGAAGTGGTGCTGCTACCCAGGATCCTCTATATCCTGAGGGGCATCCCAAAAGAATTGAGCAGGATTCTCAACAAGCTGAAAATAGTGGTACTACTCGTAAGAAAAGAAAAAGAAACATAAAACTATTGTAGAACCCTCTGCACCTGCTGAAGATCCTAATAGTATATCTATCTCTGATGTTGAAACTGAAAGTGGTAATGAAGAAAATGATGTTCCTGATAAAGAAAAAGTTGAAGAAGAACCTGAAAAGCACACTAAGAATACTAAATACACTAAAGAAGATTTTATTGCTAAAAAACATGGTAGTGAAAGATATCCTTGGGTCCAAAAACCTATGCGTTTCCATGATAAGAAACACAATTCAAAGGAAGATGAACACTATAATAAGTTTTGTGAGTGGATGAAACCTTTATTCCTACAAATTCCTTTGACTGATGCTATTAAATTGCCTCCTTACTCAAAGTATATGAAGGATATTGTCTCGAATAAAAGGAAGATCCCTAATGAAGAAATTTCTACTTTGCTTGCCAATTATTCCTTTAATGGTAAGGTTCCAAAGAAACTTGGAGACCCAGTGATTCCAACTATCCCTTGCTCTATTAAGAATAGTTATGTCAGAACTGCTTTGTGTGATTTGGGAGCTGGAGTTAGTGTTATGCCTTTCTCTCTCTCTATAAGAGACTCCAACTGGAAAAATTAATACCAACTGATAGATCTTTGCAAATGGCTGATAAATCTACCACTATTCATGTTGGTATATGTGAGGATGTACCTGTTCAAGTGGCTCATAATTCCTTGATATTAAACTGATTTTGTTGTGCTTGAAATGCCTGAAGATGATAATATGTCTATTATTCTTGGGAGACCTTTTCTTAATACTACAGGAGTTGTTATTAATTGTAATCAAGGAAAGGTGACCTTCAATGTTAATGATAAGGAACATACTGTCTATTTCCCCAAGAAGATTGATCGGACTTATGGTTTGAATTCAATTGAACATGTTGAGGGCATTCAAGTTGGAGAAATATATTGTCCCATACCAAGAGAAAAATTTGAAACTATTATGATTGGGACCATTGCTATAAAAGTTGAGGTAACATAATCATTAGTGGAATACAAATTTTTGTTTCATAAAAAAATGTTTTGGTAACAAGACCTGATCAACCTTGTTAACAAAAGAATTTCATTGAACGAAACAATGTTTTCACCATGATTATCTCCGCTTACTTCTATTCTTTCCATTTTAGTTTTTGCTTTTGTTTAGTTCACTTTTCTGTTGTTAGTTGCTTGCATGTTAGAGTGTCTTAGAACTTCTGAAGTTCTAGCCTTGTTTTGTCTTTGCATCGTTCCAAAAACCTTTTTCTGTCAGAAAATCATTCTTTCATACCTGAAAATTGCTCAAAAATAAAGTGTCTCGAAAAATTCCAGAAAATTCATATTAATTATTTTTACGTGAAAAAAGGGGCTGAGGAGTGTTTGGAAGGTACTAGGGGGCCCACCAGGCAGGCACACCACCTGGTGGCACGGCCAGCCCTAGGGCGCGCCTGCCTATGGTGTGGGCCACCCCTGGCCCTCCACTCACTCTCTCACTTGCCACTTTCTTGTCTCTCCCGAGTAGACACCAGTTCATTGCTCGAAATCGCATTCTTGTTGTGCTTGCCCTCGATTTTTTGATCTCCTTGCTCAGCCCATCTTTGCTACTGAAATTTGGAGCATTTGTTCTCCGGTATGTGACTCCTCCGCTTGTCCAAGTAGATTTGTGTTTAGTGGTTTATATCTTGAGTATTTTGCTGATGTAGGTGAAAGGTTATGAGAGCTTGTAAGCTTGTTTGATGCTTAGAGATATAGTTTTGATGCATGTTTAGGCCTCTTACAAGTCCCTATGAGTAGTGCCTTTCATTATATTCACTTTGCAATCACTTGTTTAATAGATGTTTAAATTTCACAATATCAAACATGAACAACCGTACCTTTGGAGAAATATTTGAGAGGGATGCACCTAGGAGGTCAAGGCCCTCAAGATCAGCCTCTCAGTTTAGGCCATCATACAACGAAGATCTCATTGCACCTCGTATTGGTAATGAAGGAGATGATGGGGATGCTCACCCATCTAATTTTCCTTGTTTTACTTTCTTACAAGCTGCAGGGATTCTTGATGATTTCTTGCTACTGATTCAGAGGGTTGGTTTGACCTCATACATGCAAGATGAGAGTGAGCAATACGCTATGCTCACCAAGACTTTTGTTGAGAGCTTCGTGTTTACTAACACGCCCTATCGGTCAACTGTCTCTTTCAGAATTTATAATCTGCCCTTTACCATGTCATTGGAAAGATTTTGCCGTATTGTAGGTGTAAGCATGACAGGGATCGTGATGAATATTCAAGGGTGACCCACTGATTTGCTGGAGCTCTACCGAGGGGTGACCAATGATGATGACCACGTAGCTCAGCGCGGAAAGATAAGAAACATCCAACTCACTGCTCTTACATACTTTGCATATTATCTTGCTACTAGCGTTCTTGGTAGGGAGAATACGAGTAATATCTCCAACTATCATTTAGCCTTCCTTGCTGCTGCACTTAACAATGATACTCGGTACAACCTTGGCTCGCTTATTGCTCGCCGCCTAGCTGCTAGGGGGCCTATCTATGGGGGCATAATCGCTTCACGTATGGTTAATGTATTAGAGCTTTCTATGGATCCCAATGATACTATATTGGCACCACAAAGGCTTGACCTTGCTGCTATGAAAACACATCACTTTGTCACTGCTGATTCTGAGTTGGACAGTTTAGTATATAGGATGATGTTTACTAAAGGGGATGAGAGGGAGATCCCTTTGCCTCAATCTACCTTGTTCAGTGTTCACAGGAGGCCGTGGTCGTGCTCCAAGGAGGAGGTGGACGAGCAGCTCCGCTTGCCGGGTTTCCACAGGCAGCAACAGGAGGATATGCCCTCCTACGATTACTCTGCGCATTATGGTGGGGCATCCTCGAGCTCGCACCAGGACGAGGGTACCTCCTCACCGTACTATGGAGGCCCTCCATCTTGGCCAGCCTGGGATTGATACCCACTTAGGCCAAAAGCCTAAGCTTGGGGGGAGGTACGCCGACATCGCACTCAGCTCCATATCATTTTGTGTCGGTACTTTGTATATTCATGTTTCATTCTCTTTTTAGTTTTCATTCTTTGTTTTTACTTTCTAAAACACAAAAAGACCAAAAATATTTCTGTTGTTTCTC
Organism: Avena eriantha; assembly: GCA_910589775.1. Lineage (NCBI taxonomy): Eukaryota > Viridiplantae > Streptophyta > Magnoliopsida > Poales > Poaceae > Avena > Avena eriantha. The sequence goes on along the minus strand of OU342746.1, from coordinate 101,403,868 downwards.
TTTGTTTGCTTCTTCTTCTTTTTGCCTTGGTTTGCTTTTCCCTTTTTGCTTTGGTTGAACTATTCGAAAAACCCAAAAAGATTTTGCTTTGCTTGTTTTCCTTTTTGGTTCTTGTTTTAAAAATCGAAAACACCAAAAATATTTGTTGTTCTTCTTTGGTTTTGTGAGTTTTGTTGCAGGGTTCAACAGTTCTCAGTGGAATTTGGTTTCATGTTATTATTATTGACAACTTGAGGTGTGGTAAGATGCTGGTAACGAACTCTATTTGTTTTCATTTTTGTACATATACTCATCATTGTGGGCATGCTTAGCCTATTCATGTAGGGTGTATGTTATTTATGGATGCTTAGTAGTTCTTGCTTTCTTATGATTAGTTCTAGCTTGCTAATAGTTTGTAGCGTGTCATATGAATGTTTGCTTGGATTACTCTATTCATAACTTGGTATGACACTGTGGTATCCTCCTTTGAATGTTTCATTTGAATTGACTTGGCACATGCTCACGCATGCATATGACTGAAATAATCAGTTAAGCCTCGATGAATTATTTTGCCTTGAGGGTCTTAAATCACTTTCATGCCATGATTACTCCTGTTTTGTTGCAAGCATGATTATGACAGCTATTGCTCTCTCGTTTGTCGCTCCCTTACTATTGCTGGCCTTCACTTACAGTGAGTATGTTTTACTCATGTTTCCAACTCCCTAAAACCAAATATTGCCAAAAGTGTCCACCATACCTACCTATTAGCATCATTTGCTATTTCTGTGCATATTCAATAGGCCTTGTTTTCTTCCGAATAAAATGTTTGCTTGTTATGAGAAAGTTAGTTAGTAAAGCTCTCACGAACTTGATGGCACACTTTATTTCCTGCACTTAATAAATTTGAACCATTGTGATTGTCCATGAAAGTTATATGCTTGCAAATTATTAAGCTAGGGATTAGCAGAACCGTGTTGTCACGGGGAACGCTTTCAACACCTGTAAATATATACCCAGTTGATACCATTCTCTTTTGTTTGCGGATGTCGTCGGTGTGAAATAAAAGGGGAGCTTGTAACTCCATGGAGTTATGTATGTGTGTTAGAGAAACACCTAGGCCGCCGGTCTAATCCATGCTGTCATGGTGGAAACCTGCAGCGTAACCATAATAAGTATCTATGAAGCATTCTTCTTATAAAAAAGAGAGAGATAGCTATTGAGAAAAAAAGAAGAGATTTGAGAAAAGAGGAAAGAGAGAAAAAAGCACAATTTTCCCATGGTAAATAAGAAGATTGTTGAGATACTCATTGTCTGCTTGCCATGTCATTTTGATATGGGGATTCTTTCGTATCATCGGGCACGGGGTACCCCGTTGGCGGTTCTCTATGATACACACGTATGTACGATGACAAGAACTTACCTGTAACTAAAGTTGAGTAGCATGAGGAGCGGCCCTCGTACTCAAGGGACATGGGATTTCCAGTTTATAGTCTATCAAGCATATAACTCATATTGGACCTCACTTTCACCTTAACCATATTAAAGATGCTTATGACAGGGGCAATGAGAGCTCAAAGCTAATGAGTACCATACTTTCAGGATTTGGAAGCCTTTCAAACTATTCAAAACCTTTTTCATTTCCTTGTTGAGTCCCCACCTATTCTATGAGCACTTTCTTGAGAGAATAGTTGTCATTCTTTGTGCTTGTCTCATTACTTGATTATTTGTGTTATGACTTTGATGCTTGCATCTTTGACATCTTTACTTCTAGTCTTCACTTGAACTTCAGAGGTGCCTTGGCATTCATAATCAAAGGCAAACGAGATACTACTCTATCATACCTTGTTATGAGCATTGTAATGTTGCTTATGTTTATGCTTCATGCTACTTATTATTTTTGAGTTGGAATCTCTGCATAGCTTGCAATACCTATTAAGTAAACTTAGTTGCATATTCCTTATTATGAATTGTCTAAGTAGTGATCACATGCTGAGAATATATACATCATATGAAGCCAACGTGTTCGTGAAAGTTTCTTTTATCGCACTCAGTTTTCAACTAAATTGCTTGAGGACAAGCAATAAGCTAAGCTCGGGGGAGTTGATACGTCCAAAACGTATCTACTTTCCCGAACACTTTTTCTATTGTTTCTCCTCTAAACTTGTGTGATTTGGATGCAACTAACATGGACTGACGCTAACATGGGTATACCCTATAGGTACTCGAGCTTGGTATATACGGCTTGAATACAGCGGAAGCCCACGGTGTCACCAAAGCCCAAGTGGAGAACTCGAGTAACCTACAGACTCTCGATTTCTTGAAGAACAAGAAGAAGCTAAAGATAGAAAGTTCAAAGGGGAAAACCCTAACTTGTAACCGACTCGACCTGCTACCCGAGACCTGGCCTATCTATATAAAGGCTAGGACGGGGCAGCGAGGAGGACACACGCAACCCTAGTTTCCACAACCCTCGCCAGATTGCATCTGCGCACCATTGTAATCCTCGATTCCTTCAATAATTCCACGAGCAGACAAGCAGGAGTAGGGACCTCTGCGAGGCCTGAACCTGGGTAAATCTTCGAGTCCCCTGTGTTCTTGTTTGCTGGCTGATAGATGTCTCCAGCGCTCCCTCCTTCTCTAAAACCCAAGTCCATAACAATGGGCATTGATGAGTTAAACCCTCGTCAATTGGCGCTATCTGTGGGAATTGGGAGTGCTGATGTTGTGGCTTCTTCGGCCCCATCAACTGCGATCTACATCTCCGCAACAGCGGAGATTCGCCAGCTCTTCGGCGCATTCGACTTCACCGTCCACACGCCAGCCACTCGCCCAGCTTTCGAGTCTGTGGGCGACGGAATCAGCTTGGCGATCTGGAGCTTCCGCTTTCAAGTTGGTCAGATGGGCACGCTTCGCATGCCTGACCAGCTGATGATACCATCGATTGCTCTAGCATCGTGGTTCCCTCCACCGATCGGCACCCTCAGTGAGCTCAATGCCTCGACAACAGTCGAGAATACGGTCAGCGGCAGCAGTCGCGAATCCGATCTGGGCGATCTGGCAACTGAAGATGGATCTTATAGCTCCGGATCTGAAAGTTGTGGGAGCAGCAGCTTCCCCAATCACTTCATGTGCACCGTCATCAATGCGGGCGATCCCACCGCCAACCGCGACAACATGGGCAACGGAGGCAACAAAACCGACCCACCAAATGGTGGTATACCTAACGGCGGACCACCGCCAAACGGCACCCCTGTCAACAACGAAGGAGCAGTTGAACCTCCAACTATGATAAACTAGCAAACCGGCGAACGCGTCGTGATCAGGCTCAATGACCTCAAGTGGGTTCGCTGCCGAGAAGCCCTACAAGGACACCCTCTACCCTTCGGATCCCCGCAAGAACTGCTGATGGGTTACCATTGGCTCCTGAAAGAGAAATACAAGTGCCAACTACAAAGAATCGCGCAACTCGAGGCGCGTAAAAAGGCGGCTGATGAATCAAGCCTCCGACGAGCTGGGCTCTCCTCCCATAGAGGATCCTCCTCTAGGTGCAACGAGTACATCGCCAACAAGAGACGATATCGACTCGCCCACCTCACCGAACAAGAACGTGTAGAAGCCGCCAAAGTCCTCGACTTTGGCTCCATGACGGTGGATACGCGTGGCAATGTGCTCCCGAAAATGCCGCAAGCCGCGGTAACGGCAGCCACCATGTACCTCCTCAACAACCAGCCGCCAGCTGGAGACCCTCGAGCTGCCATGCACCAATCTACGATCGCAGGCTTGGGGTTAATCGAGGCCGCCCTCGACACAGAGCCAACATCGGAACCGAAGAAAGGCAAGGCTCTAGCAAAATGCTACGCCTCGCCCTCATCTAGAGACGACAGTCACGATTTGTCTCGACGTCACCGCTCATTGCGACACAACCACGACTATGATGCGTGCGATGACCTCACGCAGCGCAAGATTGACAAATCAAGGACACGACGTGCCTGGTGAACTGACTCAGAGGACGAAGATGTGGAGCTCTGTGGCGCTAGATGCTTCAGCAGGGCCATCAGACAAAAGCGAATGCCCAAGGGGTTTAAGCTCCCATCAGAGAACCCAAAGTTCGATGGTCTCCAGGACCTGAAAATCTGGTTAGAGGATCACATCTCCTCTGTCAGGCTCCACGGCGGGAGTCGAAGCACGGCCATGCAATGCCTGCAGCTACAGCTGCAGGGCGCCGCCCGAGCATGGCTCAACAACCTCCCACGTGGATCCATTCGCAGTTGGGAAGAGCTGGTCTACAACTTTGTGCGCAACTTCTAGGGCACCTACAAAAGGCCTACATCAATCAAAGAGCTGAGATGCTGCCAGCAAAGGTCAGGCGAGTCGCTACGCTCGTACATCCAGAGGTGGTCCATCATCAAGAACTCTATAGAGAATATCTCGGAGGATCGCGCGATTGATGCATTCAACGGCGGCGTATGCGGCATAGAGCTCAGGGAGGAGCTGGGCCGCTCGAAGCCCAAAACCATCGACCACCTGATGGAAATCGCGAATCGCTGGGCAGAGGGAGAAGATTCAGTGAAAAATCGCGTTCACTCCGATGACGAGGCAGAACTCGAACGTAGACGCGACCGCCGCAGCAAACGCCGCATGCGCATCTACGATGACCACGATGACGTCAAAATGGTCGCAGCCGGCTACACCGACAGACGCGACGACAACCGCAACAACGGCTACCGAAGCAGTGGATACCGCGACTCCAGGAAAACCACGCAAGTATGGCAGCGCCGCAATCGCGATGAGGAACCCGCAACATCCATTGAAGACAAGCTGTCCAGGCCATGCACTGTGCACTTCTACATCGACAAGCACGACGAAAAAAAGAAGTCCAGCCACCTCCTCAAGGACTGCCGCGAGTTCCTCAAACTACAAGAGGGACTTGCTCGGATGAATCGCAACGCAGTCGAAAGGGGCTACGGACCCGCCACAGGCGCCATGGCACATGGAGCTCTGCCACCACCACCTAGACCACCCCCAAATGCAGCTGCGCCGGACCAGCACCATGGAGGTGAACCATACCCATGGGCCATGGGTACCTTGATGATCCAAAAAGGACGCCCCTCGAATCGGGTGCAGAAGGCCATCACTCGCCAAGTCAATCTGGCAACAAACTCGCCGCCATCTACCACTGAGTACCTCAGTGGAAGCGAGTCCTGCATCACCTTCGACAAGCGCGACCATCCGCCTCAAGTACCTCGTCTAGGCCATTGTCTCCTCGTACTCGAGGCACAAATTGGAGGCTTCGACATGAGCCGCTTCTTCATGGACGGCGGAAGCGGCATCAACCTTATATTCACGAGTACCTTGCGAGCAATGAGGATCCCTCTAACTTGCCTAGAGACCTCAGACACAACATTCTACGGCATCGTCCTAGGCAAGGGCGTGTATCCCCTTGGCAAAATCAACCTTGACGTTATCTTCGGCACGCCAAAAAACTTTCGGCGTGAGCGCATCGACTTTGAGGTCGTCGACTGGCCCTCACAGTATCACTGCATCCTCGGACGTGTCGCGTTCGCTAGGTTCATGGAAGTGCCACACTACGCCTATCTGCAGATGAAAATGCCAGGCCCTAATGGCGTCATCACAGTCAACGGGAGCTTCGAGAAGTCCGACAGCTGCGATAGGGAATTTAACAGAATTTCCCAGTCTTTCGGCATGCAGGAAGAACTCGCGAGACTAAAGGAGTCGACAGACAACAGTCTGCCTCCCCTGAGCCGGCCAAGTTCACCCGACCTATCTTTCGACTCATCAGTGCACACAAAGAAAGTCCACGTCCACCCATCGGATCCCGCCAAGACGGCCCTCATCGCCAACAACTTGAGTCCCGCATAGGAACTCGCGCTCGTCGAATTCCTCCGTGAGCACTGGGAAATCTTCGCCTGGTGTCCAGCGGACATGCTAGGAGTTCCCAAGGAATTCGTCGAGCACGCACTCAACGTCAACCCAGACGCAAGGCCAGTCAAGCAAACAATCCGGCGATTATCTGAGCCACGAGCAAAGGCAGTCGGAATGGAGATCAACAGACTCCTTGACGCCAAATTCATACGTGAGATCAAGGAAAGCACTTGGCTCGCCAACACGGTGCTAGCACCAAAAAAAGACACGGATATCCTGCGGATGTGCGTGGACTTCACCTCTCTGAATAAGCACTGTCCAAAGGATCACTTCCCGCTACCACGAATCGACCAGATCATCGACTCCACCGCGGGATGCGAGTGCCTCTGCTTCCTCGACGCCTACTCAGGCTATAATAAGATTCGAATGAAGGAGGAAGATCAAGAAAAAACAGCATTTACAATGCCCTTCGGTGTATTCTGCTACAACACAATGCCTTTCGGGCTAAAAAACCAAGGAGCCACCTACCAACGGTGCATGCAGGCTTGCCTCAAGGATCAACTTGGTCGCAACATTCAAGTCTATGTCGATGACATAGTAATCAAGACCAAGGAGGAAGCCTCCCTAATCGACGATTTACGCGAAACCTTCACCAACCTTGACCGCTACCGGATCAAGCTCAATCTGGACAAATGCGCCTTTGGCGTACCATCTGGGCAACTACTCGGGTATCTCATCTCCGCGAGAGGAATCGAGTCAAACCCGAAGAAAATAAAAGCCATACTGGCCATGGAGAAGCCGAAAAACATAAGGGGCATCCAGTAGCTGGCTGGGCGAATCGCGACCCTCAGTCGATTCATCAGTCGGATGGGTGAAAAGGCACTGCCCTTCTACCAACTCCTCCGCAAAGCTGAAAAGTTTGAGTGGACCAACGAAGCGCAGGAAGCATTTGAAGACCTCAAGCGCCTGCTATCCACTTCGCCAGTATTGGTGACCCCACGAGAAAGGGAACCGCTATTGCTGTATATCTCCACCACCAACCAAGTGGTCAGTACAGTACTTGTGGTCAAACGAGCCGAGGAAAACAAGGTCCACGGGGTACAACGCCCAATCTACTACCTCAGTGAGGTCCTCATGCCAACAAAACAGCGGTACCCGCACTACCAGAAGCTGGCGTACGGCGTCTTCATGACCGCCCGGCGACTGCGCTACTACTTCCAGGAGCACCCAATCATGGTGGTCAACGACGCCCCGCTGGGGCATATCCTCAATAACCCCGATGCCACGGAACGAGTCGCGCTTTGGGGAATCGAATTGTCTCCATGAGACATTACATACGAAAAGCGCGACGCAATCAAGTCGCAAGTTCTTCTTGACTTCCTTGTGCACTGGATGGAAAACCAGCTCCCCGAAAAACTAGATATGTCCTACCTCTGGACAATGCACTTCGATGGATCCAAGCGGAAGGACGGAGCAGGTGCAGGTGTCATACTGACATCGCCCCAAGGGGACAAGCTGAAGTACATCCTGCGAATGCAGTTTACCGCCTCCAACAACGAAGCTGAATACGAGGCCCTGCTACACGGGATGAGGATGGCAAAAGCCTGCGGCACCAAGAGACTCATTATATATGGCGACTCCAAGTTGGTTGTCAACCAAACAATGCATGAGTGCGACGCACTGAACGACAACATGATCGCCTACCGCGATCTCTACGACACACTCGAAGGGGACTTCGACGGCTGCGAGCTGCGACACGTAGGCCGCGAAAGCAATGAAGAGGCGGACGCACTCGCCAACATAGGCTCTACCTGCGCCCCCATACCACCTGGGGTATTTCACGAGCGCATCTGCGAATGCTCCATCAAGCCAAAGGCAGCAGAGAAGAAAACAAGCGCAGCAACAGACTTGGGGGCTACGCCACCCAATGAGCCAATGGCACTCGACGACCTAGAGCTGGATACAGGACTCAAAGGACCAATGAGCGTCATGATGATCGAATCATCCTGGACTCAGCCGTACATCAGGTATCTTCGCCTGGTGTCCAGCGGACATGCTAGGAGTTCCCAGGGAATTCGCCGAGCACGCACTCAATGTCAACCCAGACGCAGGCCAGTCAAACAAATAATTTGGCGACTGTCTGAACCAAGAGAAAAGGCAGTTGGAATGGAGATCAACAGACTCCTTGACGCCAAATTTATACGTGAGATCAAGGAAAGAACTTGGCTCGCCAACACGGTGCTAGTACCAAAAAAGGACACGGATATCCTGCGGATGTGCGTGGACTTCAACTCTTTGAATAAGCACTGTCCGAAGGACCACTTCCCGCTACCGCGAATCGACCAGATCATCCTCCACCACGGGATGCGAGCGCCTCTGCTTCCTCGGCGCCTACTCAGGCTATAACCAGATTCGAATGAAGGAGGAAGATCAAGAAAAAACAGCGTTTACAACGCCTTTTGGTGTGTTCTGCTACAACACAATGCCCTTCAGGCTAAAGAACGCAGGAGCCACCTACCAGCGGTGCATCCAGGCTTGCCTCAAGAACCAACTTGGTCGCAACATTCAAGTCTATGTCGACGACATAGTAATCAAGACCAAAGAAGAAGCCTCACTAATCGACGATTTGCGCGAAACCTTTGCCAACCTCGACCGCTATCGGATCAAGCTCAATCCGGACAAGTCCGCCTTTGGTGTACCATCTGGGCAACTACTCAGGTATCTTATCTCCGCAAGAGGGATCGAAGCAAACCCGAAGAAAATAAAAGCCATACTGGCCATGGAGAAGCTGAAAAACATAAGAGGCGTCCAGTAGCTGGCTGGGCGAATCGTGGTGCTCAGTCGATTCATCAGTCGAATGGGGGAGAAGGCACTACCTTTCTACCAACTCCTCCGCAAAGCTGACAAATTCGAGTGGACCAACGAGGCACATGAAGCATTCGAAGACCTCAAGCGCCTACTATCCACCTCGCCAGTACTGGTGACCCCACGCGAAAGGGAACCACTATTGCTATACATCTCCGCCACCAACCAGGTGGTCAGCACGGTGCTCGTGGTAGAATGAGCCGAGGAAAACAAGGTCCATGGAGTACATCGCCCAGTCTACTACCTCAGCGAGGTACTTACGCCAACAAAACAGCGGTACCCACACTACCAGAAACTAGCGTACGACGGCTTCATGACGGCCTGGCAACTGCGCCACTACTTCCAGGACCACCCAATCGTGGTAGTCAACGACGCCCCGCTTGGGCACATCCTCAACAATCCCGACGCCACTGGACGAGTCGCGCTTTGGGGAATCGAACTGTCTCCACGAGACATTACATATGAAAAACAAGATGCAATCAAGTCACAAGTTTTTCCTGAGTTCCTCGTGCACAGGATGGAGAACCAGCTCCCTGAAAAAACAGATATGTCCTACCTCTGGACAATGCACTTCGACGGTTCCAAACGAAAAGACGGGGTCGACGCAGGTGACTGATGACCCACAAGTATAGGGGGTGTATCGCTATTTTCGATAAGTAAGAGTGTTGAACCCAACAAGGAGCAGAGGGTGCTGGCTAGTGGTATGGATCAGGAATTCTCTGCAAATACTTAGCAAACTGATTTTTAGGGGTGTTCGATAAAGCAAGTAAACAAAGTACGAGTAAATAAAAGACAGTAAGAATAAATGCAGCAAGTGGCCCAATCCTTTATGCAGCAAAGGACAAGCCAGTTGTATTTCTATAGATGACTAGACGTTCTCGAGGACACATGGGAAGACTGTCAAGTGCTTTCGCTTCATATAGTCGATTAATCTTCTCTAGCTTGCTAAGTGTTGTGTGGGTGAACCTGTGCTAATGTACCGTCCCATCCAAGACTTAATACATACTTGTGATTAAACCCCCTTGCAAACATCCGTAAGTACAAGAAAGTAATTAAGGTAGAAACCTAACCACAGCTTTAAACTCTAAGACCCTTACGTCCCTTGTGCAATGGTTTCCTAACGGGGGTTCAGGTTTCTGTCACTCCGGCAACCCCTACGATTAGTAGCCAAATACACAATGCATTCCCCTAGGCCCATATAGGTGAAGTGTCATGTAGTCGACGTTCACATGACACCACTAGAAGAAGTACACCACAACTTAAATAACAATCTATTGAATCTTTCTCAACGCAACTCCACTATTAACAACAAGACTTCTCCCATGTCCTCAAGAACAAAACGAACTACTCACAAGACATCATATGGATCATGATCAGAGATGGAATAATGATGTATAACAATCTGAACATAAACAATAATTCAATGGTTCACTCAATAGCATCAACTACAAAGAGTAATCAACACCGGGAAAGTTTCCCCTATGAACTATAGCAAGATTCAACGCAATTGTTACAGCAATATGGAGATGGTGATGAGGGTGCTGATGGTGATGATGGTGGTGGTGGTGATGATGATGATCTCAATGAAGTCCAGCTTGATGGTGGTGTTGATAGCGACGATCTCCCCTCTACGGGAAGGAATTCCCCTGGCAGAAATCTGTCTGCCGGAGAGATCTTTCTCTCTCGGTGTTTTCCGCCCCGCAGAGGCGGCGGAATCTTTCTGTGGTAGCTCCCCGAGTCTTAGGGTTTCGGGAGGAAGATATACGCTAGAGGAGAGAGGCTGGAGTGGGCCAGGGTGGCCACACCACTCCCTGGCACGGCCTAGGCATGCCCGCGCCATGGGGTGGTGTGGGCCCCTGTGGCCCACCTCCACTCCATCTTCTGGCATCTTGAGTCTTCTGGAAAAATAGAATTTTCCGTATATTTTCCCGGATTTTCTGATCTTCACGAATTTTGCCTCCAAACAGCACATTTTCCATCAAAATCCTGACTGTAGCGGTCCATGCTCCAAAAGTCATCAACCATGCAAAAACAGATGAAATAACATAAGTATCCCCTCTCAATACGAAATATATCAATGAATAATAGTGAATTAAGACATAGAATAGTGATGCAAAATGGACGTATCAGTGACATTCTAACATCGCCCTAGGGAGACAAGCTGAAATATATCCTGCGAATGCAGTTCACCGCCTCCAACAATGAAGCTGAATATGAGGCCCTACTGCACGGGATGAGGATGGCGAAAGCCTGCGGCGCCAAGAGGCTCATAATATATGGCGACTCCAAGCTGGTCGTCAACCATACAATGCACGAGTGCGACGCACTGAACGACAACATGATCGCCTACCGCGACCTCTACGACACACTCGAAGGGGATTTCGACGGTTGCGAGCTGCGGAACATAGGTCGTAAAAGCAATGAAGAGGCGGACACACTCGAAGGGGATTTCGACGGTTGCGAGCTGCGGAACATAGGTCGTAAAAGCAATGAAGAGGCAGACACACTCGCCAACATAGGCTCTACCTGCGCCCCTATACCACCTGGGATATTTCTCGAGCGCATCTGCGAACGCTCCATCAAGCCAAAGGCCACAGAGAAGAAAACAAGCGCAACAACAGACTCGGGGGCTACGCCGCGCAATGAGCCAATGGCACTCGATGACTTGGAGCTGGATACATGACTCGAAGGACCAATGAGCATCATGATGATCGAGCCATCCTGGACTCAACTGTACATTACATACCTTCTCAGCAAGAGGCTACCTGACGATCCGACTAACGCACGGCACATCACGCAGCAATCCAAGGCATTCGCTGTTATCAACGACGAACTATACAAGTGTAGCATCACAGGAGTACTCCAGCGATGCGTCTCCACGGCTGATGGAAGAGCTGTTCTCCTCGACATCCATGAGGGGACCTGCGGGCACCACGCCGGCATTCGCACCCTCGTTGCCAAAGCTCTACGAGGTGGATTCTACTGGCCTACGGCCATGCGTGACGCCAAGGACATCGTCCAAAAATGCAACGCTTGCCAGCGATTCACGGACAAGCCACACTCACCTAGCGCAGAGCTCTGACCAATTCCATTGGCCTAGCCCTTCGCGCAATGGGGACTCGACATGGTTGGCAAACTCCCAAGGTCCTCACGAGGAGGCTACGTCTACCTCTTGGTCACAGTCGACAAATTCACCAAGTGGATAGAGGCCATGCCAGTGACTAATCAGTCAGGATACAGCGTAGTCAAATTCTTCGAGTCCATCATCTATCGCTTCAGAGTGCCACACAGCATCATCACGGACAATGGGACAAACTTCACATCCAAGGAGTTCCAGGAATTCTGTGAGAATCTGGGAATCAACGTCAGATATGCCTCTATAGTACATCCATAGAACAACGGTCAGGTCGAAAAGGCTAACGGGCTCGTCTGCGGCGGCATCAAGAAGCGACTCCTCAAGCCACTCGAACAGGCCATGGGCTGCTGGCCAGACGAGCTGCAATCGGTACTCTGGAGCCTACGCACAACTCCAAACACCGCCATAGGGTACACCCCGTTCTTCATGGTGCACGGGGCTAAAGCGGTGCTACCCGCCGAAGTACGATACAAAGCACCATGTGTGGTTGCTTACAGCGAGCAAGAGTCCGTCGACCTGCTTGACGAGGCAAGGGAAATCGCCGCGGAGAGATCAACGATCTACCAGCAGAACATGCGCAACTACCACAGCAGGAGGCTACGCCCCAGGTCCTTCGTCGAAGGCGACCTGGTCCTGCGACTGAAGCAGCAAGGGCATCTCAAGTTCGAGTCCCCTGGGAGGGACCATACGTGATTACAGAAGTAATCCCAGGTGGCATTAGAGACAGGAGTCGCATACTCCAACCCTTGGAACGTCGCGCAGCTGCGGCGCTTCTACCCATAGTCGCCTTTACTTTTACATTGCAAATAAGGCTACTCAGCCAAGCCTACTTAGCCACACATTGTACCTCATATTGTTCTGTGAATAAATAAAGCTAAGTGCCCCAAAATTCTGTGTTCCTTTTTATTTTTGCAATTAATCCACTCAAGGGTCGTGCTACCCTGTACACATATGTTCTACGAACTAACGCGATATCCTGAGTAGCTGACGCATTAATCGAAACCCTTGATAAACACCAACCCAGCTTTGACACACCTGAAAGGTTGGCAAGGGGCTGAGATAAGCACAAGTCAGGCTAACAAAAAGGAATCGCATAGTGCAACGCACTCACAAAACATACACGCTAACAAGCTCTTTTACACATCACTGTCAATCCATTATACACAGCATATATATGAACTTTACAACACGGGTACAACTATGTGCAGGATACAAACTAAACTACTGTTGCAGCAAAGGAACATTGGTCTGCTCCTCAAAGAAGTCGATGATCTCCTCCGCTGGGCGATCCACCGCCTGGTAGTGAGGAACCATGTCCCAAGTCGAACCCACTAGCGGTGCTGGGGGTCCGGCAACAATCGCGGCAATGCCCATATCGGGTCTGTGCAGTCGCACCAGCGATAGAGCGGCCTTGGCACCAGCCACTAACTGCTACCGTACACACTCGCGGACCACAGTCAAGTCTTGGAATTTGGCAAGAAGGGCCAGCAAGCTCGATGGAACGATATCCAGCGGGAACATCGTCCGATAAATATTCTTCATGCATGATTGTGACTTCCTCAGGAAATGAAGCACTCGTGATGCACGATCCTGCAGGGTCGCTAGTGCGATCGCCCGATCATGATCCACCCAAAAGTATCCACTCTCCTGAAGCTGCTCCTAGGTTAGATCATTCATGCGAATGGCGATCCTATCTTTCTCATCCTGAGGATGGCGCGCACTGACAACTATACCAAGCAAAGAGAGAACTATGAAGATAAAGAACTACGGCGAGTGTCTACAAGATAATTAATAAGAAAACTAACATTTGAATTGGTCGCCCAGCTGCGTCACTTCCCCTAACAGATATTGTTCTCGGGCGACGGCCTTCTCCGCCTTCGACTTCCATACATCCGCATTACCGCTGAGCATGGGAAATTCACGCTCCAACTGCTTCACGCGGTCATGGAGTCGTGAGATTAGAGACAACTCATCCACCCTTGAGCGCGGCGGCACCAAGGTGTCATCAAGGGTGGTGAATCCTGAGGTTCCCTCAACGGATCACTCGATGTGCCCTATCACAAGTCAAGCAAGAGGCAATAAGAAGACTAAGGCGATGCATAGAAAAAAGATTTGAGTGCATTCAAAGATTAACAAAGTATCAGCAGGTACACTCGCCAAAAGGCATGTTCTCGACAAAAGACGACATAAGCTATTCAACTATTACAAGATACGACTACTGAGGAGAAATTGGCTTCTTCGACTTTGACTTTGGTTTTGGGGGCCTCATCGCGTCTGTGGTAGTGTCAGACGCCACAGACTTCCCGCCAACCCCTGACGTCGCAGCCTTCGCTGCTTTCTTGGATCGCTGAAGCTCCTCAGAGTACTTCGCAACCATATTGATCAGCTGCGGGCCCTACTTGCCACAAGAAGTCGCGAAGGGAGCAAAGACTACCTGTTGGCCATCAGCGTTGATAGGCATCGCCTTGGAGACCGCTGCAGGATCAACTTCGACTCCATGGGCTTGAACCATTGCGAGTGACATGGAAGCGCCAGCCGCACGGAGCGAGTGCTTGAAGCTTGCCGGAACGCCCCTGGCAAAGGACTCCACCAGCTCATCTATATTCTCGATCAACTCAGCCTTAGGCGCTAGCTCTTCTCGGAGGCGACTGAGCACGCCCTTGGCCTTGGCGAGCGTCCCCTGAACGGCAGCGCTGCGATCTTCGACTGCCAAAATGGCACCCGCCAGGGCGTCATCACGACGGAGTGCTTGAGGGTCAAAGCTCAAACCGCTGGCATCTACAACCAAGCATAGGCACAAGGTTCAACACCAACAACAAATTCGAAAGAAGCGAAAACACCGAAAACTCAGACAAAGGAATACCTGAGAGGGCCGTGGCAATCGAGAAAAGTTGTTCCTCGAACAACTTCTCCCTAGCCACGATGGAGGCGCGCAGATCCTCCTCGCGCTTCCGCAACTCGGCACATGCTGCGACTGCCTCATCGTGACTTTTTACCACCGTGGCGAGCGTTTTCTCGAGGGAAGCAATGCTACGAAGGAGCGCATTATGCTCAGTTGTGACGCAAACGAAGATAAACCATCAGTCGAATACATCAAAATGGTGTAGAGGAAAATAAGGAACACTCACTTTCCACCGCACGATGGAGATTGTCCAGCATTGCGTGCTGACGACCCATCGCAAGCACCTGCCCCGCAAGGTGAGTGGCTTCCTTCACAACGAGCTGCGGCAGAAGATATCATAAAGGATCAACAGATGGCATAGATTAAAATTCGACTACCAAATCAGAATACGAGATACTACACTTACACGATCCTCCAAATACTCCGAAGTCAATGGATTCGCAGACGTCCAGATAATCATCTGGTGCTCCACATTGTGTGGAGAACTTGAGGAATTATGCCCGGAGTGGGCCACCAATGGAGGAGAAGGAGTGCGCTCAGCCACTTTCTTGGCCTTGGAGGTCGCGACTCTAGATTGCTTCAAAAATTGGACGTCACCAGAAGATGACGACACTGGCTGACTGCAGAACAAAACCAACATCAAGAGAATGCAACTCCAAAGAAGAACCAAAATGAAGACTCGTATACTTACTAATCAAACTTGTCAAAATTGAAGGTTTGATCCCCCGACTCTAACGACGACTCCTTCGGCAGCCGCATCTTCTTGCGAGAAGATGGCGCCACAGCACTCATAGGAACGGCAGGTATCGGCGACTCTGCGCCAACAGCTGCACCTTCCAGAGTCGAAGGGGACGACGCATCCGAATCCTCGCTGCGCGAACGCTTGCGAGTGTCCGGACCACTCGACTCGGGGGCTTCCTCCTCCACATCAGATGGGACGGTTGACTCCGACTCGTCCTCTTCCAAGGCTTCACGAGGGATAACCCCCTCAGGAAGAGGGGGCATACAGGGTGACACCGCCCAATCCTGCATACAGAAAACAATTTAGCACAATGTCATTAAATAGCAAAGAAGCAGTCGACAAAGCAAAAGCTACTACGTAGCACAATTGTACCTCAGGAGGAGGGTTAGTATCGAACGGAGGAACGTCTGGTTCACTGGGGAGCACATCCTTGGTGGTGTACTTGGTGACCAGTCGCACCCTCTTATCTACCTCACTCGCGGAAATGCCATTGGCAGATACGCAAATGACATCGTCTGTGCCAGCCCACTGGAACATAGGGTGGACTCTGGTCTGCAGGGGCTAGACGCGATGGTGCAACCTTGTGCGAATGAGGGTGCGGCCTCCCTCCTCTTTACCCATTCGACTCTCGAGGTCGCAGACACGCTCATACAGCACATCTGTCTCTGCGGACTCGCCGGGCATCACTATGTTCTTCCAGGAGCGCCTCCTCTTGCACGGCATTGTGGGATTGAAGGGCGCGAGTCCGAAGTGGTCCCCATCAACCTTCTGGTCACGGATATAGAACCACTTGTCCCTCCACCCTTGGATGGATATCATGAGCTTGATGTCGAAGTATGTGGCGGAGGAGTCGACGTGGATACCACAGCCGCCTACCTCGTAGACTATGGAGCCAGACGCTGATTGGCGCTTCAGCTTGAAGAGGCGCTTGAAGAGACCGAATGTAACACCCTCAAATCGGCCCTATGCAAGTTTTAGCGATTCCCGCTAAACCCGCATAGAAACGATTCAAGGACGCCCACCAGGCACTTTCGTGCGGGTGGAAAACGAAGTAATACCATTACACAACAGTCCTCGATGGGACCCACAGAACAGATATATATACAACACGACTCTAGGAGTCAAGAATACCGATATACAGTACAAAGATACAAATCACCTTGAAAACGATAGAGCGTCTGACTACGGACAAGATGCAAATGGGGCTAAGAGCCCTAAAGAATAACCAATGGCGTCCATAACCCTGCCCAGGCCAAGCCGGAAGGGTAACCCTGCTAACGACGTCGATCTCAAACCTGCTAAAACAAAAGGGGTGCCGGCAAAGGGCAAAGGAAAAAGAGGAGCGTCAGTACTGAGGCCAGTACACGGCGAGGCTAGAATTCAGCGGCTCTCGCCTACATAGGTATGGTGGGCTGAAGCGACATCGCAGCGGCACTAAACAACCTATAGAGACTCAATACATCTGGCGGTTGTCAGAGAGGGATAAGAAAGACCTATTCGGATCCAACCTGAAGCTAGCACCAAACAAACCCATCCTGGTATTCCCCCTCGAGACCAAACGAGGAAGTTAAGCCGAGGATACTGACACGGTTGGCAGTTTTATTTAATCTTTCCCTTATAGTTGCAGCACTTACTATTCAGATATAGCTAGCATGAGTCATCCTGAAGCATAAGTAGTGGGCAGTTTTAATCACCATTCCGTGGTAGTTGGAACACTTACTAGTCAGATATAATTGTCCTAAGGAATCCCAAAACCCAACAGTTGTTAGCACTTTTATCACATTCCATTGGAGTTGTAATACTTACTAGGCAAGTATATCAGAACACAATACGACCAAGATCCACCAGTTGTTGGCATTTTTAATAACCATTCCGTTATAATTGAGCTGATTACTAGTCACATATTAAGTCAAGTTTATAGCACTACTTTAGTTATGCTTGTCTATGATCGAGATACTGTGCTCCAAGTCGTCCATAACCACGGACACGGCTTTCAGAAAGTTTTACCCTGCAGGGGTGCACAAATAGCAACACACACTCGATCAACCTCGGAAAAACCAACTCAAAACCCAACGAGGCATTCACGACAAAGCGATCATAGGATTCCGAAATATTTCAGGGGGCCACCCCACTAAGCTACCCGCAACGAAGTTGGCCGGCTCCGGAACGGACCTAGGGTTTGTGTGGACGGCTGTAAACGACTAGGAACCCGAAAGTGTGACTGGGCTTGTCGATACAGCGAAAACGTGTCACGATCCTAAACAGTATGGGTGCTCCACGCACAATCGTAAATAAAGCAGTAACATGGCATAAGTACAGGATAGTAATAAAGCGCCAAACTACTTTGTGGCCCCAAGAAATAGAAATGAATCAAGCTCTGGCTCAAGGGGGTCCATAAGGCCTCCCGGATGTGGATAGTGCGAAAAATCAAGGAACAGGTATCAAGTACTAGGGGTCCTACGGGACACAAGTGAGCGTGGAATAACCAAATAACATCTATTGCCCACCGATGCCTCTGCATTAATTTTACCTAGCATTTTAATAGTTGTATTTAAAGTCATGATCATCTCCACCAATAAACATCTGCCAGCATTCCAACAACTGTGGTACTCAACAACACAAGATCGCACTTGAGCAAGCAACTACGACTCGCAAGGCCAGCTATCTACCAAACACAGGTAACAGGAGGTGTCCAAGGCAATATAGAGGCTGCACGGGATATAACTGGTGCACGGAAACTAAAGCATCGCGACACGGATAGCAATAGATCAACAGGAGGAAGTAAAGACTATAAATGCAAAATAGGTAGAAGGAGGAGAGATGCTCGCCTGCGAAACACTACCGAAGGATCATATCCAGAGAACTTGTTGATACTCGCATCCACTCATCGACCTAATCCGCGAAGAAGCAAACACTAGAAGAAACACCGGATGCACTATTTAATACTACGACAGAAGATCGGCATGATGCGTGTATGATGTATGGCATGGCATAGATGCGGTGCAACTAGGCATTATTAAGCGGAACCGGGGTCCCGACAATTAATTAATAGATTCGAGTTGTTTAATTACCCCGCAATTTAAATGTTGCATTAACAATGCAAAACATGGTATCGGTTCGCTACACAATTTAAATGGAGTCCGGAATAAGACAAAGATATCCCGCATATCGACTCCATATTTAATTATGAGATGAACCAGCATAATGCTCCCAAACCACAGACAGGTATGCATGCATGAACAATTTAATATGCGACAGTTGATAATGTCATATTATAAAAATAGATGCTTAGGGTCACACATCTAGGTTCGGAAGATCTTGGGTTCCGGGGCCCGGTCTCAGGGTTGGACGGAACGGCGAGGTTCGGACACAAGATGGAGAGCATGTCGTGACGTGACGGAGATCTTGGGTTGCAAGCGGTCGATCTTGTCGTCGATGGGGAACTTGAGTGGATCGGGTACCTGGGTCTTCGGATCCGAGAAGTAGATCTTGTCGCATGGTGTCCGAGTAGGCGAACTTGGTGGGTTGGGGACGATCTTGTCGGGTCCACGTATCGGGTCGGTCTTGGCGTTCGGGAAGAAGAACTTGCCGTTTCGGTTCTTCGGTTCCCCATTGACGATCTTGTCGCCCTTGAGGAAGATCTTGGGTTCTCCGACTTGATTGTCTGGGTCGGGCTCAGGTATCGGCGCCGGGAGATCTTGGTGTTCCGTGTCGGAGAACTCGACGTTCCGCGGCCTTTGGTCCGTGTCGGTGCACTCAGGGTCTCAGCATTCTTTGTGGGCGATCTTCGCGGTCAACGGTCCGAGACGGGGATTTTGACATCGAGAAGATCTTGTCCAACTTCTACTTCTTCCGATAGGAGGTTTGGTACACCCGCTAGAACAACACCTTGGTGCCACCTTGCCAAAGGTTTGCGGCGCCGCAGAACCAACCCCCACATCTGTAGACACGAGTAACAACATGCACTGGCCTCATGTAGGCAGAACAAGGCCTCAAACAACTGCAGAGAACACGCGGGGAACCACATGGTCACGGACACACATGGGGACAAGCATCAGCTTGCATCCACAGAGGAGGCTAACGGCCGGTGGCTGAGTATGCAAGGTCGAGGACGACAGAGGCCTGCGAGCACGGCGGTGACCGAGGTGAGAGACGGCGGCTGGAACTGGGGACGGCGAGCGGAGGTCCGGCGACGGGATCTGGCCGGTGAGGAGCCGCACGGGTACGGGAGGAGGAGGTCCGGCGGACGGCGGAGCCCGGTGAGGCAGGGGGTGCGCGAGATGGGGAAGTAGCTTGGTGGCGAGAGACGAGGTTCCGGTGCGAGGCAGCCGAGGTCATCGGAGGCGGCGCAGAGCTCGGCGGGGCGACGGCCGCGAGCGGAGGCGGGGCGCTGGAGGCAGACAGCGGCTGAGGAGGTTGGGCGGAGGTGACATCGCGCGGAGCTCAGCGGCGGTGCGGAGCTCGGCCGAGGCAGACGAGGAGGAGGCGCCGCCGGAGTTGGAAAGCAAGGCGGCCGGCTTGAGGCGGAGGTCGGCGGGGAAGCGCCCTGGGCGGCGGCAGACATATGAGAGGTGAGGAGGAAGGAGACGGGGGGAGCGGGGCGGCTCGCGACGATGGAGGGAGGGATGCGGCGGCAGGGGAGCTTCCGGCGGTGGGGTCGTGGATGTTAGGTGGGATGAAGGGTGGAGGCGCCGGCCATTGGCGCCTGGTGGTGGCTGAGATGGGGCATGGAGACGGGGGCGTTGGGCTGCGTGCGGGGGGGAAGCATGCAGGGGACAGGCGGTCGGTGCGTCAGGTGGGGCGCTGGGGATTTGGCCAGGCGGGGGTTGGGCGGCAGATAGCGGTGGACCGCCTGGTCGGGTGGACCAGGTGGTGGGCGGGGTGGAGTGGCTGGCGGCGGGGATGTGGCGACGAAGGATTGGCCCAGGCGACGTGGCGCGGGCGCTGGTTGGTGGATGACGTGTGATGTGTGCCTATGGTGAGGGCAAGTGGCGAGGTGGGGCAGGCAGGGCAGGAGGGAGCTTGGCGGGAAAAGCAGGCGTGGGCGGCGGCTGAAAAGGAGAGAAGGAGGGAGGAAAAAGGGGTAGGTGGATGGGGTTTTGGTCTGGTTTAACTGGGTCGTTTTTGTTAGGGTTTGGAGGTGGCCGGCCGGGCTTTTGGGCCTGGCTGACTGCCTCCCAAAAATAATCAATTAATTTTATTTATTTAAAACAAGGCTTTTGCAAGCCATAGTTAGACAAACCAAAATAACTTGGAGGCCCGGGGTTTTAATTGGAATTAGAGACGTGTATTTAGAAAACCAAAAATAGACTTTTCGTAAATAGTTTTTAAACAACCCATGCATGATGATGACGATGCTCAAATGCAATGTGGCATGATGACATGAGCATGCGGTCATGATGATGCAATGCACAAAAACAACGCGATTTTATAGTAGTGGTTTTTGCGGGGCGCCACAATTCGACACCACTAACAATGGATATCGCCCTCGAGATCCGCCTCATGGTACCGGAAAGAAGGTCGGTGATCTGCATCTTCTCGCTTCGTGTCGATCCTCGCGACACCACTAACAAAGGTTCCTTCTTCGTTTTGAATCGGCGACACCACCAACAAGGGGTCGTTGCTCGCGTTCGTTGAGAGATCACTCCGGAGAAACAAAGACGAAGATAAAGGTCTCAAAGGATAAGGCCACCTTTAGCTTCCGTGGAAGGAGTGAGAATTGCATTGATCCACCAATTAAATGTACAAAGCGAATGATAAGAGTAGTGGTATGGTCATGACTCCATCCCGCACTCAAAATATTACTCTGTACACGAATAGTTGAATTATGCAATCAACTCTCGAAATCAGACTGAAGATCTCGACAAACGAGGTTCGGAAACAAGGAGGGAAGCAGACTCTGCATCGGATCTGGCATAGATGATGTCGTCACGTCGAAAAACACCGGAAGGCACAAACAAGGAACAAAGAATGGTACCACAGATAAAGGATCACTCAGATAGCACGAAGACCGAATGTAGAAGCACCGTTACCAAAGAAGGAAGCGAAAACCCTGAAGGTACGACGGAAACCCAACCACGAGAAACCCTGGACTCGAAGAAAAGATAAGAGAGCAGATTCAAAACACGCAGAGGTAAGAGGGGAACAACAGAGCGGTAAGAAGTAAAATCAGGCCTAATCAGATCTATCCAACCGATTTTGCAAAATAGTTTTGACACTCTACATCGGCCGTTAGCTAGGTTATCCTACAGGCTGGACTTGTGGGGTATCGCAACTGCTGAGCTCTAATACCAGTCTGTAAGACCCTCAAATCAGCCCTATGCAAGTTTTAGCGATTCCCGCCAAACCCGCATAGAAACGATTCAAGGACGCCCACCAGGCACTTTCGTGTGGGTGGAAAATGAAGTAATACCATTACACAACAGTCCTCGATGGGACCCACAGAACAGATATATATACAACACGACTCCAGGAGTCAAGAATACCGATATACAGTACAAAGATACAAATCACCTTGAAAACGATAGAGCGTCCGACTACGGACAAGATGCAAATGGGGCTAAGAGCCCTGAAGAATAACCAATGGCGTCCATAACCCTGCCCAGGCCAAGCCGGAAGGGTAACCCTGCTAACGACGTCAATCTCAAACCTGCTAAAACAAAAGGGGTGCCGGCAAAGGGCAAAGGAAAAAGAGGAGCGTCAGTAATGATTCCAGTACACGGCGAGGCTAGAATTCGGCGGCTCTCGCCTACATAGGTATGGTGGGCTGAAGCGACAGCGCAACGGCACTAAACAACCTATAGAGACTCAATACATCTGGCGGTTGTCAGAGAGGGATAAGAAAGACCTATTCGGATCCAACCTGAAGCTAGCACCAAACAAACCCATCCTGGTATTCCCCCTCGAGACCAAACGAGGAAGTTAAGCCGAGGATACTCACACGGTTGGCTGTTTTATTTAATCTTTCCCTTATAGTTGCAGCACTTACTATTCAGATATAGCTAGCATGAGTCATCCTGAAGCATAAGTAGTGGGCAGTTTTAATCACCATTCCGTGGTAGTTGGAACACTTACTAGTCAGATATAATTGTCCTAAGGAATCCCAAAACCCAACAGTTGTTAGCACTTTTATCACATTCCATTGGAGTTGTAATACTTACTAGGCAAGTATATCAGAACACAATACGACCAAGATCCACCAGTTGTTGGCATTTTTAATAACCATTCCGTTATAATTGAGCTGATTACTAGTCACATATTAAGTCAAGTTTATAGCACTACTTTAGTTATGCTTGTCTATGATCGAGATACTGTGCTCCAAGTCGTCCATAACCACGGACACGGCTTTCAGAAAGTTTTACCCTGTAGGGGTGCACAAATAGCAACACACACTCGATCAACCTCGGAAAAACCAACTCAAAACCCAACGAGGAATTCACGACAAAGCGATCATAGGATTCAGAAATATTTCAGGGGGCCACCCCACTAAGCTACCCGCAACGAAGTTGGCCGGCTCCGGAACGGACCTAGGGTTTGTGTGGACGGCTGTAAACGACTAGGAACCCGAAAGTGTGACTGGGCTTGTTGATACAGCGAAAACGTGTCACGATCCTAAACAGTATAGGTGCTCCACGCACAATCATAAATAAAGCAGTACCATGGCATAAGTACAGGATAGTAATAAAACCCCAAACTACTTTGTGGCCCCAAGAAATAGAAATGAATCAAGCTGTGGCTCAGGGGGTCCATAAGGCCTCCCGGATGTGGATAGTGCGAAAAATCAAGGAACAAGTATGAAGTACTCGGGGTCCTACGGGACACAAGTGAGCGTGGAGGAACCAAATAACATCTATTTCCCACCGATGCCTCTGCATTAATTTTACCTAGCATTTTAATAGTTATATTTAAAGTCATGATCATCTCCACCAATAAACATCTGCTAGCATTCCAACAACTGTGGTACTCAGCAACACAAGATCGCACCTGAGCAAGCAACTACGACTCGCAAGGCCAGCTATCTACCAAACACAGGTAATAGGAGGTGTCCAAGGCAATATAGAGGCTGCACGGGATATAACTGGTGCACGGAAACTAAAGCATCGTGACACGGATAGCAATAGATCAACAGGAGGAAGTAAAGACTATAAATGCAAAATAGGTAGAAGGAGGAGAGATGCTCGCCTGGGAAAGACTGCCGAAGGATCATATCCGGAGAACTTGGCGATACTCGCATCCACTCATCGGCCTAATCCGCGAAGAAGCAAACACTAGAAGAAACACCGGATGCACTATTTAATACTACGACAAAAGATCGGCATGATGCATGTATGATGTATGGCATGGCACAGATGCGGTGCAACTAGGCATTATTAAGCGGAACCAGGGTCCCGACAATTAATTAATAGATTCGAGTTGTTTAATTACCCCGCAATTTAAATGTTGTATTAACAATGCAAAACATGGTATCGGTTCGCTACACCAATTTAAATGGAGTCCAGAATAAGACAAAGATATCCCGCATATCGACTCCATATTTAATGATGAGATGAATCAGCATAATGCTCCCAAACCACAGACAGGTATGCATGCATGAACAATTTAATATGCGACAGTTGATAATGTCATATTATAAAAATAGAGGCTTAGGGTCACACATCTGGGTTCGGAAGATCTTGGGTTCCGGGGGTCCGGGGCCCGGTCTCAGGGTTGGATGGAACGGCGAGGTTCGGACACAAGATGGAGAGCTTGTCGTGACGTGATGGAGATCTTGGGTTCCAAGCGGTCGATCTTGTCGTCGATGGCGAACTTGAGTGGATCGGGTACATGGGTCTTCGGATTCGGGAAGTAGATCTTGTCGCACGGTGTCCGGGTAGGCGAACTTGGCGGGTTGGGGACGATCTTGTCGGGTCCGCGTATCGGGTCGGTCTTGGCGTTCGGGAAGAAGAACTTGCCATTTCGGTTCTTTGGTTCCCCGTTGACGATCTTGTCGCCCTTGAGGAAGATCTTGGGTTCTCTGGCTTGATTGTCGGGGTCGGGCTCAGGTCTCGGCGCTGGGAAATCTTGGTGTTCCGTGTCAGAGAACTCGACGTTCCGTGGCCTTTGGTCCATGTCCGCGCACTCAGGGTCTCGGCATTCCGTGTGGGCGCTCTTGGCGGTCAACTGTCCGAGACGGGAATTTGGACGTCGCGAAGATCTTGTCCAACTTCTACTTCTTCCGATAGGAGGTTTCGTACACCCGCTAGAGAAACACCTTGGTGCCACCTTGCCAAAGGTTTGCAGTGCCGCAGAACCAACCCCCACATCTGTAGACGCGAGCAACAACATGCACTGGCCTCATGTAGACAGAACAAGGCCTCAAACAACTGCAGAGAACACGTGGGGAACCACATGGTCACAGACACACATGGGGACAAGCATCAGCTTGCATCCACAGAGGAGGCTGACGGCCGGCGGCTGAGCATGCTAGGTCGAGGACGACCGAGGCCTGCGAGCACGGCGGTGACCGAGGCGAGAGACGGCGGCTGGAATTGGGGCCGGCGAGCGGAGGTCCGGCGACAGGATCTGGCCGGTGAGGAGCCGCACGGGTATGGGAGGAGGAGGTCTGGCGGATGGCGGAGCCCGGTGAGGCAGGGGGCGCGCGGGATGGGGAAGGAGCTTGGTGGCGAGAGACGGGGTTTCGGCACGAGGCAGCCGAGGTCATCGGAGGCGGCGCAGAGCTCAGCGGGGCGACGGCCGCGAGCGGAGGCGGGGCGCTGGAGGCGGACGGCGGCCAAGGAGGTTGGGCGGAGGTGACATCACGCGGAGCTCGGCGACGGTGCGGAGCTCGGCGACGGTGCGGAGCTCGGCGACGGTGCGGAGCTCGGTCGAGGTGGACGAGGAGGAGGTGCCGCCGGAGTTGGAAGGGAAGGCGGCCGGCTTGAGGCGGAGGTCGGCGGGGAAGCGCCCTGGGCGGCGGCATAAAGAGGAGAGGTTAGGAGGAAGGAGACAGGGGGAGCGGGGCGGCTCGCGACGATGGAGGGAGGGACGCGGCGGCAGGGGAGCATACGGCGGCGGGGTCTTGGACGGAAGGTGGGAGGAAGGGCGGAGGCGGCGGCCATGGCGCCTGGCGGCGGCTGAGAGGGGGCGTGGAGACGGGGGCGTCGGGCTGCGTGCGGGGGGGGGGGAGCGTGCAGGGGACAGGCGGGCGGGGCGTCAGGTGGGGCGCTGGGGAGTTGGCCAGGCGGGGGTTGGGCGTCAGATGGCGGTGGCCCGCCTGGTCGGGTGGACCAGGTGGTGGGCGGGGTGGAGTGGCTAGCGGCGAGGACGTGGCGACGACGGATTGGCCCAGGCGACGTGGCGCGGGCGCTGGTTGGTGGACGATGTGTGATGTGTGCCTGGGGTGAGGGCAGGTGGCGAGGTGGGCCAGGCAGGGCAGGAGGGAGCTGGGCGGGAAAAGCAGCCGTGGGCGGCGGCTGAAAAGGAGAGAGGGAGGAAGGAAATAGGGGTAGGTGGATAGGGTTTTGGTCTGGTTTAACTGGGTCGTTTTTGTTAGAGTTTGGAGGTGGCCAACCGGGCTTTTGGGCCTGGCTGGCTGCCTTCCAAAAATAATCAATTAATTTTATTTATTTAAAACAAGGCTTTTGCAAACCGTAGTTAGACAAACCAAAATAATTTGGAGGTCATGATGATGCAATGCACAAAAACAACGTGATTTTCTAGTAGTGGTTTTTGCGGGGCGCCACACCGAAGTGCGGCTGGATTCCGAGCCAGCACTCACAAAGAGTAATGTAGCAAACTACATGGAGGATGGAGTTTGGGGACAGCTGATGGAGCTGGAGCCCGTAAAAACAGAGAAGGCCCTTGAAGAAAGGATGCAGGGGCAATGAGAGACCGCGGATGATGAACGCTAGGAACATCACCTTGCTGCTAGGGACGCGCGCGTTAGCGACTACGGAAGACAAAACTCCATCTTGGCGTAGAAGACAAAGCTCTGAAGACTTGATCACGGATGCACGCCACGCACCATTGGTGACGCGAGTGCCCGTGCCCTTCTTTTTCCCGGCGGCGGCGGTGCTGGTGCCCACAGCGGCGGAGCCACCCTTCTTCTTCGCAGCAACCATGGCGGCGGCGGAATCGGCCGCGGCACCTCCCTTCTTCTTCCCCATTCTACGGTGGCGGTGTGACTAGAGAAAGTAACTAGGAAAAGCACGGAGCTGGTCCAGCGTCGCGAAAGAGAGGAGCGCAAAGAAGCAGAGGAGCAGCAGCAATGGCGACGGAGGCAAAGGCAGAGAGGAAGCAAATGTGAAAATTACCGTCACAACATCACTACGTAACCCCCTGGAAGATGCAATTTAACGGTCAGGAAAAACCCTACCAGACGCGTGGCGTTCATCATTCTCGACACGTGGAGGACCTGAAGCGTGAACCGTCCCCCACTACCCCCATTACGCGCGGACATCGAGGATGCACAGTTAAAACAAAAGATTACGCACACCCGGTCAAGTCAGAGTCAGAAAATGGGACCCACCGCTCGTCACGTCCCATCAAACCCGCTCACGCAGGCAACTGAGCTCATCACATAGTCAGCACTAACGTCATCAAAATACAAAACAGTAGACTTCGACTACTTTAGTCCTTGCTCGAGTCTTCGACTCCACCAAGCACTCGGGGGCTACTCCCATAGGGAGTGCTGGTCGCGCACCCTACGATTTTTCTTTTCTCTTCTGCAGGAATATGGACATCAAAAGCATACCCAATCACTCGAATCCGCGATTCGACTATGGACATGGGTTACTCCCATAGGGAGCACCAGAAACAAATTCGACTGAAACAAGCAACAAAAGACGACATCAGTCGCAAAAGTTCTTTAGTCCCTGCCTGAGTCTTCGACTCAACCAGGCACTCGGGGGCTACTCCCATAGGGAGCGCAGGCCGCGCACCCTATGATTATTTGTACATCGTACTGAATGTTGATGACATCCACACTCGAAGCTTATGGTGACACCGACTCAAGAATTTTCCCTACAAAGAGACTGCGTCTCCTGGGTCACCCAAATCATCTCCGCGATGACAAAATTCGGTTGCCACACTTGCAGCGTGAAGGTAAGACCTGAATAAGGCCTAGCAACGCATTCGCTGCGCACTACCAGAAATATATCCGTGCCTACATGTCCGATGAATATGCCTTGACGGACGCGTCAAGTGCTCACACCCATATACTGGAATTCGACTCCTGTAAGACCTCCACGGCTTGATTCGAATTACACCAGTACTTTTCCGGATTCGAGTTCGAGTAGATGGCGTTGTTTTACCCTAAGGTAGTTAACTAATACCGATACATCGGTCAAATCAGGCATGCACATCAACAATCCCTATGACATAAACAGAGCAGTCGAAAAAACATACTCAGTCATGCACTCGAAAGGCTTCATAAAGTCCCCAGTCGAATCTGCGATTCCACTGGACACTCAGGGGCTACTGACATGGGTATACCCAACAGGTACTCGAGCTTGGTATATACGGCCTGAATACAGCGAAAGCCCACGGTATCGCCAAAGCCCAAGTGGAGAACTCGAGTAACCTACGGACTCTCGATTGCTTGAAGAACAAGAAGAAGCTAAAGATATAAAGTTCAAAGGGGAAAACCCTAACTTGTAACCGACTCGACCTGCTACCCGAGACCTAGCCTATCTATATAAAGGCTAGGAGGGGGCAGCGAGGAGGACACACGCAACCCTAGTTTCCACAACCCTCGCCAGATTGCATCTGCGCACCATTGTAATCCTCGATTCCTTCAATAATTCCACAAGCAGACAAGCAGGAGTAGGGACCTCTACGAGGCCTGAACCTGGGTAAATCTTTGAGTCCCCTGTGTGCTTGTTTGCTAGCCGATAGATGTCTCTAGTGCTCCCTCCTTCTCCAAAACCCAAGTCCATTACAATGGGCATTGATGAGTTAAACCCTCGTTAGACGCTGTTTTCAGCATAATTGCCTTGGTGTCTAGTTTTTGTGCAGAAAATCAACTATCAGGAAATATCCCGGAAAATATGCCAAAAATCCTATTTCACCAGAAGAGTTCTAGAGACAGAATACGAGACGGAGTGGGGCTAGGGCCCAGCCACACCACCTGGCCGCGCCAGGGGGTGGTCTGGCCGCCCCAGACACCCCCTCGGTCTCCCTCTTCGCCAATAAGATGCCTTTTGACCTAAAAACTCGAGGGGGTTTGACGTTTTTCCAGAAGGAGTTCCGCTCTCAACTATTTTTATTGTATCAAAATACTTCGGAGTTGAAGAGAAGTATCCAAATGACTTTTATCTCATCCAAGATAGTGGAGAGTCTCCCCATAAAATAGCTCCACCGCCACCACCAGATTTCATGATTTGGAACCAGAAACTCCGTTCTAGCACCCTGCTAGGATGGGGAATTGGAGGAGATCATCGCCATCATCATCACCATCGCTTCTCCATCGACCATCCATGTTTCCCCCATCTATGAGTGAGTAATCCCCCGATATAGGCTATGGGTATGGTAGGGATTGGATGAGATCGTTCATGTAATGGCATCAGATTGTTAGGGCATGGTGCCTAGTATCTTCTATTAGTGCTTTTTGACTTTGTTGCAACTTGTTATGCTTAATGCTTGTCACTAGGGCCTGAGTGCCATGATTTCAGATCTGAACATGTTATTGATTCATTATGATAGTATTGTTTATGGTCTTACCGGAAAGTTGTTTACACACGTTGTTGTCTGGAACCAAAGGCCCCGAAGTGACAGAAATCGGGATAACCGGAGGGAATGGCTTTGATGTGAGGATCACATGTGTTCACGGAGTGTTAATGCTTTGCTCCGGTGCTCTATTAAAAGGAGCACCTTAATTGCCAGTAGTTCCCTTGAGGCCCCGCTGCAAACGGGCTGGCAGGACAAAAGATGTTGTGCAAGTTCTCATTGCGAGCACGTATGACTATATATGGAACACATGCCTAGGATTATCTAGTACTTGGATGCTTTATCTTATTTATCTACAATTGCGCTATGTTCTGATTGCCATGTGAATTGTCTTGTCCATGCAAAGCCCGTCCATCCATCCCTATGCCTACCGCACTCAAATCCTACTGTTTACTGCTATTGTTACCACTGTCTTTACTTTACTACTGCTGTTACTTCACTACTCCTACTACAAAACTGTTGCTCATAATAAACTGTTGTGAGCAAGATTGTTTCCAGGTGCAGCTGAATTGACAACTCAGTTGTTAAGGCTTATAAATATTCTTTGGCTCCCCTTGTGTCGAATCAATAAATTGGGTTTCACTTCCCTCGAAAATACTGCGATACACCCCTATACTTGTGGGTCATCAGTCGTTCGGAGGAAATCAAAAGCGAACAGAAAAGTGTTTTGGGTCAAATCAGATTTTGCAATATGTATTTTCATATTAATTAATGTAATTAATATTAAATATAATATTAAAATATAATTTGAAAGGTTATTCTACTTATGGGCTGAATTCCTAGGGAAAAGGGTCCATGAGGAAAAACCGCAAGAGGGAAGGGCCAAGGGCCAAAAAGGGGCCAAGCCCAGACGCAATATGGGGCCCACCCGGCCAGCCTTGGGCTGTGCGCGGGGTGGGGCCCCTGGCCAGCTGGCCCATGGTGCCTTAGAGGCCCATGGCGCCTCCCAGCCTCTCTCCCTTGTTTAGTCCCACATTGGAAACCCAAAGGGAGGGCACACCTCCCTCCCCCTATATAAAGGGGTTCCCATGGGTGGGATTAGACACACAATAAAATAGAGAAGTCCTTTGGTTGAATTTCTCTCTCTTATCTCTCTCTCCCTTGTGACCATGGCCCCATGTACGGGCTGTGCAAACAAGGCGCACCTGCAGCACACTGTTGCGCTGCAGGGATTCCAAGCTGGACATCTACTTCCACACTCCTGGAGGGATCGGGGAGTCGGAGGTCATCATCATACACCGTATGTGTACGAAACCACGAGGGGCCACACTTGGGGCACCTTGGATGTCGTGAGCCGGAGCTGCTGCACGACGAGGATGGAGCAAGGGTGACCTGCGAGGAGCTTGGAACCTTGAGGTCGACCAC
The DNA here is from genome assembly GCA_910589775.1 of Avena eriantha. Lineage (NCBI taxonomy): Eukaryota > Viridiplantae > Streptophyta > Magnoliopsida > Poales > Poaceae > Avena > Avena eriantha. The sequence continues at coordinate 101,373,292 of OU342746.1, read as the reverse complement.
AAGTTCGACTACTTCAACCACGTTCTCCTCAGCATGTTAACCGCGTACAGTCTACAAGGGTATGTATTCTATATGCTCTGGTCGTTACTACATTACTACATAGATAGATCTTGGGCATTAGGGAGTTCCAATGTAGGAATTTTTTCTGCTACGGAACCCTTTAGTGATATCAGAGTTGATCTATGCATAGGAGTACTATACGGCTAGTATGCACATGTATTGTGCGGGCATTGATCCTCTAGTTATTACCCTCTAATGTATACTTGTTTATATCGCGGTATTGTCTGATGAATCATCCTATGCCGACCTTACGTGTATTTGTATGCATGACTGGTTCCACGCTCGGCATATGGCTTGCTCTATATAAGTGGCTAGCGAGTGTCTGTCTCTCATTCAATAGTTGATATGACATTTTTAACGGAGGGCCCTAAAAGGGGTGTAGTAGAGACAACAATTGGATCCATGTTGTGGTTGGAAAGTTCGTAGATTAGAAATGGTTCTATTACAAAAGCCCTAACAACCACGTAAAACTTGCAAAAGATAAAGTAGAGGTGTCTTACTTTGTTTTGTAGGAGCGCTTGTGTTATGATATGGTATTGGTTGTTGCGAAGGTAAAGTAGTTTACTTTTCTGTTGCTAAGTAGTATAGTAATAGTCATTATTCCAATGGATGACCTGCTGGTGGCGTCGTGGACTTTGCGTCAAACTAGGAGCAAGATGGAGATCATGCCGGAGCGCTCGATGGAGATCAAGGTGCAAGAAGAAGGACCATATCATATCACAATATAAATGTGATGTTGATACCTGTTTTACATCTTATCTTATGCTGGTATTAGATACTCAATGGTAGTAGATAAGATAATCCCTAAAAAATTCCATTGATAGTGTTCCCCTTGTGTGTGCACCACCAAGAATTTTTTTCCGTTATGAGGCAGGCCGTGACGATCGGGTGTCAGACATATCTGCGTCCGCATACAGTGGGTGTAATCCATGTTGCACTATAAATACACACAAGTTATATTTGGCGAGCCTAGAATGTGTATACATGGCCTTGGAACACAAGAGACCGAAAGGCCGAGCATGATTCGCATGGATGATGTGATTGACATTGGGGAATGTCTACCTTTGAAACTGCATTGCCGGCCATGAAGATCGAGGGTGGTGTAGCGGATTGGGATCGTGTGATCACTAAAATCGTCCAGGGGATGGCAATTTTAGTGGGAGCTCAATTAGGATTAAACTCATATTATGAACTTAGTCTAGATGTCTATTTGCAAATATCTTAGTAGATCATGGCCTATCCCATTGAGGTCCTTTGCGACCATGGGAAATTTCTTGCTCGATGTGGAACTTAGCAAAAGGGTCCAACTTCATAGATCAATACCGATGCCTAAGGGATATCCTCATAATAAGATGATCTTCTCTACTTGATACAATAACCATTAGGAGATAATCCGATGACTCTACAACATTTGTGTTTTCTCCATAATGATCCAATAATCCATTCTCCATGCGACGGAGAGTTGGACTATAATTTTATATTATGCAAGATCTGGCACATAAAGTACCAGCCATTGGATAAGTTTTTCTCCATCATGGATGAAAAGAGAATATTTGGAGAATCACTTAGAGATCTTGCATTAGAGTTGAGAACTCTCAGAAGGGCTTGATTGAAATGGAGGTCATGGATGAAAAGAATATATGTTAGATATCAAAGTTATAAATGTAATTCTCGCAAAACTTGTTGTGGTTTACATAAGTGTTGGATACTTGTCCCATTTTGTGAAAACATGATGGTCTGCTTGATTGCTGGAATTAAGGCAACGTGGCTTAATGACGGCAAGCAAAATAGTCTATGGCTGACATCACCACTTTTCCTCAAGGTTTATCATTTGTATTAGTGGACTTGAATATAATTTTATAATCCTTGTTTGTGTGTCTTGCTTTTAGCGAGACGATTGTTCATATGAATAAGTTACAAGCCAGTTGTATTGTTTTATGAATAATACCTTTATGGTCATATTACAATTATAAATGAGTTATTCTCATCACCATGTTAATGATAATAGTTTAAGCATTTATAAAGGATTAGAATGCTAAAATATATCCGAAGTTTAATAATGACATGACACTATTGTCTAAGTCATGGTGGTTATTGCATGTTCTTCATTCTAAATGAAGATCGAGGTCTTGGATGTTTGATCTAGAGACTTTGCAAAACCATACCTCGTTTGGCAAAATGACTACTTCATGAATGTAAGGCAATAAGAAAAGCTTGCATATCACTAAATGCATGAAGTAATATGGAAAATTAAGCAAGACTATATATAAACAATGTCCATAAGAAAGCTTATGTAATGAATTGTTTCTAACTTGGGTCATAATATATTATTTTGAGTCAGAATGAATTTATAGGTAACATGTACTAAAATTTTAAATTAATATAAATATACTAGAAAGAAAATAAACAATGGTATTTTGGGATATGCAACTCATGTCAACGGATGGCAAGTGTGTGATCCCATTGCCCGTATCATAAACATCTTCATTTGGCACCTTTTGCTTCTTTCCTTTCATTGCCACTTTTTGCTTTTTTCTCTCTAGGGATGCCCCTGATTTGGTTGCACTTCCTCATACTAATGCTACCTTCTTTCTCCTTTTCATACCTTTTTGTTTGATTTTCCTTTTCCTTTTCCTTTTTCTTTTTGCTTTTTTTCACTCCTAACTTTCCACCCTTGGTTGGAGAGTTTTTCCTACATATTTTTTGTGCAACTCTTTTTCTTCTAACCTACAAGGGTGGTGATGCTTCAGGTTCATTGATGACCCCCACTACCTACTTCCCCATGAGCTTTGAGCATACACAAAAGAGATGATTTTGAAACAAACAAAGATAGAACATGCTAAATAGTAGGTAGGTATAGTGGACTTAAGTATAATATTGGCGATAACTTTGGCGCAAAGAGTTTAGAAAACAAGCACCGCTTGTTATAGTGACAGGCTAGCAAGGGGATAAAATTAACCACTACAGGGACAAGTAATGCAAAAGTGTCCATAGTACTTACTCATTTACTAATATGCAAAATAAGACTTAAAGTAAACCTTGATGATGTAAATGAAATATAGCACCATGCATGACACTTATACTACCATTGATCTCAAGTATAAACAATACTACCAAATGTAACAACATGCATAGCTTTTTCTGTAGCACTTTTAATCCCTTTACCCCTTTCTTTTACTATCATCCAAACTTAACTTTATGTTTATTTCAGTAGATCATTCATATTCATTAAGCATATGTACATGCGGTGGTTTCTTTACACAAAACCAAAATGCAAAAGAACAACATAAAAACTAAACATAGACGCACCAAGTTTATGCAAAAGTATAATGGTGCCCGAAAAACAAAGTTAAAAGCTATGCAAACCGAGAGTTTGGTATGTCCAGTGGGGTTCCATGGGCATTCCCAAGATTATGGTGTTGACCATTACTTGAGTGACTCCGTGTTTGATAGTCCTTCCTTCCCTATGAAAATACTTCAGCAGAAAACTCTTTCACATCTCTTTTCTAAGTGGATGACATTAGTGGGCACAAAAGATAATATACCTGCCACCATAAAACCTCCAAATAAAATTTGTTACATGATGTCCAGAGAGTGTATTAAGTTGCTATCATTCAAAAAATATCAAAGGACTCAAAAAGAATCAAATTGAAACTCAAAAGAATGTTAAAAAGAACAAAAGACAAAATATGAGCTCATGGTCTAAGGAAAAGGAGTCTAGGTATAGGTGTTGCAACAATGAACTATATGACTGATACGTTGCTAACGTATCTATAATTTTTTATGTTCCATGCTTGGTTTTATCTACTTTCTTATGTTTTGTTCCAACTTTGGAGTACTTTTTATACACTTTCTAGGACTAACCTATTAACAAGATGCCACAGTGCCAGTTGCCTATTTTCTGCTGTTTTTGGTTCCAGAAAGTCAGAAAATGAATATTCTCGGAATTGGACCAGACAAAAGCCAAAGTCGATATTTTACCAGAAGACTCACGGAGCCAGAAGATGAGATGGAGAGGTGCCAAGGGCTGGCCACACCACCTGGTGGCGCGAGCCAGGCCAGGCCGTGCCAGGGGGTGGTGTGGGCCCCTCCGGCACCCCCTCATTCTCCCCTCTCGCCTATAAGAGCCACCTGATGCATAAACCCTAAATTGTCAAGCCTCCAGCCACGAAAAGTTCCGCAGCGCCGCCGCCACCGAAGGGGAGATTTGGGGGACAAAAAGTCTCTGTTCCGGCACCCTGGCGGGATGGGGAAGTGCCCCCGGAGCCATCTCCATCGATCTCCACCACCATCTCCATCACCGTTGCTGATTCCCATGATGAGGAGGGAGTAGTTCTCTCTCGAGGCTAAGGATTCTACCAGTAGCTATGTGTTCATCTCTCTCTATGCATGATCTTATTGAGATCATGAGCTTGTAATCTATAGATCTACCTTGCTACTCAAGTGCTTTAATAGATCTCTTCTCTCCCCATGTGTGTGAAGTTGACAGTGTGTACACCATGGTGGCACTTAGGCTAGAGATTACAAATACTTGTTACGAGTTATATTTGGAGTTGGATGTCTTTACGAAATTGTGGTGTTTGTTTGAACCATCTAGTACTCAAGGTGACAGTGTGGGGTTATCTAGATGGGAAAGATGAACTTTGAGGTGTGCTGTTATAGCCCTACCATGGATTAGAGTAGTTCAGCGAAGTATCATTAAGAAGAATATATTTATATGAGAGTGTTCACTAGTGAAAGTATGATCCCTGGGCCTTGTTTCTAAGCATTGAAACATTGTTTGCAACTAGATCTGTTACATGTTTCCTTGCTTCCATCTTTATTTCATTTTTACTTTAGTCTTTTCCACGCCATCAAGCTATATTCTAGCACCGTTACCACTTATAATTATCTATACCACTCGTATTTCACTATCTTTTCGCCGAACTAGTGCACCTATACACCTGATAAGTGTATTGAGTGTGTTGGGGACACAAGAGACGTCTTGTATCTTGATTGCAGGATTGCTTGAGAGGGAATACCTTTAACCACTTCCTCCCTGAGTTCGATAAACCTTGCGGAATCCACTTAAGGGAAAACTTGCTACTGTTCTACAAACCTCTACACTTGGAGGCCCAACAACTGTCTACAAGAATACAAGTGCGTAGACATCAAGCTATTTTCTGGCGCTGTTGCCGGGGAAGTAAGGTAAAAGGCACTCACATCCTCCGATGTGTGTGCTCGAAGTTATTTCCTTTATATTCTGCAATTATATATTTTTGTTTCTTGTTTTTATTTTCACTAGTTAGGCTTAATGGAAAACAACAACAAAATTAGAGAGCTTTATAGTATTTATCTTGAGTTAGGACATGAAGTGTTTGAAGAGAAAATTAAAAAACCTATGGAACTTTATTTGCGTGCTAATAGCAATGTTATTAGTGTGAATTCTTTGAACACCATTATTGCTAATGCTATGAAAAAGTCTATGCTTGGGGAAGCTGGTTTTGATGATCATGATATTTTTAGTCCCCCAATCATGGAGGAGAAAATTTACTTTGATGATACTATGCCTCCAATATATGATGATTACAATGATGAATATGATATTCTCAGTACACCTACTATTGAGAAGGAAATTAATTATGACTACAATATGCCTCCTATATTTGATGATACGGTGATGAGCATAATAATGATAGCTATTTTGTTGAAGTTGCTCCCACTACAATTAATAAGAATGACTATGTTTATGTGGAGAGTATTAATTCTTTTATGCATGTGGCTCATGATAAGAATGTTTTATGTGATAGTTATATTGTTAATCTTATTCATGATGCTACTGAAAGTTATTATGAGAGAGGGAAACATGGTTTTATGTGTCTCAACAATATTAATTTTCCCCTCGTTATGTTGAAAGTCTTGAAGTTGCACTTGTTTTGCTTTCCTATGCTTATTGCTTTGTGCTTTTATGACTTGTTTCTTTACAAGATTACTATGCATAGGAAGTGGGCTAGACTTAAATGTGCTTTGAATTTGCTTCTTGATGCTCTCTTTTAGTTCAATTCATATTTCTTATGTGAGCATCTTCTCAAACTATCATGCCTAACTTAAAGGCGTTAAACAAAAGTACTTATTGAGAGATAACCCAAAAAATTTAGATGAGTCTTGGAAGTTATTACTTCAGTAATAACCGCTCCTTATCCTTTTTATTTGCTTTTTATGCCAAGAGTAACCTCTAATGAGAGAGAAGTAATGATTGGAAAAGTTGCTGTCCCGAAACAGATTTGTGTGCTTCACCATAAAAATTCGTGTAAAATCTCTGTACGTCCTTTTGAGGCGGAAATTTTTGTGCTTCTGCCCCAGGTTGTTATATAACTTGTGTTAGTTCAACACTTTTTTATTTGAGCAACGGAAGATCTTCGAAAAAAATCGTCTTTACCTGTTGGTCTGTTTTGATAGATTTCTGCCATTATTTGCATTTGCTTCTTGTTGGTTCCTTTTTGAGTTCTTTTGGGGAATTGAGCTTTTTGAGGGAAGTGCTACAGTATCTAGTGTTTTAATGGAAGTTTTATTGGTGTTGGAACTGAACCTAAAGACCTATTATCTTGAGTGCACTAATGTTGCTAATAAAGATTGTGTGAACTTTTGGATGAAGGAAATTTTTTAGATGTCTGGAAGGAATGAGTAATGAGATGAAGGATGGACTAAAGCTCAAGCTTGGGGATGCCACGCGTGTCACCCCAAGAAATATCCAAGAAGTACAAGCGTCAAAGCTTGGGGATGCCCAAGGCATCCCCTTCTTCATCAATAAAAATCTCAGGTTTCTTCCAAATACTTCATTTTTATTGTTTCATGCACAGTTGTGTTGTTCTTGGAGCGTCTTTGTTTTCGTTTTGGTTTTTCGTTTGCTTAGTTTTCTTAGTTTTCTGAATAAATTGGTTGGACCCCCTCTTTCATACATTGGTTTTCAAATAGTTTGGTTTGGATTGGAAAAGAGTAGGAAAGTTCATGCTTAAATGGTAAAAAGAGCTTGTTTTTGACTGTGGCCTATGCTTTGCCATGCCATGCTTGATATTGTTTTGGATTTATGCTTACTATTCTTTGTTGTACCATGATTTGTTTTAAACAATTTAGATTGCTTAATGTGCTTTGGATGAATCATGCGTTGTTTTAGCATATTAAAGCATAGTATAGTGGTATTCTCCTTTGATGCTTTATTTGGGTTGACTTGGCGCATGCTCACACCATGTTATGACTATCCAAAGTCGCCATAAGCCTTTATGAGCCTTTAGTTTTCAACTTGTAGTATCACTTTATGCTTTGTTTAATGATGTTTTGTCGCTCTGCATGATTATGGCCATTATTGCTCTCTTAGTTTGTCGCTCCTAGTCTTTTGCTAGCCTCCACAACCAAGTATGAGTTCCACTCATGCATCCAACTCCTTAAACCAAGTTATTCCAAAGAGTCCACCATACCTACAGACTAGCATATGCTATTCCAAGAATATTCATGTTTTTGTTTACCTTCCAAATTAAACTTGTGATGAGAAAACTAGTGATTAAAGCTCTCACGAACTTGATGGCACACTTTACTTTTCCTGCATTTAATAAACTTGAACCATTGGGTCCTTCTTTGTTGCGTATATGCTTGCGCTTTATAAGTTGAAATTAGCAGAACCATGTATCATGGGGAACGCTTTCAACATTGCACTTGTACCTTGTACCCCGTTGATATCATGTTCTTTTGCTTATGGATCCCGGCGGTGTGAAATAAAAGTGGAACTTGTAAGATCATGGAGTTTGTATGTGTGTTAGAGAAACGCCTGGGCCGCTAGCCTAAGCCATGCCTAATCATGGTGGAAACTTGCAGCATAACCAAAATGAGCACTCTATGAAGCATCCTCAATAAAAACCTATGCAAAATAGCAAATAAAAAGATCGCTAAGATGTTCATTGTCTGCTTGCCTTGTCATTTTGATTATGGTATAGCTCCTGTATCATGTGTAAGGGGTACCCCCTTGGCGGTTCTTTATGATACATATGTACTTACAATGACAAGACCTTACTCGTGACTAAAGTTGAGTAGCATGAGGTTCAGTCTTCGTAAGTAAGGGGCATGAGATTTCGGTTTATAACTTGTCAAGCATATCCTCTTAGTTGTGGCACTTTAACCTTAATCAACTTCAAGATGCTTATGATAGGGGCAATGAGAGCTGAAAGCTATTAAGTACCATAATTTTTGGAAGATCTTTATGAAACTTGAATCCCTACTTCCTTCTATGAAGGCCTTTCTTCCACTTATATATTGAGTCTCCACCTTCTATCTTTATGCACCTACTTCGAGAGCATAGTTGCCATTCTTAGTTCTATGTGCATTGTCCCAAGACTTGTTGATTGATGCATACCTTGATATTGCTTGTTTTAAACTATTTGTATCTAGTCACTCTTATGAACTTTGAAGGTGTCCTATTCATTTATGTTTGCTACTCTATGAAGGACAAGCTGAATACCACTATGCTATGTTTTCTTTATGTGAAACAAACAAATGTCTTGCAAAGCATTGTTATTCATGAATCTTTTGTTTGTGCCTTTTCATTCTACAACATAGTTGCTATGTCTTATTTCTAGAACTTTATCTTTCATGTATGATTGAAGTACTATGATCCCAGCTTTGAATTTTTACAAATACTTTGATCAAGTTTATGATGGTGCATGTCACCTCAAAAGTTATTCTTTCTTTTTATCACTTACCTACTCGAGGACGAGCAGGAGTTAAGCTTGGGGATGTTGATACGTTGCTAACATATCTATAATTTTTGATGTTCCATGCTTGGTTTTATCTACTTTCTTATGTTTTGTTCCAACTTTGGAGTACTTTTTATACACTTTCTGGGACTAACCTATTAACAAGATGCCATAGTGCCAGTTGCCTGTTTTCTGCTGTTTTCGGTTTCAAAAAGTTAGAAAATGAATATTCTCGGAATTGGACCGGACAAAAGCCAAAGTCGATATTTTACCAGAAGACTCACAGAGCCAGAAGACGAGATAGAGAGGTGCCAAGGGCTGGCCACACCACCTGGTGGCGCGAGCCAGGCCAGGCCGTGCCAGGGTGTGGTGTGGGCCCCTCCGGCACCCCCTCGGTCTCCCCTCTCGCCTATAAGATCCTCCCGATGCATAAACCCTAAATCGTCAAGCCTCCAACCACGAAAAGTTCCGCAGCGCCACCGCCACCAAAGGGAAGATTCGGGGGATAGAAAGTCTCTGTTCTGGCACCCTACCGGGACGGGGAAGTGCCCCCGGAGCCATCTCCATCGATCTCCACCACCATCTCCATCACCGTTGCTGATTCCCATGATGAGGAGGGAGTAGTTCTCTCTCGAGGCTAAGGGTTCAACCGGTAGCTATGTGTTCATTTCTCTCTCTATGCATGATCTTAATGAGATCATGAGCTTGTAATCTATAGATCTACCTTGCTACTCAAGTGCTTTAATAGATCTCTGCTCTCCCCATGTGTGTAAAGTTGACAGTCTACACACCATGGTGGCACTTAGGCTAGAGATTACAAATACTTGTTATGAGTTATATTTGGAGTTGGATGTCTTTATGAAATTGTGGTGTTTGTTTGAACCATCTAGTACTCAAGGTGATAGTGTGGCGTTATCTAGATGGGAAATATGAACTTTGAGGTGTGCTGTTATAGCCCTACCATGGATTAGAGTGTCCAACCGGAGAGTAGTTTAGTGTAGTATCATAAAGAAGAATATATTTATATGAGAGTGTTCACTAGTGAAAGTATGATCCCTAGGCCTTGTTTCGAAGCATTGAAACACCGTTTGCAACTAGATCTGTTAAATGTTTGTTTGCTTCCATCTTTATTTCAGTTTTACTTAGTCTTTTCCATGCCATCAAGCTATTTTCTAGCACCGTTACCACTTATAATTATCTATACCACTTGTATTTCACTATCTCTTCGCCGAACTAGTGCACCTATACACCTGACAAGTGTATTAGGTGTGTTGGGGACACAAGAGACTTGAGAGGGAATACCTTTGACCACTTCCTCCCTGAGTTCGATAAACCTTGGGTAATCCACTTAATGGAAAACTTGTTGCTATTCTACAAACCTCTACACTTGGAGTCCCAACAACTATCTACAAGAATAGAAGTGCGTAGACATCAATGAATTGATCGTGTTGCAATCTTCGAGGAATGTCCATCACATCATTCTCCAATGATATGACCCTATTGTCAATTGGCATAAATGCCCATGATCTTGAAACCCAGATCATCCTCATGACCAACGAACTAGTATGAATAGAGGCTACTAGGGACTTGGTTGTTTCATACCACACATGTACCAATGTTTCTACTTGGCACAGTTATAGCACAATATGAAACTATTATAAACTAATTGAGATATGACAATAAAAAACTATTTATTATTTGCCTCTAGGGCATATCTCCTTCAGTCTCCTACTTGCACTAGAGTACAAATAATCCAGCTCGCATTTTACTCATATAAACCATATAGCATATGCATTTACAGATCATGCATGCTCATGGGAAACATCATGTCCATGTTCTGTTTTACCAGATCATTATGTCTTTTGCAAATCATTAATGTCTTCCTAATTTTGACATTCACAGCATTATCGTATAATGGGTGGAAGTATATGTGTGGTGACAAAGTGAGACTTTGTTTCTAGTGTTTATAATGACGGTCATTTTCACTGTCGTCTCTAAACTTCGAAACACACTTTGCTATCCTTTGTGTATATACTATAGTCATGGCAGCAGAGCGAGGCCAGATTCCAGGAGCGTACAGTGAATTTAGATCAACCTCGAGGGCTTTCTCATGGGCACTGGGCCCTGGGACACATCATTCTACGTTAAAAGCGAACTAGCCCCACCATAACATTATACATCACATCAGATGGAGCCTTTATACTTCTATATCTATGTAGATCCTAGTGCATGAAATGCAACTATGCCACTTACATTGCTTCTTGCCATTTATGTACAAACTTAATTCTGGTTCAGTGATCAACTTAGGAATCACTTAAAGACATGCTCTTACAGTTAAGACTTTGTCCTACCAACCAGAACCTCAGGTCACATTACGTCGAGTATACAACATGGTTGTATGGAAGAACCTATGACTGAGGCATAGGAGATGCAATGCATCTCTTTCTTTCAACCATAGTTGTAATACTCAATGCTTCATATAGTAAGAACTACTTTCTCACCTTGTTCCATTCTGAGCTTCTTCAGAATCTTGTCTTAGGACATTCTGAACATCTTTCAGAATCAAGTCCAGGAAGCATTCAACATTCAGTGTTTATTAAACTCACCAATCTATATCGATAGATCTCTTTGTTTAATAACTTCAACTGCATCCTTATTTATCTAACTTAAACATTATTAACACCAATCACATCATTCATATATGTCGTCCACATATCCCAGAATGATTTCACGCTCCCACTCAAATATGACATTCATGTTTGAGATCCAGGGATTTCACTTAGCTCCCACTCAAATATGACATTCATGTTTGAGATCCAGGGATTTCACTTAGATCCCACTAAAAATATGTCAGCTACATATTATGAATTAGCCAAGCTGATTTGCTCCCACTCAAATCTAGGCCCTGTCGATAATCTTGGACATTCGAAAATTCTTTGATCATCATCAATTTGAGAATTCCAATTACAAGACATCAGTATCCACATATATTTCTAGTGTAAATCCAAAAGACTTAAGCATCACTACCGTTGTAGGCAACTCCTTGAATTTGTCCAAACTTGTGAAAAAACGAGCTTTTTGTCATTCATTAAGTTTCATTTCCTTCTTATGACTTTGTAGTCATTCAAAAATATCAAGTAAACTACTTTACGTTAATAAGATCAAGTAACATGTTACTTTGCAATCTTAAATGTAACTTAATATAGGATTTTATGACTCCTAGTCATTTCTCGCACTCAGGTCCATCACGCTTCTTTGTAATTCGTAGGTATGTCTTGTTCAAAACATGACAGTGAATCAACAATATAATTCCACAAACTTGTAGAATATATAGTTGAATCCTACTTTCTTTAGTAAAATTATTCACTGAAACTTTATGACCATTATCATTGGTTTCTCCTCTATTTGTAGAGTTTGGTTTCACAAAACAAATTTCGTTGCGCCACTCAACAATCCAGAGGTAAGGTAAAATACCTTGTTTTGATCTTTTACTTTCTTCCACCTATATCTTCATCAAGACACGTCAACTTTGGATAACAGCAGGTTTGCCCATTGTGGATGATGCATTCATAGCTTCCTAAGAATGCTCTACAAAGACTTGTTTATTCGCCACGACTTCGACTTATCGAAATCTCTAGAAACTCGAACTTGCCATAACACTTATGGTGTTGTTTCCACGAATCTTTTAGATGTTCCTTTGTATTTCAAATGAGTGTATGCTTATTTTGATCTTTAACTCTGAACAATAACCATAACCCCTATAAGTGATGATATTATACCATATGTATCGTAATACATGATGATTATGATGCTTAGATATTTCAACATAGTTTGAATTCATCCAATTATCATAATTTGTGAAACATATTTCACAAGTCCTTTTTATGCTAAGATTAACTTGAATACTTTAGTCGTGTCGATCAAATCAAAGAGACTTCGTATTCTTGTTAATTTCAATATCCGTTGTGATTTTATTTGAACAATTCAAATCATTTCGAACTCATGTTTCATTAAGTAAATACGCTTATTCACTTAAGTCCACAATAAATGATTTCCACTACTTATTGAAAATATGATACATCACTATGTATAAAGTTCAACATTTCTTCGCATATCACCATTTTACCATAATGTGGAGTTTTAGTCATTCTGCCCAAGAGGCATGGTTTTGGAAAGTCACTAGATTAAGCATCCAGGACCCCATATCTTCATAAAGAACATGCAATAACCAAAATGACTTAAACTATAGTGTCATTTCATTATTAAACTTTGGATATCTTTTAGCATTCTAATCCTTTAATAAATGTCTAAACTATTATCATTAACATAGTGATGAGAATAACTTGTTTATAATCATAATGTGACCATAACGGTATTGTTCATAAGAATAGTACAAACTGACTTGTAACTTGTTCCTATGAATAATCGTCTCGCTATAAGTAAGACACACAAACAAGGATTACAAAATTATATTCAAGTCCACTAATCCAAATGATAAACTTTGAGGAAAGAGGTGATGTCGGCCATCAACTGTTTTTTTTGCTTGCCGTCATCAAGTCACGTTGCCTCAAAAACAGCAATTCTCAAGCAGATCCTCCTGTTTTCACAAAACGGGACAAGTATCAAATACTTTGCAAACTGCAACGAGTTTTGCAAGAACCACATTTATAATTTGTATATCTTACAAATACCATTTCATTCATGACCTCCATTGCAATCAAGCCCTTCCAAGAGTTCTCAACTCTAATGCAAGATCACTAAGTGTTTTTCCAAATATACCTTTTTCATCCATGATGGAGGAAAACCCATCCAGTGGCTCATACTCTATGTGCCTTATTCTGTAGAATACAAAATGTAGCCCAACTCTCCATCGAATGGAGAATGGCTTATTGGATGATTATGGAGAAAACATAAACATTCCGGAGTCATCGAATTATCTCCTAATGCTTATTGTATCAAGAAGATAAGATCACCTTTTACGAGGATATCCCTCAGGCGTGGGTATTAATCTATGAAGTTGGACCCTTTTGCTAAGTTCCAAATTAAGCAATATATTCCCATGGTCGCAAATGACATCAGTGGGATAGGACATGATCTAATAAGATATTTGCAAACAGACATCTAGACTAAGTTTATAATAAGAGATCAATTTATAATTGGTCTCCACTAAAATTGTCATTCCCTGGATGATTTTAGTGATCACATGATCCCTATCCTCTGCACCTCCCCCGATCATCACGGCCATCAGTGCAGCCTCAAAGGTAGACATTCAATAATGCCAATCACATCATCCATATGACTCATGCTCGATCTTTCGATCTCTCGTGTTCCGAGGCCATGTCTGTACATGCTAGGCTCGCCAAATCTAACTTGTGTGTATTCGCTGTGCAACATGGCTTACACCCACTGTATGCGAACGTAGATATGTCTGACCCCCGATCATCATGGCCGGCCTCATAACGAAGAACTTTCTTGGTGGTGCACACACAAGAGGAACACGGAACATTGGAATTAAATAGGGATTATCTTATTTGCTACCGTTGAGTATCTAATACTAGCACACAATAAGATATAAAACAGGTATCAACATCATATGTATAATGTGATAAGATATGGTGCTTCCTGTGCCTTGATCTCCATCGAGCATTCCAACATGATCTCCATCCTGCCATCAGTTTGACGCCAAGTCCATGACGCCTCCACCATGTCGTCCATCGGAATGATGACTATTACTATTCTTGTTAGTAACAGAAAAGTAAACTACTTTACCTTCATAACGACCAGTGCCGTATCATAATCATATGCCCCCCTGCAAAATAAAGTTAGACGCCTCTACTTTATCTATTGCAAGTTTTACGTGGTTGTTAGGCTTTCACAATAGAACTGTTTCTAATCTACGAGCTTTCAAACCACAACATGGATCCGACAGTTGTCTCTACTACACCCCTTTAGGGGCCCTCCATTTTAAATGCTATATCAACTATCGAATGAGAGACAGACACCCGCTAGCCACTTATACGGTACAAGCCGTATGTTGAGCGTGGAACCAGTCTCACATACGAAAACACGTAAGGTTGATCCGGGCCGCTTCATCAAACAATACCGCGATATAAACAAGTACATGTTAGAGGGTAACAACTAAGGGATCAATGTCCGCACAATACTTGTGTGTACTGGCCGTACGTCACTCCTAGGCATAGATCGGCTCTGATACCACTGAAGGAGATCCACAGCAGAGAACAAAAAATTTCCTACGTTGGAACCCCAAAAACTGCCTAGGATCTATCTATATAGTAATGCGGTAACAGCCAATGCATAGAGAATATATACCCTTGTAGACCATACGTGGTTAACGTTCTGAGGGGAATGTGGTTGATGTAGTCGTACTCATAGCGGACCTCAAGGTCGTGAAGCTCCTCGCAGGTCACCCCATGCTCCTTCTTCATCGTGCAGCAGCTCCGGCTCATGATATTTAAGTGCCTCAAGTGTTGCGTCTCGTGTCTTCATACACATCCGGTGCACGATGATACCTCCGGATCCCCGATCCCGCCGGGAGTGTGGAAGTTGATATCCGGCTAGGAATCCCTGCAGCGCAACAGAGTACTGCAGGTCTGCCTTGTTCGCACAGCCCAAACTTGGGGCCATGGTCACAAGGGCTAGAGAAAGAGAGAAGGAGGAACTCAACCAAATGACTTCTACAATTTATTGGTGTTTTCAATCCCACCCATGGGCACCCCTTTATATAGGGGGAGGGGGTGTGCCCTCCCCTTTGGGTTTCCCATGTGGGACTATTGAAGGGAGAGGGGAGAGGCGCAGGGTGGGCCCCACCCCGTGCACAGCCCTAGGCTGGCCGGGTGGGCCCCCTTGAGGCGCCTGTGCCTTGGCCCTTCCCTCCTTCGGTTTTCCCTCAAGGGCCCTTTTCCCTAGGAGGTTTTGCCCATTAGTGGAATACCCCTTAAAATTAGATTTTAATATTATATTTAATATTAATTAAATTAATTAATATGTAAATACATATTACAAAATCTGTCTTGACCCGAAACACCTTTTGGTTCCCTTTCGATTTCCTCCGAACGACTTCGGATCTTTCCTAGAATGATTCCGGTCCTTTATTCTTTCTCTGAACAACTTAGGATCTCTCCGCGGAACGATTCCGGCTTTCTCTTTCTCTACTATGATTCTGTCTTACGAATGATCGCTCTCATTGTACCCTTAAGTGTATCCTCTCACGGCTCGGGAATGCTCTAGACATGATCTGTATCAATGATCAACAGAGGGACCAGGGATATCCATGTGACCCCTATGCATTCCTGATGACAATATCGTTTGAACCGCTAAATATAGCATCCAATTCCTTTTGTTTCTTGATACGACTTGTCCGAGATCCGATCATTGGTATCCCATACCTTGTTCAATCTCGTTCAGAACAAGCTATGTTTTCTTATTACCGTGATATTACATCCCCGTGACCGAGTCACATGTTGCAACATTTATGGATGTAATCTCACCAAGCCGGCCGTATGTATCTTTACCCGTCATGTGGGTGAACAAATCCTGGTCTTGCAGTCACATGTCATCTACTGTTCCTTTGAAATACCCAACATACACCTTTATGGCCACCGTATTACCAGATGACGGTTGATGCAGTCTAAGCAACCTCGGAAAACAGTGAGTAATATGAGCTCACGGTCTAAGGAAAAGGATTCTAGGTATAGTTGTTGCAACAATGAACTATATGACTTGATCGTGTTGCAATCCTTGAGGAATGTCCATCACATCATTCTCCAATGATATGACCCCGTTGTCTATTGGCATAAATGCCCATGATATTGAAACCCAGATCATCCTCATGACCAACGAACTAGTATGAATAGAGGCTAGTAGGGACTTGGTTGTTTCATACCACACATGTACCAATGTTTCTACTTGGCACAGTTATAGCACAATATGAAACTATTATAAACTAATTGAGTTATGACAATAAAAACCTATTTATTATTTGCCTCTAGGGCATATCTCCTTCAGGGGCGGCATAGCTGCAGGGCGCAAGTCGGTGCAGTGGATGGGAGACCACCAGTGACGTACACGCCAAGGAAGGCGCATTGGAAGCCGGTAGCGTGGACCAAAGACGGCGGCGCTGCGGCCCGATGGGGCGAGACAGCGGCAGCCCGTAGCTCGATCGGTGGTAGGCGCGTGCTGGGGACGTGCTTGGCGTAGACATACGCAAGATCGGTTGATCAGACCGACGGTGCACCGTATGCGCCATGACGTGGACGACCCGTAGAGCGGATTCGATGGCGACGTTGTCGGTGAAGTACCGGACAATGACGACGAAGAGGATCCAAGGGAGGCGACCGTGGTAGCCTTCTGAGAAAGGCGTAGCAGCCGTCCGTGATGCGCGGCAGCCTGCCGAGGCAGGCGCAGCAGCGGAGGGGGCAGGTGCACGGACGCGATGTAGATCCTCGATGCCGATGGTCGGAGTAGAGGCGCGGCGATGACGATGGCGGTGGGCGACTCAATCTGATTTAAGATCGATAAACTAAAAAGAAAGCCGATCAAGAGATCAAAGAAAAAGACTTACAGGGCAGCCGATCACGGATCGGCGGACGAACCCTGCATACGGGTTGCGCAGTCCTCGGCGGAGATCAACCTCCCTGGGGGCAGCACGGTGGAAGCTAGGGTTTGAGATCGATTTAGACTGATAACATGAAAAAGTATGAGTTTGGCGGAATATAATGGATATATTATTGAGCATCATGGGTGAGTATATATAGGCGTACAAGGATCAACTTGGAGTACAAGACAAGTTAGGCTAGAATCCTAACTATCCTAAACTACTATAATGACCGTGTACGTATCATACTCTAACAGTGATCCGTGTTTTTTTCATGCGAGTTGCATCTAGGGTTGCAACTAGATTTTTTAATAAGTTACAGCTGGACTTGCAACTGAGATTTTCTATTATTTTTGCAACTAGGCTTAAAACCGGATGAATTGTGAACCACTGTTTCAATGAGTTGCAAAGTATCTTTTATATTTTAGTTTTAAGTTGACTTGCAACTAAGATTGAAGCGACATCATTTTTCTAATTTGGGATTTTTATGAACCGAGAACCGTTCTTTTTTTTCTCGTGAGTTGCTACTGGTGTTGCAATTGAGATTTTGTATATTTTAGTTGTAACATGACTTGTAATGGAGATTGAAATGACATCAATTTGAGTTGGAAAAGTTTTGAATCGCGATATACACTTTTTATTGTGATTTGCAAGTGGACTTGTAATTGGATTTTTTTATATTTAGTTGCAGCTTGACTTGTAATAGAGGTTCAAATGACATGCAACTGGACTTGCAATTTTGACTAGAATTTTTTATGAGTCGTGATTTGTGTTTTTTTCTGTGAGTTTTAACTGGACTTGCAATTAGGATCTTTTCTATATTAGTTGCAACTTTACATGCACCTCAGATTCAAACAACACCGATTGACTATCAATTCGACTAGCGGATTTCTGAATCGTCGATCCATGCTTTTTACTGTGATTTGTAACTGGACTTGTAATTGTAATATTTTTTATATTTGTTGCAACTTGACTTACATCGGGCACATGTTTTTTCCACGTAGTGCAAAACCTTTTCTCAATAATTATTTTTTCCATTTGAACATTTTTTTATGTTGGATGATTCTTCTTGCCTCCTTTTTAAATTGTGATTTTTATTCTATTTTATACACGAGAGCTACACTCAATTCATATGTCATATAGTAGCTCGTTTTCACGTAGCTCACTCGCATGCACCATAACACTATTTTAGACAAAGTACAAGGAAGCGGAGTATTTTTGTTTATGTAGTACAGGGAAATTGAAAAACACAAGAAACTGAGTTGTTGGCGGCATGCAAATAAAATACTAATAGGCATGTGGGCAAGTTAGCTAAGAGCATCATTAAAAAAAGAGTTAGCTAGTACTCTGTTTGGAATTATTAGTCTTTTCTATTGTTTGAGATTATAAGGGCTGTCTTATTTATTAGTCTCTCTCGTCCAATGAATATTCTTCTTTTCTTCCTACTTCTCTCATGCAGGTAAAACTATTGGTGCATGTATATATTAATAAGAGAGTTATGAAGTGTCTTGGTATTAGCAACTTAGCCCTTAAAATTAATAATTACAAACAGAGGTAGTAGCACAACGAACAACACAGCACATGGAGCTGGCATGCAGAGTTGATTTTTTTTGGAACAGGGCCAGAAGACCCCAGAAGCTGCACATTAAACCACGTGGCAGGTATAATTTACAAAAAGGCCCTTTGCATAAAGCACCCTAGTAAAACTAGATAAAACTGAAAAGGGCCTCTCACTAACAAAAAATACCCTAGGGCTAAAAGATAAAAAGCAATCAAGCCCTCGCGTGCCTCCGCCACCAAACTCCGGTGACCTCCAGCCCGGCGAGGTCATGTGAGACTCTTTCTCGTGACGCTCCACTATCCGGAGAAGAAGCGGCACCACCGGCCACCTTGCAGTCCGCGGGGACGAACCACTTGCTGACTGCGAGGCATCGAGCACCGACGCGGCGCTTCGAAGAAGGGCCTCCGAAGGAGGTAGAACCCCAAGGTCGCCATTCGACCAGAACGGGCAGCGGTCCGGCGGCGCCACCACCTCCAAAGGACCACTGCGAAGAGAATCTCACGGGCGCAGCTTCACCAAAATCCGACTCCAGTCCCATCTCTAGTGCCAGGCCCATCTCCCTACTAACCCTCGCCACCATGGCAGGCCGGTAGAGGGAGGAGGGCAAACAGCCATCAATTGAGCGAAGAGATCGACGAGCTTTATGAACGAGCCGCGAGAATCACACCTCCCTCTGCAGCGTCCATCCACGAGATCCTGAAGAAAAGGAGGCACCGCGACCTCCCGCTGCCACTCAACAGCAAGAAGGAGTAGCTCGCCGACAGCGCACAGGACCGCCGCACCGCAGATCCAGGCCCGCTTCCCCCGCCGCCACGGCTGGCCAAAGAGGGGCCCAGGACAAGAAGTAGCAGCAGCAAGCATGCAACCCAAGTAGCAGGACTCCCTCCCGATAGCCGCCGAACGCGCCCCAACTCCCACCCCCTACCGCCACGGCCGGCCGGTGGGAAAATGGGTCCCGGGAAAGCACCAGCAAGGAGGGAGGCCTGCCCAGCAGCTTTATTGCGGAGATCCCCGGGATTCCGACCGCCGCCGCGCTCGCCAACCGACGGAGCGCCGCCGCCGCAGAGATCAACCGGGCTGCCCAAGATCCAGTTGCAAGGAGCTCGAGCCCTACTCCAACTACAGGAAGACTGCCGAGGACTACAACTATGGGCTAACCTACAAGCGTCGGTGCCTCTCCTCCAGCTCCCTCGACTGGCGGCGCCAGCAAGGTTGGTTTCGGATCGTCCCGGCGCGCGGGATTGCACAGAGGGCGACTGTAGCAGGGGGGAGAAGAGGAAAGAGAGGAGAAAGAGATTGGGCATGCAGAGTTGATGTACCGTGGCCGCGCTTATAAGACAGCTTCAGCTAAAATGGGCTAGCCGAGCTGATCACAACTTCTGCAAAAGAATCAACGAGGCCAACTAGTAGTCGATGGGAAGTCAGAAACTACCGAAAATGAACACGCTGACGTCACTCGATTGTGACTTAAATCGGATGCACCTTAGAGACACCCAATTTCTTGTGTTTTTATTATAATTATTAGGGACCTTTTATAATAAAAATAGGCTATCTATAGTAGAAGCGGGGTTAAATCTGGTTTTTTGGGACATGTGGCGAGTTGCGATCATTCTGGGCAATTATCGTCCGGGGACGCCTAGCTAGTGCCCTCCTTGTACATAGCCTTAACTCCCATTCCCATTCCCCGTAGTTGCCAAACACGCTACTAACGCGGAAGAGCACGAGGGTTCATGAACAGTGTCCTTTATGGCGACTGGCATTAATGCCTTCCCCCCACCTAAGTTCACACGCCTAAATCCACCAGCGCACACCAATCCACTCCCATCTTTGATCCACAACTCCCCCTCCTCAACCTTTTCTCCTTTCCACCAAAAATCCCGAACAAAAATTCCTCACGCAGGTCAAGATCTGATGGAAGAAGCTGACTACCAAGTTGAGAAGCAAGAAGCAGAGGGCCGAAGTTCAATGATGCAATATGGAGGAGCAATGACAAATCTAGCCTCAACCTTGCAGACTATGAGTCTCACAGATCCAGGACTCTGAAGAGTTCAAAATCATCAAGTGATGCAAATCAACAGCTGGACTTCTCCCACTACTTACTGATGAAAGTTGCCTGTACTGGAGGAACGCCGAGGAAAATCACTCAGCCGGCACTAGAGCAAGCAATGGCGAGAGCATGGAGGAACAACTTCTATGCAATCTTTCAGGTATCAAGCACAGTCTTCATAGCTCACTTTAGAAACCAAGAAGATATGATTTTAGTCTACACAAGGCAGCCCTGGTCCATGAACTCGGAAATCATGCTCTTAGACTGGTTTGACCCAAACTCTCTTGCTACTGCAAAAGAAGATTACAAGTTTGAGCATATCTTGGTTACTGTTAGAGCTTATGGAATCCCTAGGAAAAAAGGATCTCTCAATCTCCTAGAGGATATTTTAAATCAAGTAGGAGCAGCCTCAGAATATCACATCTTGCAAGATAACAATCTGTTTGCAAGGCAGGACTACATTTGGGGCATTGCAAAAATTAAGGTAGAAAACCCACTCAAAGACAGAGTCATTGTCAACTACTCAGATAACTCTACTGGGATTTCCTACCTCCACTATGAGAAGATAAAAAGAATCTATTTATTCTGTGGAGTCATCTTTCATACTGCCCAAAATTGCTCCCTGAGAAACAGTCTGATTACAGAAAGATAAAAAAGTAACCAGACTGAATTGCATATTCCCAAACAAAGATTTGGACAATGGATGATTGATGAAGATTACATCCCAAGTGAAGCTATCCAAAGTACCACCTTTGAGCATTGCCAGATGGATCAGACAGGGAATGCAATATTAAGCAAACTTCAGAAATTATTTGCTGAAGAGCCAAAAGAGAAAAGGAAAACTTCAGTCACCAAGATCTAGGAACAGGTGAACAGTGCAAGAGATGAAGGACAAGGGCATTTCAGTCATTTTTGGCAATCCTCCCACAGTAGGACGAGTCATCCTCACCCCCCGCAAGACACTGTTCATCAAGTTTTAACAAAATGGGGAAAAGAAGGGACAGGTGGAAGATGGCAGACTCAGCTAGCCATTAATGAGCCATCTAGAAGCATCCAAAGAGTGCCATAAGAAGATATGGGGAAAAGGGAACAGCTAAATTTTTTCAAAAGAGGTATAACCAGAGAGACTCTGAACACTCCACAAAGTGCAATCCAGGAAGGATTCGTTGGAGAAGCTGGGCTCCTTTTGGACCAACAGTCAAGGCCTAGTCTAGCACAAAAGGCTACAGAATATTCCGTCCCACATCAACAAGTGGGACAGCATAACATTTCGTCTTCAACCCTAGTTGCACCTTCTCAGCAATAGTAACCAGCTCTCCTTCCCCCAGATACCATTTTGCCATTGCCTCTGCAAAATCTGAGCTCCTATCAAATCCAGTAGCCTATAGCCACCCCCCTACGCTCCGCCATGAAATCGGCTGCTGGAAACCCCTTTCACATAGGAAATACTCCTAATCCTCACTCATCTCCTCTTGCTCACCCCATTTCCCTGGAGGAAGCCCACTCCATCACCCCCCCGAAGCGCCAGCTCCCCTCCTCAACTGTCGCAGCGCCCCCCGCCATCCAAAAGGACCTCGCCGGCCGATGGTGGACTCCCCTATGAATCAGCGGTGCAGGTCCCTCCCTCCCATCCCAACACCGATTCAGTTCAACCCCACCCCATTCCATCGCCTCTCTGCCCCGGGAACGCAACCCAGGAACAGAGCCCCCTCTCTGCAAGCCACCATGCCACAACCACACATATCCATCCAGATCCAACCATTGGAGCAGCTTACCAGGGAACAAGCACAAAGGAGGGAAGAGGAAATGTTGGATATTCAAGAGGAGCTCCGACGGATGAATTAGGAGATCTGAAGGCTGAGATTTGGAGCTCAAACCAACATGGAGTACCAACCTCTGTAGAAGGCAGGCCTGGCAATCGAGCTGATGGAGGGAGCAGCGACAATCAACCCAAAGGTAGAGCTTTCCTCTCACCTTCTATGGGGCCTGATTTCTGTTAGTATGACGATTCCAGTGAAAGAAACTTTCAAAAGCAAAACAAATTGGGGAGTGGCGGGCCTTGACACAGAGATAGGAGCTCGGCTATGGGGAATTTGGGTTTCCCCTACACTACTTCGCACAACAGATCATCTTCAGGGAGCCGCAATGGAGATCAACCAGAATATGACCCATGGCTGCTTTGGCCCGTGTCGTTATGCCACTCTGAAGATTCCGCAGACTCTTGTTTTGGGGCTTTCTGGCCTCCTAGGATGGTTAGCGACCTCTATGTGGCTCAGAATTTTTGTGCTGGCTATGATGGAGGAAAAAGCAAGGAAGAATATAGAAGTGAAATACAACCTGGAACCTGTACTGAAGAAGGCTTGGACATTTGTATGCAAGACAGTGACTAAGGAGAATGTAGTGGAAACATGGACATGGATGAAGGGACTTTGGCGCCAGCACTTAAGGCGCCACAGGCGCCATAAGGACTTTGGGATGGAACTGCCAAGGCATGGGCAAGAGCCTAGGCAGTCCTAAGATGAGTCATCTTGCCAAATGATCCATGCTACAAAAGCACAGGTAACCTTTATTTCAGAAATTAAATCCTCAAGAACCAGTGCAAATGATCTTATTGCTAGATTTAATATGTGCGATGCTATTGTAGTGCCCTCTCGAGGAATATCGGGTGGGCTCTGGCTAATGTGGAATGATGAAGTTGATATGAAGCCTCATAGCTGCAACCACAATATTATTATAGCCACCATAAGTACTAGAAGTAACAGCCTTTGCTTTGGACTTGTGTGTATATATGGCGATCCCTATCAACGTAGCACCAGCCAGATTTGGGCCAAGTGGCATCTTTTGTATATGATAATGCTAGTATGCCTATCATGTGTTTTGGAGACATGAATGAACTTCTGTATGAAGGAGATAAAAACTCCTTAAATATTAATCGTACCCGTATGAATGCCTTTCGAATGATGATAAAAAATTGTGGCCTCTTCGATCTTGGTTATAGTGGCCCTGCTTATACTTGGACAAATAAGAGATTTACTTCAAAGCCTATATATGAAAGGTTGGATAGATGCCTGGTGAATGCTGAATGGTGTGCAGCATGCCCAATTTCCAATGTTTACAATATGCCGCTTATTCACACTCTCAGTGATCATGCACCCATTCTTCTCTCAACTGACGGGCCAAATCACAAAACTAGAAGACCTTTCAAATTTGAAAACTGGTGGCTGAAAGAGAAGGATTTCCAACAGCATGCAAAAACCATCTGGGTCTCAGACAATAGCAGCTCCTTTAACCAAAAAACTAACCACCTTGCAGGAGCTTTGAGAATATGGAGAAGGAAAAAGAAACCCATTCAAGAAGATTATGGAGATCCAGCAAAAGCCTCTTCAAGATCAAGACCACTCCCTGGAAGCAAATTTGGTGGAAAGGTATGAGGAAAATATGATTAAGTTGACTGATTATTATATATGCAGAGAGCAAAGAAGAACTGGATAAAATACGGAGACAAAAACACTTCTTTCTTCCACAAAGCTATAATAAAAAGAACGAGAAGAAACACAATTGTCTCGGTGAAAGATGAATATAACATGATCCACTATATGCCTAATAAAATTAGTAATTGTTGGGGTTCCGAGCATAAAAACAATAAATTTTACTCTACGCCCCTGAACCCCTGAAGCTGCCAGGACCTATCTATTAGTAATACAGTAACGGGAGGGGCTTTTTGCGAACTTACCCATGAAGACCGAAAAGCGTTGTCAACGCTCAGGAGAGCATGGTTGATGTAGACGAGCCGAAGCCAGCCTCAAGGTCGTGATGAAGTCCTTGCGCTCCTTCTGGCTCCAACGACTTGAGTGCCTCAAGTGTGACACCTCGTGGGAGTTACACACGTCCGGTGCCTGACAATGACTCCCGCTTCCCCGATCCAGCAGCAGTTGCGGAAGTAGAGCTCCCGGATCCGAATCTCGCAGCGCGACGGCGCTCCGCGGTGAAGATGTGTCTCGCTCACGCAGTCCAGACTTGGGACCACGGTCAAGAGAGAGAGAGGGGAAGAGAGAAAATATCAATTAGAGGTCCTCCCAAAAGTGGGGAGACCTTTATTGATTATTCGGTTGTATTTTCTAGGCCCAATACCCCACCTTATATAGGGGGAGGGGAGGTACTACCTCGCCTCAAGTCCCGGGGTGGGACTAAAGGAGAGGAGGGGGTGGAGAGGCCGTCGGCCACCCCTAGTGGGCCCCGCGGGGGGGGGGGGGGGAGGCCCAACCGGCCACCCCCCTTTGGTCCCTCTCCCTCTCTCCTTTCCCTAATGGGCGTTCTCCCTTCGGAAATTGGCCCATTAAGCCTTTTGACCTTTTAAATTATTTTCTCTTTATTAAATAATTATGAATAAATGATTAAATCAATATTTAACATTCATTCACATATCATTTAATCTCCGTGGCCATGGAACACCTTCCACCTCCACTCCGGACATCCTCCGGACTTACCGAAACCCTTCCGGTTTTCTCCCTTGTTTTCTTCGGTGATTCTACCGATCCTATAAACACTCTCTAAGCATCATCAAGCCCTTAAGCGTGATACCCTATGGTTCGGGAACACTCCAGACATGGTCAGGACACTCCCGTACCAATGATCAACAGAGGGACCTGGATGGCCATGTGACCCCTATGCATTCCACGAAGATCTTTCGTCGTTTGAACCGGGACAATCGTGTCTTATTCCCTTTGTCATTCGATACTTGCATTACCCGAGACCTGATCAATGACATCTTCATGTCGAGTTCAATCTCGTTACTGAACAATGCTATTTGACTCGTTCCGACAAGTGATATCCCCATGATCTAATCACACGATGCGCGGCTATTGGATATAACTTCTCCGAGTGGGCCCTTGAGTATCTTCCTGTCACATGGACGGACAAATCCCGCTCTTGACATATATTGCCTCTAAGGTTTCCTCCGAATACCTGAACACACCTTTATAACCACCGTTTTACCAGATGGCGTTTGATGCTATCTAAGCACTCTCGGGAGATAGTGATTGATATAGCCTCACGGTCTAAGGAATAGTCTACAAGGATCCATTTCTAATCATCATACATTGAACTTCGTGACATGATCGAATCACGATGTTTAGGTTGGGTATTGGTTCATCATCTTATTCTTAGAATGAGATGACCTCGTTTCCAACTGGCATAAATGCCACATGATCAGGAAACATGATCATCTGTTGACCAATGAACCACTGACTAGAGTTTCACTTGGAACCCCTGGTTTGTTTGTATATGACATGTGTATTGATGTTTCCACTCAATACAGTTATAACATGATATAAAACTTAATCATAAACTATATGAAATATGATAATAGTCCTTACTACTATTTGTCTCTAGGGCATATTTCCAACAGTCTCCCACTTGCACTAGAGTACAAAATACTAGCTGCATTTGTTCTTAATTATTGGCACCATATAACCGGTACCTAGAACATGCTTGCTCATGGAAGAGGTTGAGTCTTGGTTCTGTACTTTACAGTCCCAGATCCTTTGAAACTTACTAATGTCACTTTGATTGACATTAATATTCTATCATCACATGACAACATCTTTGTGTATGCATCATCGCTATGGCAGTAGAGCGAGGCCTGATTCCAGGAGCCTACAGTGACGTTAGATCAACGTCGAGGGCTTTCTCATGGGCACTGTGCCCTGGGACACATCATTCGACGTTAAAAGAGAATTAGCCCCGCCATAGCATTATGCAACACTTTAGATGGTACCCTTATCTATTATTATAAATCTATTCATCGAAACACTAGTGCACTCGGTGCAACTTTCGATGTTTTGTTCACCTCGCTTCCTATCTGACTTTAATTGGTATCTACAGGAGTTTCCAACATATTCCCTTATAACATAACTCTTTATGCTTTAAGATATGTCATCCTTTAGGGATTTGGAAAAACATGTCTACAGTTCTCTGTTAGGCATTGCGGACAAAACTCAGCTCAATGTTCTGTGATTCTAACTTGATCACTTTCAAACGTTCCTTATTGGATCACATATTATGCTAAGTTATCATCATGGTTTACTAAGATAGAACCTATGTCTCAACATAGTGGATGACGATCATCCTTTTCTTTCTTTCGACCATTGATGTTTAAACTTAATGATATTCCTAATTTTAGTTATTAAGGACTAGTTCCTTAATTAACTTCTATTCTGAAACAGCTTTCAGAATCCCTTAAGGAATGCTACATAATATCATAATACATCTATCATCAACTTCTACATCTTATAAATCATTATTTATAAGTATTTGCGCTTTCATCCTTAACTTACTTTAAGAATTACTCCTATAAGCTCCCACTCAAAATATGTTGCTACATATTTGAGTTTGAGACTCATATTGCTCCCACTTAAAAATATGTCAATCACATATTGTTTTAGGAAGACTTTCATAGCTCCCACTCAATTTTATGCAAATTGCGTATCTCCTTTACTATTTTGAATAACTTCAAAATCCTTTGATCAAATATCAAACTTGGAGATTTACTATGAGATACTAGTACTTTACTAGTTTTAAATCCACTAGACACTTAGCACACATGAATCAAATTCATTTGAATTCATCCAATACTTAACAAATTGTGCTTTTTTTATTTACCCCTTTTCCTACTATGGCTTTGCAGTCATTTGGGAAAATTCAAAGTAACTCCTTTTACTTGTGAGATTCAGCAATGAATTGCTTTCTAATCTCAAGGGAATTTTGCTATTAGGATTTCTCATAATTCTAGTTTACCATCATTTCCTTTGTAGTTCGTAGGTATGTCATATTCCAAAAATCATGACAAGTGATTCACAAATGTCTCCATACAAGATATGGATTTACATTTTGAATCCTACTTCATATAGTGAAAAACAATAGTGGAGGGGAAAACACAATGATCAAAATCATTGATTCTTTCCTTCCGTGAAGAGAATCGTTCAGGAATGATGTCCGTTGCACTTCTCAACACTCTGATGCAGGGTTTTGAATCCTCATCGTGTTTTTACACTGTTTTCCATTTGGTCATAATTGAGAAACATCACTAGAAGTGAGCTTTCTCAAGAATGCACCAAAATCAAAGCAATGCGAATCTTGCTTTCCTTTTGGTTTGAGCTATGGGTTTCGTATTCAAAGTTTCCAATGAATATACTACAAGGACTTATTTGCTATTGTTTTGGTTATATCGAATAACCCCAAAACTTTCACGAATTCAAATGGTTCACTAATTCTAATTGAGTGCTAACTATTTCTAAGCTAATGGTCTCTACATATATACTACAACGATTTATTTGGTGCTTTCTATTCAACCCCCTTTTTGATATCTAATATCATATTGTGATGCTTTGTATTTTGACGTTTCAAAACACTTTGCATTCCAGAATGTCTTTTATGCCATTATTATAAATTTGAACTTTATTACTATTGATCAAATCGTAGTAATTGGATTCCCTTTTATACTTATACCCTTTGTTCATGAAACACTTTGATCAAATCAAATAGGTTCATATTCATGTTTCCTTCGGTAAACTTACTTTACACATTTAAACAATCATATAATGATAATTACCATTTTCATTAAAACACAATACATTGAATATGTATTTACTTTTAACAATTCATTAAACACTTTGTATTCGAGTAATACACGGTGTTCAAGTTATTTTGCCGAATTTAGGCATGATTTATATGTGATAAGAAATCGAATGACTTTCATATATTATCACATAACTTTGAATTCAAACAATGGGTTCATTCATTAATGAAATATCATTAAGTTGGGTATTTTAAACAAGGCATTTTAATGTTTTACAAATGTTCATAGATTATCAATTAGTTTCATAACAATAAGGATAATTCACAAGTAATCAAACAAGATATGAACACAAATAGAAATCATTCATAAAAGTGGAACAACTGTTTGTTACAAACTTATATGAATAACTGTCTCACGAAGTTGAGACACACTAAAGAAGTTCACAATCTCTTAATTACAATAATCATCCTAAACATAAACTAAATGATAAATGTCGAGGGAGAGTGTCGTCGGCCATCATCATCATGCTCGTCATCAACACGCAACGTCACCTCCTCTCCAGCAAGCACCTCTATGCAGAAGGACCTGTTTTCACCAAAACAGAACAAGTATCAGATATACTTAACACTGCAATGTGTTTGCAAGATTATAACATTTATAAAACTGTATATCAAATATATACCTTTGTTGTTGATGACCTGAGCGACATCTGGTTCAACTAACACATTCCTGAGATGTGTCATGAACCGGTGGAACTCCATTTCCGTGTCGCCCCTCATTACGCAAGTCCTGACTTGTGCTTGGTAGCTTGGTGGCAGCGACCGCAGCACAACAACATTTGCGGAAGAGCCTGAAATCCAGACGTCTAGGAAGTATGCTGGCCTCATGTACACATCATGCATGTGTTGTAAGTGCCTGTCCAGTGACGAGTTCTCCATATTAAAGGCGAGGAAGTCTCCCATCAACTCATGCTCCTAGATGCGTGTCTCGTCCACGAAATGTGTCCTAAGCTGCAGCATCACTGAACGAGGGTTGACATCACCCACGAAAGGCCACAGCTCATCCACCATTCTGAAATGCATCACAACTGAAATATAGGAGGCCATCTCACGACGGAGATAGCGGTCTTTCCGCTCCTCTGGGGTCTCAAGGTCTGTGGACGGATCCAGATCCATCTCGTCGAGTATGTAGTCGACCAAGTCGTTCTTGCTAAGGAGAACATGGAGACTGGCAACCCAAATGGAGAAGTTCGATCCATCTAATCTGAGCTTCTCTCCTTCTAACCATTTAGTTGTCAACACGAAAGAACCCATCTACATTTATAATTGCAAAAGGAATTTAGACTAAGTTTATAATTAAATGAGTTAATAATAACTCCACTCAGAAACACCTATCCCAAGTGAGGGTTCCTAGTGATAACACGACCCCTATCAGCCACATCCCCCCCGATCGTCACGGCCATCAATGTGGGTTCAAGGGTGGACGCTAAACGTCGGTCACATCATTCATGCGACTCGTGCTCGATCTTTCGACCATCCGTGTTCCGAGGCCACGCTTCTCTAGTGTGCTAGGCTCGCCAACTCAACCTTAGTGTATTCACTGTACAACATGGCTTACACCCAGTGTATGTGAACATAGATATGTATGACACCCAGGCCTGTCACCCTGGATCGCCTCATACCGAAGAACTTTCTTGGTGGTGCACACTAAGGGGGAACACAATCGTTGGTTATTTTAACAGGGATCATCTTATTAGGCTACCGTCGAGTATCTAATACTAGCACACAATAAGACATACAAACAATAACATTGAATGTAAATGCTATGTGATATGGTCCTTCACGTCGTGATCTCCATCCGTCGTCACCGGATTCCGGTGCCAGGGATCCGGCGTCGTAGACACCAGGGTACCGGTGTCATTCTGGCGTGGGTAGTTTGTCATTACCGTGACTATCTACTACTATGCAACAAAAGGTAATTACTTTACCTTTGCCACAACCATATCACAAAGCAACGCCCCCCGACAAAACAAAGTTAGACCCCTCTACTTTATCTTTGCATGTTTTACGTGGCTGAATGGGCTTTCGCACAAGAACCGTTCTTACCTACAAACTTTCAGCACAATGCTGATCAAGTAGTTGTCTATACTACACCCCTTTCGGGGCCCTCCGTTGCAAATGGTATACCAACTAATGCGAGAGAGACATACACCCTGAAAGGATAGAGATGTCGCCTAGAGGGGGGTGAATAGGCAATTTTAAAACTATTACGGTTTTGGCTTGATAGAATGCGTAATTAAACTAACGTTTATTTTACAAGCACAAAACCTAAATACACTAGGCTCAACTAAGTGCACCAACAACAAGATAAGCTAAGAAAGATAGCACAAGATAAATATACCACAAGTTATAGGCAAGATATAAGTACTTCAAGCTCGATGGCTATCACAAGGAAAGTAAGCTCGGGTATAGAGATAACCGAGGCACGCGGAGACGAAGATGTATTCCCGTGTTCCCTTACAAGTCAGGTACGTCACGTTGGAGAGGTGTGGGATTCCACGAAGGATTTCCCAACGCCACGAAGGCTCACCCTCTTCTCCGAGTCTATCCCAGGAAGGAATAGGCCCTTTCCTTATGGCTAGCTTTTCCCCCACTCCGGAGATGGAAAGCTCCACAACCACTTCACAAGCTCCACGAAGGAGACGCCCGGGTCCCTTCACAATATTCCACGAAGAGGACACCGCGACACCAACCGCCAAGCCAACTAGGAGGTCACCCTCCAAGAGCAACAAGCTCACGGTCTCTCACTCGAACAAATCGTAATGGAGAGCTCAACACTTATGCAAGAATGCAAAGCAAGAACACCAAGGGTGTTCAAATCCTTCACTCTCAAATCCCACAAAAGAAACAAGTGCTAGGGAGAAATTAGAGAGGAAGAACAATGGTGGAAGTCAACTAATGACTTCAAGATCTAGATCCAATGGGTTCCCCTCACTTAGAGGATGAATTGATTGGTGGGGATTGTAGATCTAGATCTCCTCTTCCAAAGCCCTCAAAAAGATGCAAGAATCATAGGAGGGAAGGGAGAGGAAGCAAGCTCAAGAGGGTCAACAATGGAGGTCAATTTCGGGCTCAAGAACAACCAAAAACGTTGGGGGAAGAACCCCCTTTTATAGGGAAAAGCAAATATGCCCGTTGGAGAGAAAACAGCGAAAACTCGGTTCCAAAGTCGGTTGGATCGGCCCCAGAACCGGGAAACTCGGTTCCCAGGCCGGAGGACCGACCTACAAACCGAAATACCTCTGTTTGCCAACCCGGAATAGACTCGGTCATGAAAACCGGAAAACCCGGTCTGAGATCCGGTCTACCGGAGCTGGAACCGGACCGTCCGGTGTGGGGCTCGGTTGAACCGGATCCACAATTGGGATGAAACTGACTTCACGAAAAACGCAATAACTTTTGCATCCGGACTCTGATTTCGCTGATCTTGGGCTTGTTTTGATGAGGAAAACAAGTTCTACAATATGGTGCATGAAAACATCATAGTCAAACAAAGGAAGATAGAACCAAATGAGGAAAGGTATGCAGCCTCCCTATAAGAAGAACCGATAAAACCTTCAAACTCGAAAACGCCATATAAGATGCATACGGATTCCGTTTTCGATGAACTTGGGCTTGTTGAAGAGATAGCAACAAGCTCAAGAACCTCACATAGAGAAAATAACAAGAAGCAACAAAATAGGAAGATGCAAAGTATGCAAAGGATTGAGCTCCCTATGACGATGTGATCAAGTTACCCAACCGAAAGCCCCTCTTGATAGTGCGGCTATCTATCCTATAACCCGGTCTCCCAACAACCACCTTGAGACCGGTAAAAGGAAAACCTAGAAAGGACATACCTTTGCCATGCGCATCCCGCTTGATCTTGATGACAACGCTTCAAGCTCCATCCAAGCCGGAATGCATCACTTGATCATTGTTGCTTCGTGAAGATTCATAATTTGCTCCCCCATACACCACTATGGGATAGCTTCATTAGGACACATCTTCACATGTCCATTTTCACCAATATGGACGGCAAGCTTCAGGCAAATGATCTTCTCGAGATGCTTATCTTGAACTTGCCCTTCTCAACCTTGATGGCGATCACCACTTGATGCCATCCTCTCATGGGCTATTGAGATCTTCACTTTTGAAGCATGCCCATGGAAAGATACCTATCCCATATATAAAACACAAAGGAACATATATAATGGGTTAGTTCATGATGCATAAATGACAAGGCTTACCACACCACAAGATCCATGTGGTACATTATTTATGCTTCATGCGTTGACCAACTTGAAATCACTCTTCACTCTTTGCATTGGTCAACCAAGAGTCTTCTCATGCTCCATCTCAATATCTTGAGGTATATAAGGAATTCTTCATTTGATTACATGGCTATCATGACACCGGCTTAGAGCCATATCTTGAATTCTTCTATTGAGATCACACTCTCAAGTTCTTGAACATATTATATTCTTCTCTTCAATTTGATGATCTTGATGCCAAAACTCAAGGTATATCTTTATCTTCATGGCATCCATACTTGAATACAACACATGAACTACAAGCATGACCTATGGAATATTCCTTCATATAAAACTCAATGAAAACATTAGTCCATAGGGATTGTCATTAATCACCAAAACCACACATAGGGGCAATTACCCTTTCAATCTCCCCCATTTTGGTAATTGATGACAATCACAACAAGAGGGTTTATATAATGAATATTAGAAACAAGTACGCAACTTATCCGAGAATAAGTTGTATACAAGAGGTTGTATTTGATATGGTTAAGTAACACAAAGATACTAGCCCATATCAAAACTGCTTCTACTCACACAAACTACAACTAATGCAAGAGATGTGAGTAGAACCACTATATATAGAGCAAACTCCCCCATAATATATGCACGTGTGATGAACTTGAATTTCATTGCATACATTGTCAAGCATAACCTTTTGGAGAGTTTCCACTATATATTCAACCATGCAATACATAATAAAGATGAAATGCATGAAAGGAAAACACTTAAGAACAAACCAATCTTAAGTAGAAAACCATTTCCCTTAAAACCCTCTAAACTTCTCCCCCATTGACAACAAGTGCCAAAATGGATGACAAAGTTAGAAGGCCAATATAGTTCAAGTTCCTCCCAAGGTGTGCATTTCTCATAATATGAGTGAAATCATATGCACATATCCAATGAAGAATACTTGGAGGAAATCAACTATATTGAGAATCAAGTATTGCTAAAAAGGATAACAAGGTGAAGAAACTTCAACTAATGAAGCAAGCAATCAAAAGATCCAAATAATCAAGTGGACAAATAGTTCTCTAAATGAAATAAGGAAGCTCCCCAAGGTTTGTGCATAAATTAGTTGTTTCATTTGAATACAATATGCACAAACATGGAATCCTCACTCCCTCTATATCATTTAGAACACAACCAAGATACAATGAGTAGAGATATAAATCAATACACTTGTCAAGACAAGATTAAGTCCAAAAGAAACCAAATATGAGATAAGAGTGCATGAAGATGCAATGAAAGTAAACCGAGCACTCATAAATCAAGACCTTACCAAAACCATTAAAAACTAAGCGGATAAGTGAGATGGTTGGCAAAAGGCAAGGATATCAAGGCGAGAGATTAACACTCTTGTGTATATAAGTTTCTAATTGGGAAATCATGGGAATAATCCACAAAGAAACATCCACACATAAGAGGTTAATCAAGATAAGAAAACATGATATCCAACAGGAAGTCATAAGATATACCAAAAAAAAGATATTTTGCTTAAGTGCATATATATAGCCAATGGCTCTTTTTTATCTTATGGTATATCAATGAACTTCACCAAAGAAAAAGAAAACCTCAAAAACATCACAAGTAACACTAAGGGAACTAATGCTAGTTGGGATATTTTGAGAAAGGCAACAAGTATCAAAAGGAAGGATTCAATGCAATTTCAACAATATTGCACATGAGCGTACCTTGAGGAATTGATATGCAATAAATTGCTAGAAGGCATATTTTGGATTGGTGAATCATGACCATGATTTTATATACTCCCCATTATATGCATCATCTCAAATTACTCACATAAGCAATAAGGATAGAAAAGTCTTTCAAAGATCCTTGCCAGAACCGCAACATTTAAACAAATAAATTCATGCTAAGATGCAACCTACAAGAGATTGGATGGAAGAATAGTATGCATGAATAAGATACTTGTTACCGAGATAGCAATGGTATGATGTAGTAGATAAGAATTCTTCGATCATCCTAGCTTGGCTCCAATTATCATGAGGTGACAACACGTTCCTTATAGATAGGACAAGCATCCATTGCATCTCCAATGTACCTAAAACAACATTCAAATACATCTTGGTCCCCAAACTTATTGGGTCCAAAGTGGTTAGACTAACCACAACACATAGGGCATACTCCATAAAAATATGTGCATATTTAGAGACGAAATTTGAATTTCATGCACATCATAGCCGTTTAAGGATTTGATGGAGTATACCCTATATATTGGATCAAAGAAAGCAAAACATGATATAAGATACACATTTAGTAAACATGCATGCACGAGACTTTCAAGAACCAATGAATATATAATTTGGACAAAACACCAAAATATTCAAGAAGGCATACAAGGTGTGACAAAACAGATTTGTTGTCCAAACTATATCAAAGAATTAAATCAACACAAGATTTGTTCAACGAAGTTCAACAAATGAACTAAGAAAAAACTATTGAGCATAAAAGATGAGATAAAAACATAAATGCTCAAAGATTTATCTCATTCAAGCAAATAACATAGAGAAGAAAGAATGAGATAACAAACTCCCAAGAGAGCAAGGTTTCAACAAATAAACCAAACCCTTAACACTTTTCACAATGGCACAAGGTTCCGAGAAGAAAAGGTTTGTCTTACACTAAAATCACATTTGATGATAATCAAAAACACCATCAAAGAGATGTTCAAAAGCCAAGGAAGACAATGGGAGCCACAACAATTTTTGTAAAGACAAGCTAGAAGAAGAGGTATTTATACTCAAGGGAGAAATCTAGCCGTTTGTAGAATTTTCTGCGAAACTCGGTTTTAAGTTCGGTTGGACCGGACCACACACCGGACCGCCCGGTGTGCAGCCCGGTCAACCGGAATCCAAACCGGGATGCTCACTATGTGTGAGCCCGGATAGACTCGGTATATGAAACCGAGAATCCCAGTTTGGGTTCGGTTGACCGGAACTGGTACCGGACCGCCTGGTGTACAACCCGGTCAACCGGAATCCAAACCGGGATGCTCACTGTGAGTGAGCCCGGATAGACTCGGTATATGAAACCGAGAATACTGGTTTGGGTTCGGTTAACCGGGACTGGTACCGGACCGTCCGGTCTGGGAACCGGTTCAACCGGCCTGAGAACCGAGTTTGGCAGAGATGTTATCAAACTTAGATTTCTTTCTTCTCTATAGAGATAAGCATTTGAGGAAGGCCACGCTAAGAATTTCTTACTCAAGCAAAGACTGAAAAGACGACCAATAAAAGCTTCTAACAAGAAAATAGGACCTTGTTTGAGCTAACATGCCACCTAGATACAAGATAATCAACAATATCAACTCTAAGTGGCACCACCTCATGTTCACATTTCCTAGGATTGTGATATGCAAAAGAAGCATATTACTCCCCCATAATGTGGTATCCAATTTTTCTTAATAAGAGGAAAAACAACCTCAACTAGAAATAATTAATGGTCATTTAGAATTTGAATTTCTCATGAGTATGACACACCACATAGTGACTAGATAATCTTGCAATATCAATACTAAGTGGTAGTACTCATTTACACACATTTTACGGTATGAGAGATGCGCGAGGCATATCACTTCCCCAAAATGGGTTGTTCCATTAACCACTCAAAAGAGCCAAAAAAGATATCATCAAGATGCATTAGAGGCTCAAAGCAAAACACACAAGTAAATGATGTGCCAAACACATAGACATACTTGAATACACAAAATAAGCAAGCATGAGGCGCAACAAATACAAACACATACTTGGTACAAAACCAAAACATGTAAAGGGGTAAGTAACTTTCAATATAAAAGAGTTGAGTTTGAGTTACCGCAAAGAGGCACATTGGGTATATGGTAGGGAGATGATAATCCTTATAACTTGGCTTTATAAAATATAATATATGAATATCCCTTAATTCTTCATGAGTTAGCCAAGCCTACAATGCCCTCCAAAAACACCTATTGATCAAGTTTGAGCTTGTTGGTCCCCAACCAAGTTGGGTCCTAAGAAGTTAGTCACAATAGGCTTGGCAACCCAAATGGTTCTTTTCTTAACACCACTTTGAGTTCCAACAAACTTGGCAAACACATTCCCATCCTTATCCTTCCCAAGAGAATAATCATCATCAACAATGATAGGGTTAGATAAGGTACCGTTTGAACATGAAGAGGCCAAGTGTCCCTTCTCACGACATATGTAGCAACAAGTGCTCCCCTTTCTCTTCTTTATTGATTTCTTGTCTTGGGGAGCCTTATCTTGATTCTTCTTGGGAAGTGGCCTAGCTTCAACTTGAGGTTGAGATTGGGCTTGACCTTGAACTTGTGGCCGCTTCCCTTGTTGCTTCTCATTCAAGTGCTTTTTCTTCAATGGACAAGATCTTACATGATGTCCTACAACCTTGCACTTGAAGCAAATAATCTTGGCCGAATCCTTGACTTGGTCTTGGCCCTTCTTCTTGTTGCTCTTGGACTTGTTCTTGTTATTGGAGTTGAATCCAAGTCCACTTTTATCATTGGGATATTTTTGCACACTCAAAATATTATCGAGTGTGGATTTGCCTTCATGACTCTTTTTTAAGTCTTTCTTCAAAGAAGTGACTTGGGCCTTGAGCTCTTTGATATCCTCTACATGGTTAGTATAAATAGAGGTACTAGAGGAAGTATAAGCTTCATTGTTAGAGCAATAAGGCAAAGCAAGTAATCCAACACAAGGTTTATCACTAGTATGACTAGAAGGATCACTAGGACTAGAACATGGCAAAATAGAATTTTGATTAGAAGTTGTGCTAATGTCCAAAAGAGGCTCACAAGATGTTACCTTAGTGATACTTGCCTCACGAGCTAATTTTAGCCCATCATAGGAGATTAGAAGATCATTATGAGAGCCCGAGAGCATTTCATGACTCTCTTCCAATTTCCTATACTTGCTAGTTAGCAACTCAAGTTGAGCCCTTAGCTCAACATTTTCCTTTAACATAGATGCTTCACAAGAATTAGAGTTAGTAGCACTAGCATCATTAATAAAATTTTCATTTTCAAACTCATAAGATTCAATTTGTTGTGTGAGGAGACAATTAGTGTGCTTCTCCTTGGCATGCTCTTGCTTAAGGAGATGGAATCTACGACTCCCATCATCAAGTTGGACATCCAACTCCTCTATGGTTTCCGTTTGTTTAGTTATGGTGTCCATAACATGTTTGAGACAAGCAACGGCCTTATTATTACCACGAAGAGAGGTACACAAAAAAGTTAACTCAGGCACAAGAGCACTAGTATCCTCATCAAGGTCATCATCACTATCATCATTATCATTGCTATTATCTAGAGAAGATATCTTAGGATCCAAAGTAGGAGATACCTTTGATCCTCTTGCCATAAGGCACATGTGAGCACGGGAGAATGAATATGAGGATATTCTTGAATCTTCATTCATGATCGTGTCTTGCTCCATAGGGTATTTGATTTCCTCTACATTGTTAGATACACAACTAGAGGAAATAGAAGAATTTTGTTTATTGGAACAAGACAAATCGAGCATATCATCTACACTAGTACTCAAATAATTTCTAGACAATATGCAAGGACTAGCAACACAAGGGGATAAATAACTATCGTTGCAAGAAGTGCTTAAGTCCAAACTCTCTACACCATTAGCAATTATAGAACATGAATCATTGGTGTAAAGAGAACCACTACCATCATTACATATGATTTCTCCACTCACCATGACATTACCTTGTGACTTGTCACATGTAGGTGAAGTGGAGGGAATTGAAATCTCATCGCGGCCGGAGGTGGAAGCCACTTGGAGCTCTTAATGATGTGAAGGAGAAGAGAGCTCCTCGAAGATACCACCGACCCTATGAGAAATGGACCCACCAAATATTTATTTAAGCTTGGTCCACATCTCATGAGATGACTTGCGCTTTACATTTGTCAAGAACAAATTAACTATGGGGCTCAAGGAGAAAATAAGCTCATTAGATACTTGAGCTTCGAGATGTAAATTTTTCTCATCCTCTAAAGATAGATTTTGAGGATCCATCGTAGGAGAAAAACCTACATCTAGAAATCGCTCAATATTTGGACACAAGGTCCAAAGATTACAAAGCAAGCAATTTCTCCACAAAATATAATTTGTGCCATCAAAGATAATTGTGTCATTGTGTACTATACTACTAGCCAACATCTTTACACTCTAGGCGGTGAAGCCTAAACAAGGAGAGACCTTGCTCTAATACCAATTGAAAGTATAGAGATGTCGCCTAGAGGGGGTATGAATAGGCAATTTTAAAACTATTACGGTTTTGGCTTGATAGAATGCATAATTAAACTAACGTTTATTTTACAAGCACAAAACCTAAATACACTAGGCTCAACTAAGTGCACCAACAACAAGATAAGGTAAGCAAGATAGCACAAGATACATATACCACAAGTTATAGGCAAGATATAAGTACTTCAAGCTCGATGGCTATCACAAGGAAAGTAATCTCGGGTATAGAGATAACCGAAGCACGCGGAGACGAAGATGTATTCCCGTGTTCCCTTACAAGTAAGGTACGTCACGTTGGAGAGGTGTGGGATTCCACGAAGGATTTCCCGACGCCACGAAGGCTCACCTTCTTCTTTGAGTCTATCCCACGAAGGAATAGGCCCTTTCCTTATGGCTAGCTTTTCCCCCACTCCGGAGATGGCAAGCTCCACAACCACTTCACAAGCTCCACGAAGGAGAAGCCCGGGTCCCTTCACAATCTTCCACGAAGAGGACACCGTGACACCAACCGCCAAGCCAATTAGGAGGTCACCCTCCAAGAGCAACAAGCTCATGGTCTCTCACTCAAACAAATCGTAATGGAGAGCTCAACACTTATGCAAGAATGCAAAGCAAGAACACCAAGGGTGTTCAAATCCTTCACTCTCAAATCCCACCAAAGAAACAAGTGCTAGGGAGAAATTAGAGAGGAAGAACAATGGTGGAAGTCAACTAATGACTTCAAGATCTAGATCCAATGGGTTCCCCTCACTTAGAAGAGGAATTGATTGGTGGGGATTGTAGATCTAGATCTCCTCTTCCAAAACCCTCAAAAAGATGCAAGAATCATAGGAGGGAGGGGAGAGGAAGCAAGATCAAGAGGGTCAACAATGGAGGTCAATTTTGGGCTCAAGAACAACCAAAAACGTTGGGGGAAGGACCCCCTTTTATAGGAAAAAGCAAATATGCCCGTTGGAGAGAAAACAGCAAAAACTCGGTTCCAAAGTCGGTTGGATCGGCCCCAGAACCGGGAAACTCGGTTCCCAGGCCGGAGGACCGACCTACAAACCGAAATACCTCTGTTTGCCAACCCGGAATAGACTCGGTCATGAAAACCGGAAAACCCGGTCTGAGATCCGGTCTACCGGAGCTGGAACCGGACCGTCCGGTGTGGGGCTCGGTTGAACCGGATCCACAACTGGGATGAAACTGACTTCACGAAAAACGCAATAACTTTTGCATCCGGACTCTGATTTCGATGATCTTGGGCTTGTTTTGATGAGGAAAACAAGTTCTAAAATATGGTGCATGAAAACATCATAGTCCAACAAAGGAAGATAGAACCAAATGAGGAAAGGTATGGAGCCTCCCTATAAGAAGAACCGGTAAAACCTTCAAACTCGAAAATGCCATATAAGATGCATACGGATTCCGTTTTCGATGAACTTGGGCTTGTTGAAGAGCTAGAAACAAGCTCAAGAACCTCACATAGAGAAAATACCAAGAAGCAACAAAATAGGAAGATGCAAAGTATGAAAAGGATTGAGCTCCCTATGACGATGTGATCAAGTTACCCAACCGAAAGCCCCTCTTGATAGTGCGGCTATCTATCCTATAACCCGGTCTCCCAACAACCACCTTGAGACCGGTAAAAGGAAAACCTAGCAAGGACATACCTTTGCCTTGCGCATCCCGCTTGATCTTGATAACAACGCTTCAAGCTCCATCCAAGCTGGAATGCATCACTTGACCATTGTTGCTTCGTGAAGATTCATAATTTGCTCCCCCATACACCACTATGGGATAGCTTCATTAGGACACATCTTCACATGTCCATTTTCACCAATATGGACGGCAAGCTTCAGGCAAATGATCTTCTCAAGATGCTTATCTTGAACTTGCCCTTCTCAACCTTGATGGCGATCACCACTTGATGCCATCCTCTCATGGGCTATTGAGATCTTCACTTTTGAAACATGCCCATGGAAAGATACCTATCCCATATATAAAACACAAAGGAACATATATAATGGGTTAGTTCATGATGCATAAATGACAAGGCTTACCACACCACAAGATCCATGTGGTACATTATTTATGCTTCATGCGTTGACCAACTTGAAATCACTCTTCACTTTTTGCATTGGTCAACCAAGACTCTTCTCATGCTCCATCTCAATATCTTGAGGTACATAAGGAATTCTTCAGTTGATTACATGCTCTAAATCTTAGTCATACATAGCTCAACTAATGAGGCTATCATGACACCGGCTTAGAGCCATATCTTGAATTCTTCTATTGAGATCACACTCTCAAGTTCTTGAACATATCATATTCTTCTCTTCAATTTGATGATCTTGATGCCAAAACTCAAGGTATATCTTTATCTTCATGGTATCCATACTTGAATACAACACATGAACTACAAGCATGACCTATGGAATATTCCTTCATATAAAACTCAACGAAAACATTAGTCCATAGGGATTGTCATTAATCACCAAAAGCACACATAGGGGCAATTACCCTTTCACACCCCCCTAAGCCACTTTATACGGTACAAGCCGTATGTCAAGCGTGGACCAGTCTCGCGAATGAACGCATAAAGTCAGTTGGGGGCCGCTTCATCAAGCATTACTGTGGTATACACAAGTACACGTGGGAGGGTAACAACTAAAAGATCAAAGCCCACACACTACATCTCGTGTGTTCTACCCGTACTAGCATTACTACACATAGATCTAGCTATGATACCACTGTAGGGGTTCCGCGCATAAAAACAATAAATTTTACTCTACGCCCCTGAACCCCTGAAGCAGCCAGGACCTATCTATTAGTAATACAGTAACGGGAGGGGCTTTTTGCAACTTACCCTTGAAGACCGAAAAGCATTGTCAACGCTCAGGAGAGCGTGGTTGATGTAGACGAGCTGAAGCCGACCTCAAGGTCGTGATGAAGTCCTTGCGCTCCTTCTGGCTCCAACGACTTGAGTGCCTCAAGAGTGACACCTCGTGGGAGTTACACACATCCGGTGCCTGACGATGACTCCCGCTTCCCCGATCCAGCAGCAGTTGTGGAAGTAGGGCTCCCGGATCCGAATCCCGCAGCGTGACGGCACTCCGCGGTGAAGATGTCTCTCGCTCACACAGTCTAGACTTGGGACCACGGTCACGAGAGAGAGAGAGAGAGGAAGAGAGAAAATATCAATTAGAGGTCCTCCCAAAAGTGGGGAGACCTTTATTGATTATTCGGTTGTATTTTCTAGGCCAAATACCCCACCTTATATAGGGGAGGGGAGGTACTACCTCCCCTCAAGTCCCGGGGTGGGACTAAAGGAGAGGAGGGGGTGGGGAGGCCGCCGGCCACCCCTAGTGGGCCCCGCTGGGGGGGCAAGGCCCAGCCGGCCACCCCCCCTTTGGTCCCTCTCCCTCTCTCCTTTCCCTAATGGGCCTTCTCCCTCCGGAAATTGGCCCATTAAGCCTTTTGACCTTTTAATTTATTTTCTCTTTATTAAATAATTATGAATAAATGATTAAATCAATATTTAACATTCATTCACATATCATTTAATCTCCGTGGCCATGGAAAACCTTCCACCTCCACTCCGGACATCCTCCGGACTTACCGAAACCCTTCCGGTTTTCTCCCTTCTTTTCTTCTGTGATTCTACCGATCCTATAAACACTCTCTAAGCATCATAAAGCCCTTAAGTGTGATACCCTACGGTTCAGGAACACTCCAGACATGGTCGCGACACTCTCGCACCAATGATCAACAGAGGGACCTGGATGGCCATGTGACCCATGTGCGTTCCACGAAGATCTTTCGTTGTTTGAACCGGGACAATCGTGTCTTATTCCCTTTGTCATTCGATACTTGCATTGCCCGAGACCTGATCAATGAAATCTTCGTGTAGAGTTCAATCTCGTTACTGAACAATGCTATTTGACTCGTTCCGACAAGTGATATCCCCCTGATCTAATCACATGTTGCGCAGCTATTGGATATAACTTCTCCGAGTGGGCCCTTGGGTATCTTCCCGTCACATGGATGGACAAATCCCGCTCTTGACATATATTGCCTCTACGGTTTCCTCCGAATACCTGAACACACCTTTATAACCACCGTTTTACCAGATGGCGTTTGATGCTATCTAAGCACTCTCGGGAGACAGTGATTGATATAGCCTCACGGTCTAAGGAATAGTCTACGAGGATCCATTTCTAATCATCGTAACTTGAACTTCGTGACATGATCGAATCACGATGTTTAGGTTGGGTATGGGTTCATCATCTCATTCTCAGAATGAGATGACCTCATTTCCAGCTGGCATAAATGCCACATGATCAGGAAACATGATCATCTGGTGACCAATGAACCAGTGACTAGAGTTTCACTAGGAACCCCTGGTTTGTTTGTATATCACACGTGTATTGATGTTTCCACTCAATACAGTTATAGCATGATATAAACCTTAATCATAAACTATATGAAATATGATAATAGTCCTTACTACTATTTGTCTCTAGGGCATATTTCCAACAGTAATACCTTTGTAAACTACTTCAGGCATATCTTCTCTTCCTCTTATAACAATTCCTCTGAAAAGCCCTACTTGAGCACATAGAGGCCAATACAGGATAATGACTACACTTATTCTATCCCAGATAAGCAAGAGCTTTGGAACACTTTAAAGGAAATGAAGAAGAATGCATCTCCAGGCCTGATGGATTCAATGTGGTATTTTACTTAGCTACTTGGGACTAGATTGGGGATGATGTACATGCTCTGGTAAAATCCATTTTTGAGACAGGTACCATTCCTTCTCACATCAATGACACCCGCATTGCCCTGATTCCTAAAAAGCTTGCTCCTATGATTCTGACTGACTACAGACCTATAAGCCTGTGCAACGTTATCTACAAGCTTATTACTAAATCCCTGGCAAACAGGCTTAAAGCTAACTTACCAGAATACATTCACCCAGCTCAACAAGATTTTATAGAAGGAAGGAGAATTAGCAACAATATTATTATTGCACAAGAAATTAC
The DNA here is from genome assembly GCA_910589775.1 of Avena eriantha. Lineage (NCBI taxonomy): Eukaryota > Viridiplantae > Streptophyta > Magnoliopsida > Poales > Poaceae > Avena > Avena eriantha. The sequence goes on along the minus strand of OU342746.1, from coordinate 101,329,046 downwards.
TCACTCCTTTGCTCTCTCTTCCTGGAAGAATAAAGCTTTTATGCTAAAAATAGATTTAGCAAAAGCTTTCGATAGAGTGGAATGGAGCTTCATTATCCGAGCTCTGGCACGTAAAGGACTGTATGGTCATTTCATCAATCTGATCCTCGCATGCATCTCCTCGCCGACTTTATCTGTTATCATTAATGGACAACCTTCTGTAAGGTTCAGAAGCAGCAGAGGTATACGACAAGGTTGTCCTCTTTCGCCCTACCTTTTTGTCCTATCCATTAATGAATTATCTATTGAGCTTCAGGAGGCTATGGAAAATAATTCCCTTAGTGGAATAATTCTTGGACCAAATTGCCCTCTAATCCATTCTCTCCTCTTTGCAGATGATTTACTCATATGCGGCAAAGCAAACAATCAGGAAGAAATGGCGATAAAAAATATCTTGGACTCATTCTGCAAGCAATCGGGCCAAACTCCGAGTTGGAACAAGTCAGGTATCCTTTTCAGCAAACATCTGGATCAAACCACTATTGAAGACTTCAAAAAAATATTCCCTGTTCCTCTGATGGACCCCTCCTTCATTCACCTTGGGCATCCTCTAATTCTCCCAGGGAAAAACAGATCTTCAGCCTATGACTTTGTCATTGATAAATTCAAAAACAAAGTCACCAGTTATAAAGCTGACCACTTATCCCATGCTGCTAGGCTTGCCCTTATTCAATCTGTTTTTGCCACCATTCCTGTTTATTACATGTCCAATCTTATCTTCCCCAAAACCTTTATCTCCAAGCTAAACACCATTGTCAGGAACTTCTGGTGGAAAGGTGTTACCAAAGAAGATTCAAAAAAGGCCCTCTGCCTTAGAGCTTGGAAAGATATATATGTGTATCAAAAAAGGAAGGTGGCCTTGGCATTAGAAACTTTCAAGTCATTAACTACAGCTTAATCCTTATGGCAGCCTGCCGTATTGCTAACAGCCCTAAGGATTTCCTCCAAAGAATCCTCAAAGCCAAATACTTCCCAAATTCCACCATCTGGCACCCTAATCCTAATACGCCCAAGTCAGCTTTCTGGTCCTCTATACTCAAAACCCTCCCTATCCTCAAATCTCACTCTCACTACCAAATCACCCAAGGCAACATTTCCATCTGGAACACTCCCTGGTTCAAAGGCTGGAAGGAGATCTATGATGGTCTCATCACCCAAGATCCAAATTACTCCTACCCAGCTATAGTCAATAATCTCTGGGACCAAAATGAGAAGATTTGGAATGTGTAGCTGATTGATTCTCTCTTCACGGATCCACTGGCAAAACAAATCAAAGAAACCACCATTATTACATCTAACAATGTGGACATTCTCTGCTGGAATCTAACCTCAAATGGGAAATGCAATGCAAAAAGTGCTTATTATGCTTGCCGCCAATATCTATAGGAAAGAGGAGAGCCACGTCCAAGGCAAATAAGCCCTCTAACAATCCAACTCCTAAACAAAGTCTGGAAATCTAAGGAAATACCACCAAGGATCCAAACCTTTGCTTGGAGACTCCTTTAGAGGGCGATACCCACTAGAGCAAGATCAGGAAAATGTACTGAACACATAAGAAAGCTATGCAGCAGATGTGGAATGGAAGAAGATGAAATACATCTATTTTTCTCCTGTCAGTTTGTAAAAGAGGCCTGGCTCATTCCTCCATGGCACATTAAAATTGAGGATATCATCCAGAACAGCCAAGGCATTGCTGATATTGTTAATCATATCCTAAACATGGAACATCCTCATGCCAATACACACAATCTCTTTGCTTTTCTCTGGTGCATCTAGAAATCAAGGAATGATTGTCGATTCAACAATAAACAAGGGAAGCCATACCAAATCAAAATCAATGCCCAAGCTATTCTCAACTCTATGAAACTCCTGGGCAGCCAAATGCCCAACATGCAAGATGGGGACCAAATGTAGAAAGACAAAGAGAGAAAAGTGGACAGTAATAACCAAGATTACAATGGTACTGAGGCAGTAGTATTCTTAGATGCAGCATGGAAGGAGAGAAAGGAAGGGGAAAACCCTGAAACTATCCGATCAGGCATTGGGCTCTTTGTACAAACTAACAACAAAAAAGGCCGAGCTCAAGCCAGAATCTGTGCGTCTACTTCCTACACTATTTCTCCACTCCAGGCAGAAGCTAAAGCCTTACTGACGAGGGTTTAACTCATCAATGCCCATTGTTATGGACTTGGGTTTTGGAGAAGGAGGGAGCGCTAGAGACATCTATCGGCTAGCAAACAAGCACACAGGGGACTCGAAGATTTACCCAGGTTTAGGCCTCGTAGAGGTCCCTACTCCTGCTTGTCTGCTCGTGGAATTATCAAAGGAACCGAGGATTACAATGGTGCACAGATGCAATCTGGCGAGGGTTGTGGAAACTAGGGTTGCGTGTGTCCTCCTCATCGCCCCCTCCTAGCCTTTATATAGATAGGCTAGGTCTCGGGTAGCAGGTCGAGTCGTTTACATGTGAGGGTTTTCCCTTTTGAACTTTCTATCTTTAGCTGCTTCTTGTTCTTCAAGCAATCGAGGGTCCGTAGGTTACTCGAGTTCTTAATTTGGGCCTTGGCGACACCGTGGGCCTCTACGTATTCAGGTTGTATATACCAAGTTCGAGTACCTGTAGGGTATACCCATGTCAGTAGCCCCCGAGTGTCCAGTGGAACCGCAGATTCGACTGGAGACTTTATGAAGCCTTTCGAGTGTATGACTAAGTATGTTTTTCGACTTCTCTATTTATGTCATAGGGATTGTTGATGTGCATGCCTAATTTAACCGATGTACCGGTATCAGTTAACTACCTTAGGGTAAAACAACGCCATCTACTCGAACTCGAGTCCCCGGACTCGAATCCGAAAAAGTGCTGGTGTAATTCGACTCCAGCCGCGGAGGTCTTACAGGAGTCGAATTCTAGTATATGTGTGTGAGCACTCGACGCGTCCGTCAAGGCATGTTCATCGTACCTGTAGGCACGGATATATTTATGGTAGTGCGCAGCTAATACGTTGCCATTCAGGTCTTATCTTCATGTTGTAAGCGCGCCATCCGAATTTTATCATCGCGGAGACGATTCGGGTGACCTAGGAGACGCGGTCTCCTTGTAGGGGAAAATTATGAAGCGGTGTCGCCATAAACTTCGAGTGTGGATGTTATCAACACACAGTACTTTGTAGAAATATTCATAGGGTGCGAACCAGCGCTCCCTATGGGAGTATCCCCCGAGTGCCTGGTTGAGTCGAAGACTCAGGTAGGGACTAAAGAACTTTTGCGACTGCTGTCGTCTTTTGTTTGCTTGTTTCAGTCGAATTTTCTTCCGGTGCTCCCTATGGGAGTAACCCATGTCCATAGTCAAACCATGTTTCGAGTGATTGGGTTTTTCTCTGATTGTTCATGTTCCTATAAAAGAAGAAGAAAAAATCGTAGGGTGCGCGACCAGCGCTCCCTATGGGAGTAGCCCCCGAGTGCTTGGTGGAGTCGAAGACTCGAGCGAGGACTAAAGTAGTCAAAGTCTTCTGCTGCGTAGTTTTTGATGACGTCAGTGCTGACGATTTCATGACCTCAGTTGCCCGCATGAGCGAGTTTGACGGGACGTGACGAGTGGCGGGTCCTACTCCTTAACTCTAATTTGACCGGGCGTGTGTAATCTTTATTTTAACCACGCCTCCTCGATTTCCGTGCGTAATGGGAGTAGTGGGGGGATAGTTCATGTTTCAGCTCCTCCATGTGTCGAGCACAATGAACGCCACGCGTCTGGTAGGGTTTCTTTGAGCCATTGGATTGCATCTTCCAGGGGTTTAGTAGTGACTCTGCGACAGTAAAATTCACATCTACTTCCATTCATCCTTTGCCTTCATCGCCATTGCCGCTACTCCTCTGCTTTCTCTGCACTCTTTTCCCTCTGTGGCGCTGGACCAGCTCCACACATTTCCCAGTTACTTCCTCCGGTCGCATCGCCGCCGCGTAATGGGGAAGAAGAAAGGAGGTGTTGCGGCTGATTCTGCCGCTATTGCGATGAAGAAGAAGGGCGGCTCCGCCGCTGCGGGCACCAGCACCGCCGCCGGCGAGAAGAAGAAGGGCACGGGCACCCGCGTCACGAATGGCGCGTGGCGTCCATCTGTGATCAAGTCCTCGGATCTTCGTCTTCTTCGCCAAGACGGAGTGTTGTCTACCGCAGTCGCCGACGCACGCGTCCCTGGCGGCGAGGTAATCCCCTCTCCTCCTGCCGGTTTTCGAGTGATGTTCCTAGCATTCATCATTCGCGGCCTCTCGTTGCCCCTACATCCTTTCTTCAGGGGCCTTGTTTGTTTTTACGGGCTCCATCTCCATTAGCTGTCCCCTAATTCCATCCTCCATGTAGCATGCTACATCACCCTTTGCGAGTGCTGGCTCGGAATCGAGCCGCATTTCGGCCTCTTTAAGCGCCTCTTTAAGTTGAAGCGTCAATCGGCATCTGGCTCTGTAGTCTACGATGTAGGCAGCTGCGGAATCCACGTCGATCCATCTACCACATACTTCGACATCAAGCTGGCGATGTCTGTCCAAGGGTGGAGGGACAAGTGGTTCTACGTCCGTGATGAGAAGGCTGACGGAGAATACTTCGGAATCGCACCCTTCGACCCCGCGACGCCGTGCCAGAGGAGACGCTCCTAGAAGAATGTGGTCATGCCCGCCAAGTCCGTGGAGACAGATGTGCTGTACGAGCGCGTCTACGACCTCGAGAGTCGCATAGGCAAAGAGGAGGGAGGCTGCGCCCTCATTCGCACGTGCCTGCCCTATCGCGTCCAGCCCCTACAGGCTAGAGTCCATCCCATGTTTCAGTGGGCTAGCACTAACGATGTCACTCGCATGTCTGCCGATGGCATGTCCGCGAGTGAGGTAGATAAAAGGGTTCGACTGGTCACCAAGTACACCGTCAAGGATGTGCTCCCTTGTGAACCAGTCGTTCCTCTGTTCAATGCTGCTAATCCTCCCCCTGAGGTATAGTTGTGCTATGTAGTAGCTTAGTTTGTTGATTGCTTCTTCGTTGTTTCTTAACTTTGTGCTAAATTCTGATCTGTATGCAGGATTGGGCGGTGTCACCCTGTATGCCCCCTCTTCCTGAGCGGGTTATCCCTCGCGAAGCCTTGGAAGAGGACGAGTCAGAGTCGACCGTCCCATCTGATGTGGAGGAGGAAGCCCCCGAGTCAGGTAGTCCGGATACTCGCAAGCGCTCGCACAGCGAGGAATCCGATGCATCGTCTCCTTCGACTCCGGAAGGTGTAGGCGTTGGTGCGGAGTCGCCGATCCCTGCCATTCCTATGAGTGCCGTGGTGCCATCTTCTCGCAAGAAGATGCGACTGCCAAAGGAGTCCTCGTCAGAGTCGGGGGAACCAACCTTTGACTTTGATAAGTTTGATTGGTAAGTATTCGAGTTGTCCTTTTTGGTTCTTCTTTGGATTTGCCCTTTCTTGATGTTGGTTTTGTCTTGCAGTCAGCAGGCGTCTTCATCTTCTAGCGACGTCCAATTTTTGAAAGAATCTGGAGTCGCAACCTCGAGGGCCAAGAAAGAGGTTGAGCATGCTCCTTCCCCTCATTGGCGGCCCACTCCGGGCACAACTCATCCAGTTCTCCACATGATGGGGAGCATCGGATGGTTTCCCGGATGACTGCACACCAATCAACTTCGGAGTCATTGGAGGATCATGTAAGTGTAGTATCTCTTCTTTTGATGTTGCAGTCGATTTTATCTATGGCTTCTGCTAATCCTTTGCTGTTTTTCCTTTTGCTATAGCTCCTAGTGAAGGAAGCCGCTCACTTGGCGGAGCAGGTGCTTGCGATGGGTCGCCAGCATGCAATGCTGGATACGCGCCATCGCGTGGTAGAAAGTAAGTGCTCTTTACTTCTCATTCTTCTGCATCGTTGTCCTGTAGTCGACTGATAGTCAATCCCTTTTGTTTTGTTCTTGTAGATGAACATAATGCCCTTCTATGCAATACCGCCACCATGGAACAGATGCTCGCCGCGGCTGTGAAAAGCCGCGATGAGGCAATCGCGGCGCGTGACGAGGCACAGAAGCGCGAAGAGGACATGCGTGCCTTCGTTGCAGCTAGGGAGAATTTGTTCGAAGAACAGCTTTTCTCAATTGCCAAGGCCCTCTCAGGTACCTTGCTTGGATATCATTATCGTTCTTTGTTCGATTTTATCGCTGGTGCTGACTTTTGTGCCCATGTGTGGGTTTATGTACAGATGCTAGCAATTTGAGCTTCGGTCCTCAGGCCCTCCGCCGTGACGATGCCCTGGTGGGTGCACTTTCAGTAGTCGAGGACCGCAGCACCGCCGTTCAAGATATGCTCTCCAAGGCCAAGGGCGCGCTCAGTCGCCTCCGGGAAGAGCTGATGCCCAAGGCTGAGCTGATTGAGAACATGGACGAGCTGGTGGAGTCTCTCGCCGGGGGTGTCCCTGCAAGCTTCAAGAACTCGCTTCGTGCAGCTGGCACGTCAATGTCACTCGCTATGGTGCAGGCCCACGGAGTCGAAGTTGATCCTGTAGCGGTCTCGAGGGCGATGCCCGTTAGCACGGACATCCAACAGGTAGTCTTTGCTCCCTTCATGACTGCCTGTGGCAAGTATGGGCCACAGCTGATTAACACAGTTGCGAAGTACTCTGAGGAGCTGCAGCAAGCCAAGAAGGCGGCAAAGGCTGCGGCATCAGGGGCCGGCGGAAACTCAGTGGCATCTGATACCACCACGGACTCGATGAGGCCCCCGAAGCCGTCAAAGTCGAAGAAGCTGGTTGCTCCTCAGTAGCTTTGTAATAGTTGATCAGTTTATGTCATTTTTCAATAACATGCCTTTTGGCGAGTGTATCTGCTGATACTTTTGCTAATCTTGAATGCACTCCAATCTTTTGTATGTGTGTTGATTTGGTATTCTTATTGCTTCTTGCTTGGTTTGTGGTAGGGCACATCAAGTGATCCTTTGAGGGAACCTCAGGATTCGCCGCCCCTTGATGATACTTTGGCACCGCCACGCTCGAGGGTGGATGAGCTGTCTCTGCTCTCGCGACTGTGTGATCGCGTGACGCAGTTGGAGCGTGAATTCCCCGTGCTCCGCGGTAACATGGATGTATGGAAGTCAAAGGCAGAGAAGGCCACCTCCCGAGAACAGTATCTGTTGGGGGAGATGACGCAGCTGGGCGACCAATTTAAGTGTTAGTTTGTGTACTCTTATATCTTCCTTGTAGTCACTCGGAATGGTGTGTTATCCTCACACTTCCATTGTTGTTTTGTATAGTTGTCAGCGCTCTCCATCCGCAGGATGAGAAAGATAGGGTTGCCATTCGCATGCATGATCTGACTCAAGAGTAACTTTAGGAGAGTGGATACTTCTGGGTGGATCATGATCGTGCGATCACGTTGGCGACCCTGCAGGATCATGCGTCGCTAGTGCTGCACTTTCTGAAGAAGTCACAGTCATGCTTGAAGAACATTTATCGGACGATGTTTCCGCTGGATGTTGCTCCATCGAGCCTACTGGCCCTCCTTGCCAAGTTCCAAGACCTAGCTGCGGTTCGCGAGTGTGTAAGGCAACAGTTGGTGGCTGGTGCCAAGGCCGCTCTGTCGCTGGTGCGACTGCATAGGCCTGATGTAGACGTTCTGGCAGTTGTGGCTGGTCCACCTGCGCCACCAACGGGTTCTGCTTGGAATATGGTGCCTCACTATCAGGCGGTGGATCGCCCAGCGAAGGAGATCATCGACTTCTTCGAGGAGCAAACCAACGTTCTCTTGTTGCAATAGTAGTTTAATTTGTATCCTGCACATAAGTGTACCAGTGTTGTAAAGTTCGTATGTAATGATGTGCATAATTGATTGTTGATGATGTATAAAGAGATTGTTAGCGTGTATGTTTTGTGAGTGCGTTGCACTATGCGACTCCTTTTCGTTAGCCTGGCCATGCTCTTATATCAGTCCCTTGTCAACCTATAAGGGGCGTTGCAACTGGGTTGATGTGTGTCAAGGGTTTCGATTGATGTGCCAGCTACTCAGGATATCGTGTTTTAGTTCGTAGAACAGATGTGTATAGGGTGGCGCAGCCCCCGAGTGGATAAGTTGCGAAAAATAAAGGAGAACACAGAGTTATGGGGTACTTAGCTTTATTTATTCGTGAGATGGTACGAAGTACAATGTGTGGCTAAGTAGCCTTGGCTGAGTGGCCTTATTTGCAATGTAAAAGTAAAAAACCACTAAGGGTAGAAGCGTCGCAGCTGCGCGACATTCCAGGGGTCGGAGTATGCGACTCTAGTCTTTAAACCTTGAGGGCAATAGGCGCCACCTGGGATTACTTCTGTAATCACGTATGGTCCCTCCCAGGGAGACTCGAGCTTGAGATGTCCTTGCTGCTTCAGTCGCAGGACCAGGTCGCCTTCGACGAAGTATCTGGGGCGTAGCCTCCTACTGTGGTAGTTGCGCAGGTTCTGCTGGTAGATCGTTGATCTTTCTGTGGCGATTGTTCTTGCCTCGTCAAGGAGGTTGATGGAGTCTTTGACTGCCAGGGTTGACTCATGCTCGCTGTAAGCAACCACGCACGGCGCTTTGTACCGTACCTCAGCGGGTAGCACTGCTTCAGCCCCCTGCACCATAAAGAACGGGGTGTAGCCTGTAGCACTGTTTGGAGTTGTGTGTAGGCTCCACAGTACTGATTGTAGTTCGTCTGGCCAGCAACTCGCGGCTTGTTCGAGTGGCCGGAGGAGTCGCTTCTTGATGCCGCCGCAGACGAGCCTGTTTGCCTTTTCGACCCGACCGTTGGTCTATGGATGCGCTGTTGGAGATATGCCCAAGAGGCAATAATAAGAGTGATTATTATTATATCTTTGTGTTTATGATGAATGTTTACATCACATGCTGTAATTGTATTATTAGGAAACACTAATACTTGTGTGTTTTGTAAACATAAGAGAGTCCCTAGTAAGCCTCTTGTTAAACTAGCTTGTTGATTAATTGATGATCATGGTTTCCTGATCATGGACATTAGGATGTGATTAATAACAAGGTTATATCATTAGGAGAATGATGTGATGGACACACACCCATAGTAAGCGTAGCATAAGATCAAGTCATTAAGTTCGTATTGCTGTAAGCTTTCAAATACATAGTAACCTATTCCTTCGACCATGAGGTTATGTTAATCACCATCACGGGATGGATACTTTGATGACATCAAACGCCGCTTCGTAACTGGGTGGTTATAAAAATGTCATTGGGTATTCTGAAAGTATGTGTTGAAGCGCATGAACCAAGATTGGGATTTGTCCATCCATATGACGGATAGATATGCTCTGGGCCCTCTCGGTGGAATGTCATCTAGTTAGCTTGCAAGCATGTGACTGGGTCACAAGAGATGACATATCATGGAACGAGTAAAGAGTACTTATCAGTAACGAGGAAGAACTAGGTATGGAGAGACCGACGATCAAACCTCGGATAAGTATAGTGTCGCGAGACAAAGGGAATTAGTTTCATATGTAAGTGGTCCAATCGATCGCGAAGTCATCGTTGAGTATGTGGGAGCCATTATGGATCTCCAGGTCCCGCAGATGGTTATTGATAGGAGATGTCTCTCTATCATGTCTGCATATTCACGATCCCCGAGCCGCCATGCACCGATCTACGATCGCGGGCTTGGGACTAGTCGAAGCTGCCCTCGAGAAGGAACCAACACCAGAGCCGAAAAAAGGCAAAGCGCTGCTCCTCGCCCTCATCCAGCGACGACAGTCACGACCTTTCTCGACGCCGCCCTCACAACGACACGACCACGACTATGATGCGCGTGATGACCTCATGTAGCGCAAGATCGACAAATCAAGGGCACGACGTGCTCGGTCGACTGACTCGGAGGAGGAAGATGTGGAGCTCTGTGGCGCCAGATGCTTCAGCAGGTCCATCAGGCAAAAGCGAATGCCCAAGGGGTTTAAACTCCCGTCGGAGAACCCGAAGTTTGACGGCCTACAGGACCCGAAGATCTGGCTGGAGGACCACATCTCCTCGGTTAGGCTCCACGGCGGCAGTCGAAGCACGGGCATGCAATGCCTACAGCTACAGCTGCAAGGCATCACTCGAGCATGGCTCAACAACCTCCCACATGGATCCATTCGCAGTTGGAATGAGCTGGTTTACAGCTTGGTGCGCAACTTCAAGGGCACATACAAGCGGCCTGCATCAATCGAAGAGCTGAGATGCTGCCAGCAAAGATCAGGCGAATCGCTACGCTCCTACATCCAAAGGTGGTCCATCATCAAGAAATCCGTAGAGAACATCTCGGAGGATCGCGCGATTGATGCATTCAACGGCGGCGCCCACCGCATAGAGCTCAGAGAGGAGCTGGGCCGCTCAAAGCCCAAGACCATCGACCACCTGATGGAAATCGCGAATCGGTGGGCCGATGGAGAAGATTCGGTGAAAAATCACGTCCACTCCGACGAGGAGGCAGAACTCGAGCGCAGACGCGACCGCCGGGGCAAACGCCGCATGCGCATCTATGATGACCGCGATGACGTCAATATGGTTGCAGCTGGCTACGCCGACAGACCCGACGATAACCGCAACAACAGATACCGCAGCGGTGGATACCGCGACTCTGGGAAAACCACGCAAGTGTGGCAACGCCGCAATCGTGATGAGGCACCCGTGACATCCATTGAAGACAAACTGTCCGGGCCATGCACGGTGCACTTCTACATCAACAAACATGATGGAAAGAAGAAGTCCAACCACCTCCTCAAGGACTGCCGTGAGTTCCTCAAACTACATGAGGGATTGGTTCGGATGAATCGCAGTGCAGTTGAAAAAGGCTACGGAGCCGCTCCATGCGCCGTGGCACATGGCGCTCCGCCACCACCATTTGGAATACCACCAAACGCAGCTGCGCTGGACCAACACCAGGGATGCGAACCATACCCACGAGCCATGGGTACCATGATGATCTAAAAAGGATGCCCCTCAAACAGGGTGCAGAAGGCCATCACTCGCCAAGTCAACTTGGCCACAAACTCGCCACCATCCACCACTGAGTACCTCAGCGGAAGCGAGTCTTGCATCACCTTCGACAAACGCGATCATCCGCCTCAAGTACCTCGTCCAGGCCATTGTCCCCTCATACTCGAGGCGCAAATCGGAGGTTTCGACATGAGCCGCGTCTTCATGGACGGCGGAAGCGGCATCAACCTTATATTCGCGAGTACCTTGCGAGCAATGAGGATCCCTCTGACTTGCCTAGAAGCCTCGGACACAGCATTCCACGGCATCGTCCCAGGAAAAGGCGTTTATCCCCGGGGAAAAATCAACCTCGACGTCATCTTTGACACGCCGAAAAACTTTCGTTGCGAGCACATCGACTTTGAGGTCGTCGACTGGCCCTCATAGTACCACTGCATCCTCGGACGTGTCGCGTTCACCAGGTTCATGGCAGTACCACACTGCGCCTACCTACAAATGAAAATGCCAGGTCCCAATGGCGTCATCACAGTCAACGGGAGCTTCGAGAGATCCGATAGTTGTGACAGGGAATTCAACAGAATTTCCCAGTCCTTCGGCATGCAGGAAGAACTCGCGAGACTAAAGGAGTCGACAGACAACAGTCTTCCTCCCCTAAGCCGGCCAAGTTCACCCGATCTATCTTTCGACTCATTGGTGCACACAAAGAAAGTGCAGGTCCACCCATCGGCTCCCGCCAAGACGGCCCTCATCGCCAACAACTTGAGTCACACATAGGAACTCGCGCTCGTCGAATTCCTCCGTGAGCACTGGGAAATCTTCGCCTGGTGTCCAGCGGACATGCCAGGAGTTCCCAAGGAATTCGTCGAGCACGCACTCAACGTCAACCCAGACGCAAGGCCAGTCAAGCAAACAATCCGGCGATTATCTGAGCCACGAGCAAAGGCAGTCGGAATGGAGATCAACAGACTCCTTGACGCCAAATTCATACGTGAGATCAAGGAAAGCACTTGGCTCGCCAACACGGTGCTAGCACCAAAAAAAGACACGGATATCCTGCGGATGTGCGTGGACTTCACCTCTCTGAATAAGCACTGTCCAAAGGATCACTTCCCGCTACCACGAATCGACCAGATCATCGACTCCACCGCGGGATGCGAGTGCCTCTGCTTCCTCGACGCCTACTCAGGCTATAATAAGATTCGAATGAAGGAGGAAGATCAAGAAAAAACAGCATTTACAATGCCCTTCGGTGTATTCTGCTACAACACAATGCCTTTCGGGCTAAAAAACCAAGGAGCCACCTACCAACGGTGCATGCAGGCTTGCCTCAAGGATCAACTTGGTCGCAACATTCAAGTCTATGTCGATGACATAGTAATCAAGACCAAGGAGGAAGCCTCCCTAATCGACGATTTACACGAAACCTTCACCAACCTTGACCGCTACCGGATCAAGCTCAATCTGGACAAATGCGCCTTTGGCGTACCATCTGGGCAACTACTCGGGTATCTCATCTCCGCGAGAGGAATCGAGTCAAACCCGAAGAAAATAAAAGCCATACTGGCCATGGAGAAGCCGAAAAACATAAGGGGCATCCAGTAGCTGGCTGGGCGAATCGCGACCCTCAGTCGATTCATCAGTCGGATGGGTGAAAAGGCACTGCCCTTCTACCAACTCCTCCGCAAAGCTGAAAAGTTTGAGTGGACCAACGAAGTGCAGGAAGCATTTGAAGACCTCAAGCGCCTGCTATCCACTTCGCCAGTATTGGTGACCCCACGAGAAAGGGAACCGCTGTTGCTGTATATCTCCACCACCAACCAAGTGGTCAGTACAGTACTTGTGGTCAAACGAGCCGAGGAAAACAAGGTCCACGGGGTACAACGCCCAATCTACTACCTCAGTGAGGTCCTCACGCCAACAAAACAGCGGTACCCGCACTACCAGAAGCTGGCGTACGGCGTCTTCACGACCGCCCGGCAACTGCGCTACTACTTCCAGGAGCACCCAATCATGGTGGTCAACGACGCCCCGCTGGGGCATATCCTCAATAACCCCGATGCCACGGAACGAGTCGCGCTTTGGGGAATCGAATTGTCTCCATGAGACATTACATACGAAAAGCGCGACGCAATCAAGTCGCAAGTTCTTCTTGACTTCCTTGTGCACTGGATGGAAAACCAGCTCCCCGAAAAACTAGATATGTCCTACCTCTGGACAATGCACTTCGATGGATCCAAGCGGAAGGACGGAGCAGGTGCAGGTGTCATACTGACATCGCCCCAAGGGGACAAGCTGAAGTACATCCTGCGAATGCAGTTTACCGCCTCCAACAACGAAGCTGAATACGAGGCCCTGCTACACGGGATGAGGATGGCAAAAGCCTGCGGCACCAAGAGACTCATTATATATGGCGACTCCAAGTTGGTTGTCAACCAAACAATGCATGAGTGCGACGCACTGAACGACAACATGATCGCCTACCGCGATCTCTACGACACACTCGAAGGGGACTTCGACGGCTGCGAGCTGCGACACGTAGGCCGCGAAAGCAATGAAGAGGCGGACGCACTCGCCAACATAGGCTCTACCTGCGCCCCCATACCACCTGGGGTATTTCACGAGCGCATCTGCGAATGCTCCATCAAGCCAAAGGCAGCAGAGAAGAAAACAAGCGCAGCAACAGACTTGGGGGCTACGCCACCCAATGAGCCAATGGCACTCGACGACCTAGAGCTGGATACAGGACTCAAAGGACCAATGAGCGTCATGATGATCGAATCATCCTGGACTCAGCCGTACATCAGGTATCTCCTCAGCAAAAGGCTACCGGATAATCTGACTGATGCACGGCACATCGCACGATGATCCAAGGCATTCGCTGTTATCAATGGCGAACTATACAAGCGCAGCATCACATGAGTACTCTAGCGATGCGTCTGCACAACCGGTGGAATAGTTGTTCTCCTCGACATCCATGAGGGAACCTACGGACACCACGCTGGCAGTCGCGCCCTCGTGGCCAAAGCTCTACGAGCTGGGTTCTACTGGCCTACGGCCATGCGCGATGCCAAGGACATCGTCCAGAAATGCAATGTGTGCCAGCGATTCGCGGTCAAGCCGCACGCACCTGGCGCAGAGCTCCGGCCAATTCCATTGGCCTGGCCCTTCGTGCAATGGGGACTCGACATGGTCGGCAAAATCCCCAAGTCCTCGCGAGGAGGCTACGTCTATCTCCTGGTCGCAGTCGACAAGTTCACCAAGTGGATAGAGGCCATGCTAGTGACCAATCCATCAGGGTACAATGCAGTCAAGTTCTTCGAGTCCATCGTCTTCCGCTTCGGAGTGCCACACGGCATCATCACAGACAATGGAACGAACTTCACATCCAAGGAGTTCCAAGAATTCTGCGAGAATCTGGGGATCAACATAAGCTACGCCTCGGTAGCGCATGATGGGTTCGTAGCATGGAAAACAAAAAATTTCTACCGCAAGAACGAACAAAACCCAGATCTAATCTAGATAAAAGCCAAGATCTAATCTATTAGACATGTGCAACGAGATAGATAGGAACTAACCCTCGTAGATCCGAAAGCGTTAACGAGATTAGATCTCGTGGTTTATGTAGTCGATCACTTGCCGATCTCAAGATCGTGTGGACGATCCTTCCGGCGTCGCGTTCCAGCACCGCTTCCATAGTCGGTCAAGTGGACGATCCTTCCGGCGCCGCGATTCGGCAGCGCTTCCGCAGTCGGTCACACGTGCGGAGTCGAAGTAGACCTTCCTCTCCCCATTCCAGCGAGCAGCGGAGGTAGTAGATCTTCTCCACGGAATCCTAGCAGCACGACGGCGTGGTGGTGGTGGTGGAGTAGAGAATTCTGCAGGGCTTCGCCTATGCCTGTGTAGAAGAAAGGCGGAGGAGAGAGGCGGCAGAGATTGGGAGTTATGAGAGCAGGGGAGGAGGGGGCGCCCCTGCCCCTCTATTTAAAGAAGGGAGGCGCCTAGGGAGGGGGAGTCCTTGTAGGACTCCCCTCTCTTGTAGGCCGGCGGATTGGAGGTGGGGGGAGGAGTCCTCCTCCCCCACGACTCCGTATCTTGACCCACCAGGACTCCTTGATCCCTATCTTGATTTTCAAGCAAACTCCAAGATATCTTCTAGAACCTTCCGGAACATTCCGAAACCTTCTAGAATCCTCATACAAACACTCCTACAAGGACTCCCCCTCCCTAGGCGCCTCCCTTCTTGAAATAGAGGGGCAGGGGCGCCCCCTCCTCCCCTGCTCTCATAACTCCCAATCTCTTCTGCTTCTCTCCTCCCCCTTTCTTCTGCACAGGCATAGGCGAAGCCCTGCAGAATTCTCTACTCCACCACCACCACCACGCCGTCGTGCTGCTGGGATTCCGTGGAGAAGATCTACTACCTCCGCTGCTCGCTGGAACAGGGAGAGGAAGGTCTACTTCGACTCCTCACGTGTGACCGACTGCGGAAGCGCTGCCGAATCGCGGCGCCGGAAGGATCGTCCACTTGACCGACTGCGGAAGCACTGCTGGAACGCGACAGCCGGAAGGATCATCCACACGATCTTGAGATCGGCAAGTGATCGACTACATCAACCACGAGATCTAATACTGTTAACGCTTTCGGATCTACGAGGGTTAGTTCCTATCTATCTCGTTGCACATGTCTAATAGATTAGATCTTGGCTTTTATCTAGATTAGATCTGGGTTTTGTTCGTTCTTGCGGTAGAATTTTTTTGTTTTCCATGCTACGAACCCATCAGTGGTATCAGAGCCGTATCTATGCGTAGATCTATTGCACGAGTAGAACACAATGTTTTTGTGGGCGTTGATGCTTTTGTTGTCGGTGTCTTAGCGTGTACTTCGCATCTTGCGGCATGGTGGGATGAAGCGGCTCGGGCTAACATTACATGTCATCGCACATGAGACTTGCTCCACGCTTGACGTGCAACTTGCTTTGCACAAGTGGCTTTGTGGGTGTCTGTCTCTCCCACCATAGTTAAGATTCAATTTACAATGAGCATCTTGACAACACTTGTATCAACGTTGTGGTTCTTGTTCGTAGGTAAGATCGGTCTTATGCGAAAGCCCCAAACCACGTAAAACATGCAAAGAAAATTAGAGGCGTCTAACTTGTTTTTGTAGGGGTTTTGTGATGTGATATGGCCAACATGTGATTGTGATTGTATTTGATGTATGCAATGATCCTTGTTGTAATATGGCAACCGGCAGGAACCTAATGGTTGTCTTTAATTCTGTTAAGACCTGCGTGTCTATTCATCTTGTAATAGCTTTATTCCAAGTAGTTGTAATAGTTGCTGGTGATGATGGACAACCATGAAGCGGCGCCACTGACCTTGACACAATGCTGGTGATGATGGAGATCATGTTCGTGCTTTGGAGATGGAGATCAAAGGCGCAAGAAGAAAAGGCCATATCATATCACACTAATTATGAATTGCCTGTGATGTTAATCCTTTATGCATCTTGTATTGCTTAGATCGCAACGGTAGCATTATAAGATGATCCCTCTCACTAAATATCAAGTAATAAAGTGTTCACCCTTAGTTGGCACCGTTGCTAAGACTCGTCGTTTCAAAACATCTCGTGATGATCGGATGTGATAGATTCTACGTGTGCATACAACGGGTGCAAGCCAGATTTGCACATGCGGAAACTAAGGTTACCTTGACGAGCCTAGCATGTACAGACATGGTCTCGGAACACGGAATACCGAAAGGTAGAGCATGAGTCATATAAATGATATGATGAACATGAAGATTGTTCGCCGATGAAACTACATCTTCTCTCGTGAAGATCGGACTTGGTGTAGTGGACTTGGTTCGTGTAATCACTAAGACAATGTGAGGGATGTTGTTTTGAGTGGGAGTTCACCTAGTTAGTTTAAGAATTAAATTAGAACTCAATTTATCATAAAACTTAGTCTAAACTACTTGCAAATTGTTGTAGATTATGGCGAACCCCTCCATCAATTTCAATGTGTTCCTAGAGAAAGAAAAGCTTCAAAACAATGCAAGCAATTTCACGGACTAGTTCCGTGGACTGAAGATCGTCCTCAGGGCTGGTCAGTTGACCTATGTGCTCGATGCACCGCTAGGTGACCCACCTGCAGATAATGCCACCGATGACGAAAAGAATGTTTTCGCCACTCGGAAAAATCATTACTCCACAGTTCAGTGTGCCATCCTGTACAGTTTAGAATCGGAGCTCCAGAAGCGTTTTGAGCACCACGACCCGTTCGAGATCATTAAGGAGCTCAGGCTAATTTTTGAGACTTGCGTGGCCATGGAGAGCTATGAGGCCTCCGAAAAGTTCTTTAACTGTAAGATGGAAGAAGGAAGCTCCGTTAGCGAGCACGTGCTCACCATGTCTGGGTACGCTAAGAAGCTCCAAGAGTTGGGAATATCAATTCCTAATGAATTGGGGATTCACCGTCTCCTTCAATCACTGCCACCAAGTTACAAGAACTTTGTGATGAACTACAACATGCACTGCATGAACAAGACGTTGCCTGAACTATCGTCCATGCTGAAAACTGCTAAAGTGCAGATCAAGAAGGAGCAACAAGTGTTGATGGTCAATAAGACCACCAATTTCAAGAAACGGGGCAAGCCTAAGAACAAGGGAAACTTCAAGAAGGACGGCAAGAAAGCTGCCGCACCTGCTAAGAAGCCCAAGGCTGGTCCTAATCCTGAAACTGAGTGCTTCTACTGCAAGGGTGCTGGTCACTAGAAGCGTAACTGCCCCAAGTACCTGGCGGATCTGAAGAACGGCAACATCAAGAAGAAAGGTATATTTGATATATGTGTTATAGATGTGTATATTACTAGTAATCGTAGTAGTGCCTGGGTATTTGATACTGGTTCGGTTGCTCATATTTGTAACTCGAAACAGGAGCTGCGGAATAAACGAAGACTGGCAAGAGACGAGGTGACGATGCGCGTTGGAAATGGCTCCAAGGTTGATGTGATCGCCGTCGGCACGCTCCCTCTACATCTACCTTCGGGATTAGTTTTAAATTTAAATAATTGTTATTTGGTGCCTGCGTTAAGCATGAACATTATATCTGGATCCTGTTTATTGCGAGACGGTTACTCTTTTAAGTCCGAGAATAAAGGTTGTTCGATTTATATGAGTAATATCTTTTATGGTAATGCACCTGAGATGAATGGTTTATTCTTACTGAATCTCGATAGTAGTGATACACATGTTCACAACATAGATGCTAAATGAATTAAATTGAATGATAATTCTACATACATGTGGCACTGTCGTCTTGGTCACATTGGAGTGAAGCGTATGAAGAAACTCCATTCTGATGGACTTCTTAAATCACTTGATTTTGAATCACTAGAAAGATGCGAAGCATGTCTAATGGGAAAAATGACTAAGACTCCATTCTCTGGTACAATGGAGCGAGCTACAGACTTGTTGGAAATAATACATACCGATGTGTGCGGTCCAATGAGTGTAGCATCGCGTGGTGGATATCGTTATGTTCTCACTTTCACGGATGACTTGAGTAGATATGGGTATGTCTACTTTATGAAACATAAGTCCGAAACTTTCGAGAAGTTTAAGGAATTTCAAAGTGAAGTGGAAAATCATCGTAACAAGAAGATTAAGTTTCTGCGTTCTGATCGCGGGGGTGAATATCTGAGTTACGAGTTTGGCATGCATTTAAAGAAATATGGAATACTTTCACAGTTGACACCGCCGAGAACACCACAGCGTAATGGTGTGTCTGAACGTCGTAATCGAACTCTCTTAGATATGGTTCGATCTATGATGTCTCTTACAGATTTACCGTTATCATTTTGGGGCTATGCATTAGAAACAGCCGCATTCACTTTAAATAGGGCACCATCTAAATCCGTTGAAACGACACCATACGAATTGTGGTTTGGCAAGAAACCTAAGTTGTCGTTCCTTAAAGTTTGGGGTTGCGAAGCATATGTAAAGAAGTTACAACCTGGTAAGCTAGAACCCAAAGCGGAGAAATGCGTCTTCATAGGATACCCTAAAGAAACAATTGGGTATACCTTTTATCATAGATCCGAAGGCAAAGTTTTCGTTGCCAAGAATGGATCCTTTCTTGAGAAGGAGTTTCTCTCGAAGGAGGTGACTGGAAGGAAAGTAGAACTCGATGAGGTTATTGAACCTTCTCTTGGATTTGAGAGTAGCGCAGCACCGGAAGATGTTTTAGTGCCGCCTGCACCAATTGAAGAGGAAGCTAATGATAATGATCATGAAACTTCAAACGAAGTTACTACTGAACCTCGCAGGTCAACGAGGGTTCGTACCACTCCTGATTGGTATGACTCTGCCTTGAACGTCATGTTGGTGGACAACGCTAATGATCCTGCGACGTATGAAGAAGCTATGGTGAGCCTAGATTCTGAAAAATGGCTAGAAGCCATGAAATCCGAAATGGGATCCATGTACGAAAACCAAGTGTGGACTTTGGTGGACTTACCGGATGGCCGTAAGGCTGTCGAGAACAAATGGATTTTCAAGAGAAAAATAGATGCTGATGGTAATGTTACCGTCTATAAAGCTCGACTTGTAACGAAAGGGTTCCGACAAATTCAAGGAGTTGACTATGATGAGACTTTCTCACCTGTAGCGAAGCTAAAGTCTGTGAGGATTTTGTTAGCAATTGCTGCACATTTCGATTATGAGATTTGGCAGATGGATGTCAAAACGGCGTTCCTTAATGGTGACATTGAGGAAGAGTTGTATATGGTACAACCCAAGGGTTTTGTCGATCCTAAAGATGCTGACAAGGTATGCAAACTTCAGCACTCCATTTATGGACTGAAGCAAGCATCCCGTAGTTGGAATCAACGTTTTGATAAAGTAATCAAAAACTTTGGATTTATACAAACTTATGGAGAAGCTTGTATTTACAAGAAAGTGAGTGGGAGCTCTGTAGCATTCCTAGTACTGTATGTAGATGACATATTGTTGATTGGGAATGATATAGAACTTCTTAATAGCGTCAAAACCTATTTGAATAATAGTTTTTCAATGAAGGATCTTGGCGAAGCGGCATATATTCTAGGCATCAAGATTTATAGAGATAGATCAAGACGCCTAATAGGGCTTTCACAAAGTACATACTTAGACAAAGTTCTAAAGAAGTTTAGAATGGAAGATAGCAAGAAAGGGTTCGTGCCCATGTTGTCAGGTAAGACCTTGAGTAAAACTCAAAGTCCAGCTACGACAGAAGATAGAGAGAAAATGAATAAAATTCCCTATGCCTCGGCCATAGGTTCTATCATGTATGCCATGCTGTGTACAAGACCGGATATAGCACATGCTGTTAGTTTAACTAGCAGATATCAAAGTGATCCTGGAATGGAGCACTGGACAGCGGTCAAGAATATCCTAAAGTACCTAAATAGGACTAAGGATATGGTTCTTTCTTATGGAGGCTGATGAACAGCTTGTTGTAAACGGTTACACCGATCCGGATGACTCAAAGTCACAGTCAGGATACGTATTTATTTTGAATGGTGTTGCAGTGAGCTGGAGGAGTGCGAAGCAAAGCGTTGTGGCGAAATCTTCAACTGAATCGGAATACATAGCTGCTTCGGAGGCTGCACAAGAAGCCGTTTGGATGAAGGAATTCATTACTGAACTCGGCGTGGTTCCTAGTGTGCTGGACCGGATGGCCATCTACTGTGACAACATAGGTGCCATAGCTAATGCGCAGGAGCCAAGGTCACATAGCAAGCTGAAGCACATCAAGCTACGTTTCCACGCTATTCGCGAGTATGTCCGAGATGGTGACATAAAGATTTGCAAAGTACACACTGATCTGAATGTGGCAGATCCGTTGACTAAACCTCTCCCTAGGGCAAAGCATGACCAACACCAAAACGCCATGGGTGTTCGGTATATTACCATGTAATCTAGATTATTGACTCTAGTGCAAGTGGGAGACTGTTGGAGATATGCCCAAGAGGAAATAATAAGAGTGATTTTATTATATCTTTGTGTTTATGATGAATGTTTACATCACATGCTGTAATTGTATTATTAGGAAACACTAATACTTGTGTGTTTTGTAAACATAAGAGAGTCCCTAGTAAGCCTCTTGTTAAACTAGCTTGTTGATTAATTGATGATCATGGTTTCCTGATCATGGACATTAGGATGTGATTAATAACAAGGTTATATCATTAGGAGAATGATGTGATGGACACACACCATAGTAAGCGTAGCATAAGATCAAGTCATTAAGTTCGTATTGCTGTAAGCTTTCAAATACATAGTAACCTATTCCTTCGACCATGAGGTTATGTTAATCACCATCACGGGATGGATACTTTGATGACATCAAACGCCGCTTCGTAACTGGGTGATTATAAAAATGTCATTGGGTATTCTGAAAGTATGTGTTGAAGCGCATGAACCAAGATTGGGATTTGTCCATCCATATGACGGATAGATATGCTCTGGGCCCTCTCGGTGGAATGTCATCTAGTTAGCTTGCAAGCATGTGACTAGGTCACAAGAGATGACATATCATGGAACGAGTAAAGAGTACTTATCAGTAACGAGGAAGAACTAGGTATGGAGATACCGACGATCAAACCTCGGATAAGTATAGTGTCGCGAGACAAAGGGAATTAGTTTCATATGTAAGTGGTTCAATCGATCGCGAAGTCATCGTTGAGTATGTGGGAGCCATTATGGATCTCCAGGTCCCGCTGATGGTTATTGATAGGAGATGTGTCTCTATCATGTCTGCATATTCACGAACCGTAGGGTGACACACTTAAGGTTCGAAGTTGTTTTAAGTAGATATGGAATGTGCGTTGGAGACCGAATGTTGTTCGGAGTCTCGGATTGGATTCGGGACATCACGAGGAGATCCGGAATGGTCCGGAGAATAAGATTCATATATAGGGGATCATTTTGTGAGTTAGGAAATGTTCCGGAGTGTTTGTATGAGGATTCTAGAAGGTTTCGGAATGTTCCGGAAGGTTCTAGAAGATATCTTGGAGTTTGCTTGAAAATCAAGATAGGGATCAAGGAGTCCTGGTGGGTCAAGATACGGAGTCGTGGGGGAGGAGGACTCCTCCCCCCACCTCCAATCCGCCGGCCTACAAGGGAGGGGAGTCCTACAAGGACTCCCCCTCCCTAGGCGCCTCCCTTCTTTAAATAGAGGGGCAGGGGCGCCCCCTCCTCCCCTGCTCTCATAACTCCCAATCTCTGCCGCCTCTCTCCTCCGCCTTTCTTCTGCACAGGCATAGGCGAAGCCCTGCAGAATTCTCTACTCCACCACCACCACCACGCCGTCGTGCTGCTGGGATTCCGTGGAGAAGATCTACTA